>CM050176.1:30092194-30281415 GCA_027410445.1 Discoglossus pictus | reverse complement strand
TTTTTGTATTTTATATTTTTTAGGAGCTTAAGTGGTGTCTAAGTCCAATGACCATTGTGTCTTGGCTGAATGTCTTCTTGCAAGTTGCATATCTGCGAGAGTGTGAAGAGGTGCTGCTCCCCCAATACCCACAAAAACTTTATATCCAAATAGTAGAGGTAAGACTTTTTATTTATTTAAATCCTACAGCCCCACCACCACTTCCTTACCCTGAGACTTAAAACGGTTAATGAACCCAGTGGTTCCCAAATCTCTCCTCAGGGCCAAACAGGTCAGGATTTCAATTTTTTTAAGTGTGTGAACATTAAAGTAACTAGAGGCTCCATTGCCTTTTGTGAAGCAGTTTGTATTCATGTGGTTAACTTGAAATCCAGGCCTGTGTGTAGCCCTGAGAGGTTTGGGAACCACTCTGTTAATAAATTCTAGGGCTCTATTGAAGTTACAAGTCTGGGTTTCATTTAAGAATTATTTGAGCACACTGGTTCACCTATATATATATATATATATATATATATATATATATATATATATATATATATATATATATATATATATATATATATATATATATATATATATATATATATATATATATATATATATATATATATATATATATATATATATATATATATATATATATATATATATATATATATATTCTATCCTATCCTCATGGGAAACTCACATTAAACTGAAATAGAAGCTGTGCGTCTCTTTGCACTGACTTAAGTGATGCACAGTGAAAGAGCCCTAAATATAAGAAATGGCCTTTGTTGAAAACAATTATAATCCTTCTGGTGCACAAGCAGCTGAACAAACTTGATTTAAAACAACTTTATTAAACAAAGACTGGGGCAGAGTCATATACCACTCTGCAATCTATTGTTGTGTAACACCTTTTTCACTTTAATCCTGCAAAATAATTGTGGTTTTAATATATCAATTATCTAAATATGTCAATTCTTGTGACTGTTAAGTGAGGGCCAGTGTTTACCAGCCTTACTCTGTATATAAACTGAATTTACAATATAATTCCCCCCCCTTTCAGCTGCTAGATTTGTGTGTGCTTGACATCGGCTGCTTGGAGTTTCCTTATGGTGTACTTGCTGCTTCTGCTCTGTATCACTTTTCCTGCTCTGAACTTGTGGAAAAGGTTTCAGGTATGTAACAAGTTGTTGTTGTGTTGGCTTTTTTTTATTTATTTTATTTATTTTTATTAAATATGAAACATAATACAAAATGGTCTACCTCCTTAGGTTACGAATGGACAGAGTTGGAGTCCTGCATAAAATGGGTTGTTCCCTTTGCCATGGCCATTAAAGACGCAGGAAAAGCGAAACTGAAGTTCTTCAAAGGGATTGATATTGAAGACATGCACAACATCCAGACGCACACAGGCTGCTTGGAACTGATGGTAAGGCGTTAAATGTTCTTCCCCGAGGTACCTCAACAGATAACATACTACACTCCTTCTGGGAAACCTATAAGACTATGGATTAAAAGAAATGAAAACATCCTGTACTCTTTTCTTTAATGTTGTTAAAGTGGGTGTTTGATATCTGAAGAGTATTTCTAATGCTCACATCTTAAATACAATGTTTTAAGGATGAACAATGTGGATACAATTAGGTGAGAATGGCCTCCTCACTCTGACATTTTGTTGCAGGAAAAGGCTCATGCTAAAAAGGCCCTGCTGGAGGAGGAGAAAAGGGTTTCTCCAATCCCAAGTGGAGTACTTACACCTCCACAAAGTGAAGAGAAGAACAAGCAGACTGATGCTCCTTCAGAAGACAGCTGAAGTGCCTGGCGCTAGTTGCAATTCTCTGCAATGAACAGTCTAGTCTGTTTTTTAAACTAACTCCACTGTTTTTTGGGACTTTTACCTGAATTGTTACGTTTTTTATTTTTAAACAAAGGTTCTGTAAACCAGCCACGGAATGGACGTGGTCACAGTGCTGCTAGAGGGTGCTTTGCCATAAATAGCTGCTTGGCATCATGGGAAGTGACTGAATTTTTCTGCCTGGTTCCTTGGATGCCAGATGGGCTCCATATGAACCCACAAGTGTGCAATTGTCCTTATTTTTTATTTTTAATATCTGGTTTACTTTTATGAATGCTGCTATGTATCTTTTTAAATAAATAAGCTGTCTCAGGCAGCAAACTGTTTTTATATTTACATTTTGATGACTTAATTCTTTGAAATGCTGTCGTAGTATAAATTTAAGACTGAATTCTAGTTTGTACTCTAACTGTAGAATTTTTAGAGAATCAAATTGCTAGCGTAATGGTTTCTTGGTCTGACTGAAGCAAAGTGGTTTTTTTTTTTGTTTTTTTTTCTTCTCCTGTACATGGGATTTTTATTGGTTTGAGATTGCCTTTAAGTAGTTCTATTAATCAACCAGGCTTATATTGGGGCAAAACGGTGCTTAAATGAGAAGTGGCAAATAGCCATTCTATGTTGGTATTCACTGAAGTGCAAATGGTAATGGCTAGTGTTAGCAGTATTCTCAATGGCCATTGGTTGCTCTTCAAACATTGCAACGCTTATTGGTGTAAGTTACAAAAAAAAAACAATTTTATTGTTAGACTGCACCTTCCTCCTCAATATGAACTAGTTCTACTGGTTTCACCCATTGCCAAAAACATGACACCTGTCCACACCTGCTATGCCCAGTTCTCCCCAAGTAATGCTGTATGTGCCTACCTCCTTGAAAGGCTTGGGCTATGTGTGCTAGATGCAACCTTGACCTTAAAACAAACTTTATTTCTGGTTACAGTTCAATATTAGTACTTGCTCAGAAAAAAATGGCTTTCTTTTTCTTCCCTAAAGAATTTTTAATATTTTTCTAGTCTTTTTTTAGAAGAGCAAGAAAGACCATGTGGTAGCCAGTTCCTCCATGGTTGACTCTGCTGTGCTCTCAATACGTCCATGCTAGGTTCAGTGGACACTCGTCCTCCTTCCACCATAGACCCATTGAAGTGGGGAGAAATACAGGCAACATGCCTCTGAATATAGTTTTATAGAAATATTCTGTTGTAGTTTAGGAAAAATTCAAGATTGTGGGGGGAAAAAAAACATGGTACAACCGGACACACTCTGCTGTCTTATACTAACCAATCAGTGATCGTCTCTCTGCAACATTCTGCAATGTGCTCCTGAGACGTGGCCCCTGATAGGCACATCCAGTCTTGCAGAGTCTGTTCCATATAGCGCAGACCCAATACAGGGATCATTTGATTTTAGAGCTTCTAAGCACTTAATAAAATAAAGTACATGAAAGTAGTTACAGATGTAGATTATACACCTAGAGGGATATGGAAGGTTCCAGGATTGTACTAAGTGAGAAGACTTTGTTGGATATTTAACAATTCAAGATTTAAATTCAATATTCACTTTTCTAAAGAAAATACTTTCTTGCTAGAGTGGAAAGCCCTGGTGCAAGAGAATGGAAGGCACCTTCCCAAGTCCCTTATCCATTACTACCACCCCCAAGACCCCTTTCCTCTATCTGCCCTGGGCCTGCACCACTGGTAGATCAGCTCCCATTTCTTGCCAATATATATTTGAAAGTATCTGCCGTATCTGGAAAAACTGCAGTGTTTGACATGTCATAAGCCTATTCCTTGAAAAATAAACTCTGTCATTGGAGCTGGGGCAACCAACATGTTGCTTTGCAATGTATTACAGAATGTTCTGCCAATAATGGGGTAAAGCATCCCAGTGGGCAGCTTTTTCACTATTGTTTTATAAATAATCGAAGACGTGCACAGTCTTAGAAAGCAAAAAAAAAAAAAATGAGCACAACTTCTACATTTCTTTTTTTTTTTTTTTCAATTATAAATAAATTCACTCTGGAATTGCATTTTCTCTACTGTATTCTCAGAGTATGCCCTTGTAAACTGGTAAGTTCCATTATTCCTGTTGAATAATCTGGCAGTTTTAGATGCCATATTCTCACTGTCATGTTGGTGTTTACATTTTTATTGTCAAGGGTAAGATACACAAGATACAGTAAATTAATTGATAAGCTAATAGAATATTCCATGCTTTAAAATGACCACGATAAGCTAACATTGAAGTCTAACTTTGCAGTCAACCAGTCTTTCTGATCCACCCACAAGAGGTTGAAGTTTTGATAATAAGCAAACATATTTAATTAATAATAAGCCCCATTCTTTGTTTTCTACACAGTTGCCTTAGTTGGAGACTGAAAACATGACTCAGGGGTTTATGAATTATATCCATCTTATTACATGGAATGCAAAATGTATTCTCATGCATTTAAAAGCACACATTTTAAATATAAGTGTCTGCTTAGGTATTTATAATAACTCTTACAGCTGCTCATTCGCTAAGAGGGACAACCCCCCCCCCCAAAAAAAAGTTAAACCATCAAAGCAGTATATTGTGCTTCAGGATCTTAATATTCAAAAAAAGAAACCCACTGTTCAAAATGATTTATTTCAATTTATCTCATTCAGTTGAAAAAATCCCATTAATGACCCCAATGATTGTATTTGCTCCACCTCCACTCACCTGATAAATTGTGTTTGTGTTGTTCAGTCTTGTCTGATTCTTCATGACCTCATGGCACCGTCACACACCATGCTTATCCACTTGGTATTCATGGTGGTCTTCCATCCAAGTTCTAACCAGGGCCAACCCTGCATGACATCAGGGCGGTGTGATCTCTTGGTTCCCTGACTGGAAGTGAACCCAGGTCGCAGCTATGAAAACAGGGTCCGGCAGAGGCATCAAAATTTATGTTTTTTAAGTAAAAATTAGCTGTATGACTTTTTTTCCTGCTTAATTACAAAACGTCTTAGAAGTTTTCAAACATATGTTTTTCATTGAGTAGTGGTATTTTAAAAAGAAGAAACCAACAGCCTGGGAAACTGACAGCTTCAAGTTTTGTTCACTAACTGCTGCTCGCCCACTGGAGAGCGGTATTAGACACATTGCGGGGTCAAAACAGATTGATACCGCCATTGCAGAGTGCATACAGGAAGTTGGTGGGAGGAGCCTGAATCCAACTTCCTGCCAGGCTGTCAGCTGTTTCTACATTTTTAAAAACAAACTTTTTTTTTTTTTGTAATTCTAGTTGAACTGTAAAATACAGTTTGTTGGAATACAATCAATAAATCTCATATAGATACAATGAGTTAAATGGTTGCTATATTTTACTTTATCTCTCCTTTGTCCTTCAGTGTAGGTAATTAACAAAAAAAGAAAGTAGAAAGATGTTTTGTCATCACAGTTGATTGCTGGTGTAGGTAACGACCCGTATTAACCTCCTTGGCTTTTACTGCAATAAAAAACAGATTAATTTTGCGACCTGTGAAATGAAAAACAGTTTAATTACGGAGCCCAATCCGGTGGCAAATCTACATCCAAAGACAGAAACATATTCATATGTCTAAAGATAAGATGCTGAAATATTACTTTTTTTGTAACAGTTTATCAAATATTAGTTTTATTTCACAAATTCTCCCCAGAGAAAAAATGGTTGGAAAAACTGCAAATTTATCAAACAGTGAAAATAACACAGTAATGAGATTAAGTGCTTTGAAAAGTAATGTGTTTGTCTAAAGATGCTATTAACAAAATGGAATCTCTTTAAGTGAGCGGCAGGTACATAAGTCACTGTTGTGAGACCGCTGTCCGTGCTATTACTGTCTGAAATTGTTAAAGACAAGTTCACATTTTTATAAGATGCTTCCCGGTGAGTGAGAAATAAAAATAAGGAGATTATATATTGTATTAAAATTGTACTAATATAGACACGCAAATACTCTGATTCTGTCTAGTCCTATCTTCTCTCTCTATCCATATCAGCCAGGTTCTCTCTATCTATCTGTATGTCTCTCTATCCATGTTTGTATGTCTCTACTTCTGTTAGTCAGGTCTCTGCAGGAAGTTCACCAACTAAAAACTTCTGTAAAATAAATATGCTCTGTGCTTATATAGAGCCCTATTCAATTGGCCGAATCACAATTTAATAAGGCTGTAAATCTCCACCTATCTGACATGTCTTGTGCTCAAATTGTGTCTCTCCGTGCAATTATTTTATCATTCTCCTCTGTTTCTTGCTCTCTGATCCTTATTTTACTTTCTTTGGCACTCCCTTTTCCTCAGACCAAGGCAGACACGGCTAAAACTAAAAAGACTACAGTGGTCATATATTTTCTATATGTCTTTTAAATAATTATACTTTATATTTTTTAATTTCTAAAAAACGGTTTTCCTATTATAAACACAGCAAATAAATGTTTGGGTTTTATATGCAACTTGTAAATTGCCCATCAGTATAATTTTTTTTTTCTCTTCTCCCCTTCCCTGTGTCTCTTCCCCCCTTCCCTCCCCTGTGTCTCTTCCGCTCCCCTGTCTCTTATCCCCTCTCCCCTCCCCTGAGTATCTCCCCCCTCCTATGTCTCTTCCTCCCCCCTGTGTCTTCTCCCCTACCCTGTGTCTTCCTCCCCCTTTCTCCTGTGTCTTCCTTCCCCTCTCCCCTGTGTATTCCTTCCCCTCTCCCCTGTGTTTTCCTTCCCCTCTCCCCTGTGTTTTCCTTCCCCTCTCCCCTGTGTATTCCTTCCCCTCTCCCCTGTGTTTTCCTTCCCCTCTCCCCTGTGTCTTCCTTCCCCTCTCCCCTGTGTTTTCCTTCCCCTCTCCCCTGTGTCTTCCTTCCCCTCTCCCCTGTGTCTTCCTTCCCCTCTCCCCTGTGTATTCCTTCCCCTCTCCCCTGTGTTTTCCTTCCCCTCTCCCCTGTGTATTCCTTCCCCTCTCCCCTGTGTTTTCCTTCCCCTCTCCCCTGTGTTTTCCTTCCCCTCTCCCCTGTGTCTTCCTTCCCCTCTCCCCTGTGTATTCCTTCCCCTCTCCCCTGTGTCTTCCTTCCCCTCTCCCCTGTGTTTTCCTTCCCCTCTCCCCTGTGTATTCCTTCCCCTCTCCCCTGTGTTTTCCTTCCCCTCTCCCCTTTGTTTTTCTTCCCCTCTCCCCTGTGTATTCCTTCCCCTCTCCCCTGTGTTTTCCTTCCCCTCTGCCCTGTGTTTTCCTTCCCCTCTCCCCTGTGTATTCCTTCCCCTCTCCCCTGTGTTTTCCTTCCCCTCTCCCCTGTGTTTTCCTTCCCCTCTCCCCTGTGTATTCCTTCCCCTCTCCCCTGTGTATTCCTCCCCCCTCTTCCCTGTGTTTTCCTTCCCCTCTCCCCTGTGTATTCCTTCCCCTCTCCCCTGTGTATTCCTCCCCCCTCTTCCCTGTGTTTTCCACACCCTCTCCCTTGTATTTTTCTTCCATGTTTTCCTTCCCATCTCCCATGTCTTCCTCTCCCCTGTGTATTCTTTCCCCTCTCCCCTGTGTCTTCCTCCCCCATCTCCCCTGTGTCTTCCTCCCCCTCTCCCCTGTGTCTTCCTCCCCCCTCTCCCCTGTGTATTCCTCCCCCCTCTCCCCTGTGTCTTCCTCCCCCCTCTCCCCTGTGTCTTCCTCCCCCTCTCCTCTGTGTCTTCCTCCGCCCTCCTCCTCTGCAGCTCGCGGCTCTCGACACAAGCTGCGCATGCATGGCTCATGCGCGCTGCTCTGTACTGACTTAGGAAGTAGTGGTAAGCGTGTACTCTCCCATAGAGCGTTACACACGTACCACAATTATTATAGTTGATCATTCAAACTGCAGACTTTACTAGGTCAGTTCTTGCAGAGTTTGTCTCAGCAGGGAATGTCCTTGTAAACTAATGAGCTTTGCATTAGTTGTAGCTGCCACTTCTCTAATTATGCAGACTTTTGTGTTTTCCTTTTTCATTAAAAGTCTCCTCACACCTCAGGAAATGGATCTCTCGAAAATAAAAAGTGCTCCTTTAAAGGCACATGGAACACAATTCTTTTTTTCTTTTTTCCAAAGTTGAGTTTTGCATTAAAAAAATGTTAATTAAAACCTGTTTACATTTCATTAAAAGTGCACAGAGCATATGTACGTATGCAGATTTCATCGGCAGACCAGCATGCCTCATATCTTTCTTTATTGGGACCTTGTGGAACTCGGCTGCGCCACTCGTGTGCACGCGAGGCCGAGCCGATTATGCACGCGCGCTTCACAGCGTCATCTAGTGGCAGGAAAGTATACTGCAGGGAACTGATGGATTGGGACTGTGTCTGAAGAGTGAAGCTGTGTGCGGGCGGATTAATGATGTAAGGCTAAGAGTGTTAAAGGTGGAATGGGGGTCTGTATGAGAGTGACGGTGTGACAGGAGTAATGGGGGGTCTGTATGGCAAACACTATCCTTCCGCTAATGAGCTGTAGGTACGGGGGGGGGGGGGGGGGGGGGGGTCTAGGAGATCATAATGGGGGACCTGCAGTCACAATCCATCAATTCCCTGCAGTATACTTTCCTGCTATGACTCGCGCGTGCAAAACCTGCTTGGCCGTGCGTGCACACGTGTGGCGCAGCCGAGACCCACAAGGTTTTTTGATTGTTTATTGGCTGACAAGAGCAAGACCTAAGAGAAGTTAAATATTTGGATCAGTTTTTTTCTGCTTTGAGAGCTGTATTTGAAAAAAGAAAACACAGCGGAATATTATCACATACCCGCTTTCAGACGGTGTAAAAAAAAACTGCGTACAATGTCCCTTTAAAACTTCAGCCAATCACTTACAATGTGACAGCTTACACTTGGAGTGATTGTATCTGACTAACAAACATAAACAGTTTCAAATGCATAAGAGGAAAAATGCTAAACCATCACATAAAAGATAATGGTGTCTGCTTAGAGGAAGCTATCCCAGCATGCACTGTGGTATGCACAACCTGAATTACCATTGGCTGGAACTGGATTTGGGAGATTTGATTCAAGAGAAAAGTCCTCTGCAGAAAGAAAGGGGGGGGGAATGGGGAACGAGTGGAAGGAATCCGGGGGGATAAACAGGAAGGGATGATAATGGTGTGATCTCACCCGCTCCTACAGACCTCTAGGTATTGCCAAAACACTGTGAACAATAATGTATAGGCATGCTAATAGATCTGTACCTGCAAACACAGGGGCCACACACAAAGGGGAGATGGGCTTTGTATGGATCCCTCATTTGCAAACTTATTACATGAAGGTACAAGCCAAGGTGCAACCCGAAGAAAGGAGATAAAGAGATTATTAAGGTATGAAGGGTAAGTAGAGAGTTGTTTACAGAATGGAGACAAATAAGGTAAATGACCTAATCCCTTCAAATTAAACGATCACTAATTTCAATATATATTTTAATATAATTATAAAATATAAATTTATCTCTCTCTCTCTCTCTCTCTCTCTCTCTATATATATATATATATATATATATATATCACATATATAGTTGTGAGCATGCGGGTTGTTGCTAACGCTGCGAGCTCGCGAAGCGAGGGACGCAGTTGCTGGCATGGAGCGCTGAAGGCGCTCCTTGCCAGCAACTGCGGACCTTGCAAAATTTACGGAGTTACGAGATGCGTACGACCCATTACGACCTCGCAAAAAAAAAAAAAAATGAAAACATGCAAAACACAAAAAAAAGGACACAACAAATACATAAAAGCTTACCTACAGTAAGGGGGGGGCACCCAGGACCTCGAAAACTGAAGTTACACCTCAATTTTACTCCAAATAAAAGAGTTTAGACACCCGAAAATCCCCTAAGCGAGAGAAAAAATGGCCGCCGAAAAAAACTAAACGAGGTTACAGAAGTCTAAAGACACAAAACACCAAAACATTAGAAACACAATAAATACACACAACAAATACATAAAACGCTTACCTACCGCAAGGGGGGGGGGGGGGGGGGCACCAGGACCTCGAAAACTGCAGTTACACCACAATTTAACTGGAAATAAAAGAGTTTAGACACCCCGAAAATCCCCTAAGCAAGAGAAAAAATGTCCACCCAAAAAAACGAAAACGAGGCTAAAGGACCCTAAACACGCAAAACAGCACCAAACACCTACGGATTTTCCGAAAAAGTCGGACGACATCCGAAAACAAGGACGCAAAATCAGCCACAGCTGCATACCACACATTAGGCGCCATTTTAGAACACTAACTTACACAATGGATTTGCCTCGCGCACGCACACTATTACACTGCACACATTCATGACGCTTACACAGCAGCTCCACAGCACTGATGCTGCAGCAACATTAAAACAGATTGCCAGCTCTTCAACACAATGCTTTCTGCATATATTACTTCACAATAAAGTATATTCATTTCTTATTTTATTAATTATTCATTGCCCTACGAAAAAAAAACACCAACGCTGCTCATAGCACACAAACAACCAAGAGTCTCACAATGAGCGCCGAAGGCGCTCATTGTGAGCTACACGATGAGCGCCAAAGGCGCTCAGCGCGAGGCTCGCAATGAGCGCCGAAGGATCTTAAAACACCAACAAAATTAATTTTGCACGCAAACAACATTACCTGCCTTACAATCTTATTGCTGTAATTTTTTGACGGGCAAGTCGCTAGTATATATATAAATAAATGAACATGTCCATAGATATACATGTACTAGCAACTTGCCCATCAAAAATGACAGGACAATCAAATTTTAAGCCATGGGAATGCTGTTTGAGACATAATTGAAACCGTTTTTACTGTGAGGACCTTCGACGTTCATTACAAGGCTTGCATTGAGCGCCTTTGGCGCTCATCGCAGGCCTTGCAATGAGCACCTTCGGCGCTCATTGCGAGCCTCTCCTGTCTTGTACTTTTGGTCCTCTTAGAGAGATATATATTTCTATGTATATGTAGTTAAGTAATAATGAATGATTTCTTAAATCAATAAATATAGTTTATTCATAATTGGTATATGCAGCGCGCAATAGGCTGAAGAGCTAACAATCTGTTTGTATTTTGCATCTGCATAGAATATACATTGTGAGTGTTGGTGCCGGCTTATAAAGTGTAATGAATGTTCCAAGTGCGCATTCTAAATATGCTGCGTGCGCGAGGTAAAGCCGTTGGTTTATTGTGTAAAGCGGCATTGTATAGTCGTAATGTTATTAATTAATCTTGTAAGTGGTAGGTTGATGTGTAAAGTGCTACGCGTTTTGCAGTGTTTTGCGCGGTCCGGGGTTGTGTAGCCTCGTTTTCATTTTTTTAGGCAATTTTTTTCCTCAGTTAGGCGATTTTCGAGTGGTAAATAGTCTAAAAAGTCTAAATCGAGTTAAATTCGCCTTCCACCTCACTCACAGATGTCCTGGCTGTTGCCCCATGCTGTCTGTGATGTTTTTGTAATTTTTTGGGTGTATATAGTGTGTTTTTCGGGTTTTTGTTCGGACGTTCATTTCGTATATTTTGATCTTTTTTTTTTCTAAGTCCCGCGTCATCGACTAAGTCATATGCACCTCGCAAAGCGTGACGACGTCTCACAGTTTGACAACTATTATATTTGATATGTAGATATATATGTGTGTATATATATATATATATATATGTGACGAAGTGCCCTTCGCCACTTTGTCTTGGAGAGGACTGTTTGCCAGCCTCCTGCCCTGCGACTATGGCCCTGGGACATATTGCCCTTCAAACCCAGTATTCGGCCATACCAGAGTGTATGTAACTCATTCTGGCCCTTTACATACAGGGGGGTCATTCGGTACTTGCCCTGTGTGAACCATGATGCCACAGATAGCTATGCCATGGAGCCCATTCATATAATGAAAGACTATGGGAAAGACTTTAGCTACATGGCAATTGAACTGTGTGAAGAGGATCTGAGCGCTATTCGGTAGTTTTGTGCGCTCAGATCCCAGCTGTAACCGAACCCATCACTGTTTTACCCTGTTTAATTGTTATTTAATTCTTGGTTAAAATATGATCCTAGTAATATATGTATGTTGGTTTATGCTCTGCAGAATATTGGCCCCAGGCTAGTGCAGACCTTGGCAGGAGAGATAATCCTGTTACAGATAAGGGAGTCGATTGTATAAAGTGTTTTCATTCTCAGATAAGAACAAAGAAGGCTGATTTAATCATTGTCTGATTATATCAAGTTGCCTCAGGGAGGGGTGACCACACCTATTGTCCTATATGTGTATTATGTGGGGGATATGTGAAATGTCTGTGTGTTATGTGAAAAACATACTTTTACTAACTTTTGAACCCCTGGTCTGATTCATGCCATTTTTTAATATGGTGTTCCCCTGGGTGAGAGATATTGAACGGTGCTGGACTTAAAGGTATACCCCCTGTTTTTGGGGTACATCCAGAATGTGGTTAAAATTGTGTCTGTTTTAATTGTGTTACCTGTTATCTGAGGGGAGGAGACGTGGGGGTTGAACCATGTATATAATTGGCTGTGATAATTATGTGGGTGTAGCCCTTCAGAGGGCACCATTGCATAAAAGGAGATCCCCTGTCATTAAAGGATAGTTCTACTTGACCCTTCAAAACGTAGTCTCATCTCGTTCTTAGAGGGGATCGCAATATCCTACTGGGGATTGCTATGCTTTTGCATACTCCCTTGAGCTGTAACTACTAAACGCTTGTTCCTGATGTGTCCTCCTTGGAGGAGAGGTCTTCCCCACACGGTCCTGGATGCTGGAGATTCATACAGGGTGGAAGGAAGACGGCGCGGCTCCAGCTAAACTACAGCGGTTGTGGAGTCTGTGGTGGTTGAGGTGTCCGGTGCGGTGCTTGTAGGCCTTGGCGCAAACTAGGATGCGTCTATCAACGGAGGTACCCGGTCGGGGTGCCAGGAGATCCGTTACAATATATATATCTACAAACACCCACACACATTATATTTATATATATATGCACGCTAATGATAGGCAGTAACCTTGAAACGGCTGTCCGTGGGTAGGATTCCCAACTTGTGTATATCCCAATCTTGGCTTTGCATAAAGGCTGTGGTCCCTTGTGAAGCTAGGGTGCGATCGCAAGCCAGCCATCGGCGGCGTCACACATGCGAGCCTCGCAAAGCGAAGTGAAGCAGTCGCACAGCACTTAGGCTGCAATGAGCGCCGAAGGTGCTCATTGCAGCCAGCGTCGCCGTCACACCTGCGAGCCTTGCGAAGCAGCCACGCAGCACTTAGGCCGTAATGAGCGCTCACTCATGCATGCCTTGCCAAGCGAGGCTGTGCAGCGGCGCAGTACTTAGGATGCAGTGAGCGCCAAAGGCGCTGTTTGCAGCCGGCGGCGCCATTGCGCCGAAGCACGTGGAACTTAAGCTGCAATGAGCGCCAAGGGTGCTCAGAGGAGCAAAAGCCTCACATTGTGTGGCAAACAGCATTGCCAGCCTTGCAATTTTATTCCCGTCATTTTTGACGGGCAGGTTCCTAGTATATATGTGTTGTATTAACTTTTATATGCAATTATGTAATGGGATCTTCCATGTTTCTTTCTCCTTCTGTTTCCTGATGTGGGAGGAGAATTTTGAATGCAGGGGAAGTTACTCTCTGTACAGTAGGAAGTGGCAGTTAAAACTGCCAGTGCTTGAAGCCGTATAAATGGTAAAGTTTATTTGTTTACTAGGAATCACCCTTCTTAAAAAGTAGTTAATAAGTGTATATAAGAATTAAAATGTGAAGCTTGTCTTGTTTAATTAATCATGTCCAGTATGCAATACAAGCATGCTCAACTGAAAATGGGAATAGTCACAGATATGTTTATTTGTTAATTCTGCATCATTATTCACATGGATCTTAACTGGGCATGCTTTTTTTTCTTCAACACTCCCCTGCTAATCCTAATTAATTGCTGTTGATAATGTCATTACCCCGGAACATGGATCATTTTAGTTGATTTACACATAAAACATGTCTAAATTCAATAACATTCAATAACATCTTTAAATTAGCATTTTAAATTACAACTAATTGCAGTTATATTTATTTTTATGTGCACTTTACATTTCTTTAATACTTTGGACATTGTACATGTCAATTTAAGTTATTATTTGACTTATTCTTTATGATAGATAGATAGATAGATAGATAGATAGATAGATAGATAGATAGATAGATAGATAGATAGATAGATATGGATATAGATAGATAGATAGATAGATAGATAGATAGATAGATAGATAGATAGATAGATAGATAGATAGATAGATATGGATATAGATAGATAGATAGATAGATAGATAGATAGATAGATAGATAGATAGATAGATAGATAGATAGATCGATATAGATAGAGGGATAGATATAGATAGATAGATAGATAGATAGATAGATAGATAGATAGATAGATAGATAGATAGATAGATAGATGGATATAGATAGATAGATAGATAGATAGATAGATAGATAGATAGATAGATAGATAGATAGATAGATATATGTGGATAAAGATAGATAGATATGGATATAGATAGATAGATAGATAGATAGATAGATAGATAGATAGATAGATAGATAGATAGATAGAGGGATAGATATAGATAGATAGATAGATAGATAGATAGATAGATAGATAGATAGATAGATAGATAGATAGATGTGGATAAAGATAGATAGATATGGATATAGATAGATAGATAGATAGATAGATAGATAGATATATGTGGATAAAGATAGATAGATATGGATATAGATAGATAGATAGATAGATAGATATAGATAGAGGGATAGATATAGATAGATAGATAGATAGATAGATAGATAGATAGATAGATAGATAGATAGATAGATATGGATATAGATAGATAGATAGATAGATAGATAGATAGATAGATAGATAGATAGATAGATAGATAGATAGATAGATAGATAGATAGATAGATAGATAGAATGGCAGTTATTAGTCAGCACATATCAGTGGTGGAGCACGACTCTTGATATCTTATTTGCATAGCGGATTGACAATCACAAAACCCTCTCTGTATAGACTTTGCTGCCATGGTGACCATGCCTATTATGGCAAGAAAATAAAATGTAGGGCAGCTGTGGCATCCAGATTCTTAGGCCCAGTTACAATAAGCATTCAATGTCTTGGGTAGAGCAGGTGTAGTGCGGGGCTTCAAAGGAAGTCACACAATGGCACTGCCTCTCAACTGCACCCACATTACTAAATGACTGCTGTGATTAGAGCGCTGCCACACTCTCTCCTGTCTTATACTTTCTTTTTGTTCCTTTCTCTCTCTCCTCTCTTCTCATTCATTCTCCTCTTTCTCTGGCTCATTCTTTTTTTTCGGCCCTCTTACTTTTTTCTTTAGACTTATACTCAGGACATGGGCACTTGAACAGGATGTGCAAATGGGGAAAACCCCATAAATGATTAAACTGTGTTGCTTGTCTCCACACCCTAATAGGTCATTAACATGGTGTCTGTAGTAAAAGATCAGACATAAGGTTGTGTCAGACACCGGCTGGAGTCTTGGCAATAAGTAGCTTAAGTGACCCATAATGGGTGGAGACAAGTGACTCAGCAGGAGACTGAGAAGCTGATGTTTGAAATGAAGACTAAAGGGCCACTGTATGATGGAAAATAGATATATAACATAAGGTCCACAACACAAGCTGGAATCTTGCCCTATGCTGATGATAGGCAGTAACCTTGAAACGGCTGTCCTTGGGTAGGATTCCCAGCTTGTGTATAATTCAACCTTGGCTTTGCATAAAAGCTGTGTAATGCAGCAGGCATATACGTATATATATATATATATATATATATATATATATATATATATATATATATATATATATATATATATATATGTGTGTGTGTGTGTGAAACTTTCATCCTGACTAAGAGCATAATTGAAGTAGGAAAGAGCCTCTGATAGGCTATGGAGACATCCATGACATATTGGTGGACATTGTGTGGGTGATAGAAGGGTGTTTGCGTTTATGGAGAGCTATGATTGCATTTATTGATGCTTCTGGTTCTGTGAGGGAGAAAAAGTGTGGCATCAATTTAATCTGATCAATTATCTAACAAAACCTTCTGACTTCTCCCTGTTCCCTTCTCCAGCCCCTTATAGATACAAAACAATGTCCATTAACCAGCTCTCAAGAAGTGATGGAACAAACACAAGATGGATTCCATTACTCATAAATAGTCTGTATACCAGAAGTATTTCTTTCCTTTGAGACAAGGCATTCCCACAACTGACCATATAGAAACCTAACCTTCCATGATCTATTTAAAGATTAAGGATTACAAATGTATGTGTTTGAAAATCTTGAGTTTGACTAAGAGCATAATTAAGCATGGAAAAAAATAATAATATTTTTTATAAAAAAATGTTGATGCCTCTGCTGGACTCTGAAGGCATCCATGATAATTTGGTGCAATCATTATATGTAAGACTGGCATTTACATTTCTGGAGAGCTGTGTTTGCACCTATTGATGGGGAAGGAGTTTTGTGTCTGTTTCAATAAGATCCAATTATCGAACAAAGCCCTGTGACCTCTTCCTGTTACCTTATCCTCCCACTCCCTCCATTGACAAAAGAGAATCCCTTTGTTGCTTGCACAGGTTGTAATGTTTTTTTATGAATTTATAATGTTTGCTAAGTACATACTTGATTTATTAAAGAGGCAGTGACTGTTCAATAGACTTACATTCAAGTACCTCACAAGGAAGCCATGTCTAAAGGTGTGTAATATCTGAAACACATTTGTTTTGCTTTATTGTGATGGGTTTTTGCTTATAATCTTATTTATTCCATGAGGAGTGTTGAAGTATTATGTATGGGGAGATTCACTAAGCATTGCAGGTGGAAGTCTGTAAAGGCTAAATAGTCATTGCAACCCCTCATACTGATGTGATTGCTTAGTAACTCTGCTCAGCATGCAGTGAAGCAGCTACTGCTGGTACAGTGGGTGCAAAGCACCAGGGTCCACAACAGGATAAGGGTCATCTGCTGCTAGCAGTGGTGTGGCTCAAAGGGGAACATTTACTTTATTAGGAGAGAAGGGCAAATAGTTATTTTTATATAAAAATAATCTGAGAATTTACATATATTTGTTACTTTGTATTTATCCGCTTAAGTACCTATTTTGTAAAAAGAAGTAGCAAGGGGCCCCCAAATATTTTTGCACTGTGGCCCTCCGTATACTAGCTCTACCACTGCCAGCATAGAAGGCGTGTCAGGCTCCAAACACCTAGAGATGTAGGAGAAGACAAGAAAAACATGATAAATAAATTGGTAAAGTATATGATCTAGGAGCCTAAATGTTAAAAAAAATATTACTTAATTTCTATTAACATTCCCTCTGAGTCTCTCTTACAAATATCTGTATGTTTCTTTAAAGGAGGATGTCACCTGGATTAGCAAAGTATAATAGAGATTGTCCATTCCTTCTTTCAGATATATCGTTTTATTTCTGTTAAAAAACTTTCTATATAAAACTTCAAAAAACAACAAGAAAAAAACAACAACTATATAGACCATTGGAGGTAACAGGCAGTCCAGGGGCTACATGAAGCCCCTCACACTCTTTTCACGTGGCCCCCAGCCTGTAATCTGGAGTGGGAGAGCATACCCCACATCAGCAATATATAGTCCATTATATATGTCCAAAACTAGAAACCATTACCCAGTTGTACTACTAAACACTACTCTTTGTTATTTAATTAGCTCCTTTCTTACAGCATTTTTACCATTTTGCTTGCGGTAAAATAAAAAGGTTTAAGGACTCAGGATGGCATCTGATTATTATTATCTTTTATTTGTAATGTGCCAACATATTCTGTAGCGCTGTACAGGGGATAATATACAATATTGACAACTGCAGAAAATTGAGGGCCCTGTTATGAGGTCTTGCAAAAAGTGTTTTTTTGCAAAGCACCCTACAAGACTGGAACTCGCAACTTACAATCGAAAGGGAATAGAAGAGGCAAGAGGAGGAGCAAATAAGGAAGAGCAAGGTTGGGAAGGAAGTGAGAGTTTACATAGGTAGGAAGTTGTGAAAAGTTAGAAGGTTAATCATTAGTTGGAGAGGGAAGGGATCTGGTGTAGAGTGAATGGCACTACTGGGGTGTCCAAACTCGGTCCTGCTGGGCCACACACAGGCCTGGATTTGTGGATATCCTTGCAGCACCCAGGTGAGACTATAGCTTCTCCAGTCATCCCCATTGACTCACCTGTGCACAGAAAGGAATTCCTCAAATCCAGGTCTGTGTGCGGCCCAGCTGGACCGAGTTTGGACACCCCTGCACTATTATATCTGATGCTCTTCAAGTGAGATAGGTTGCCCATCATGGTTATAGACAGGTGGGCTAAGGCTACCAGACGTTTGTTTCTGAGTTGATGTAATGGGTCAATCTGATTTTGATGGCTACATAAAGAACATTGTAGTGGTTTATATGATTACATAAAGAAATACAAATCAGGGGCAGAGGAAAAAGGAGAAGGGAATGATGGCAGGGATCTCAGGTTTCAATGGACTGGAGAAGCCAGATTACATATTAAGAGAGATCCAGGAATAGGATGTGTGTGTGGGGGAGAGTGCAGGGGAGAAGAAGTAAAGAGTAGGACAGACAAACAAGGATGTGGCCATAAAGCATATATAGGAAATGATGGACATTATAATGATGGACATTATATGGATAATTGGTTTGTATTAACTTATATGCAAATCAGACAATAAACAATAAGAAAACATTATAAACAAAAAAACAATCTGTGCAGGTACTCTGTACAGTTAAAATATCACATAAGTGTCATATTTACAGTCTGTCCTTTTAGATAACTTGACTAAATGTCCTCCTATTGTAAGGCTGTCAGACCGAAGTAACAGATAAAAACAGCTGCCAGCAGCATTACACCAACTCAAGCTTAACATAAACAAGTAGGGGGTTAGGAAATAAAATAAGTATAAAAATAGCAGTTTCAGGGTTAATCTGTTATACAAATATATTAAAATTAACATTATTTTATTTCCCCTAAAATGATATATCTAAAAAAAATTATAAATTAGAATAAAATAATATATATATGTACTCAGTCACAAACAACACTAGCCATCTACAGTGCATCCATTCATTTACTTCCTGGGATCTGTCAGACTGAGCTGTTTTCTGATTGGATACCTGTTTAAAGGTCTTTTTGCACGTGCGTCTGTTTACTCACGTGACTAACCCAGCCCCCTTCGGTCTGATGACAGCAAATCCCGCGTGCATAAGGCTCCGCCTGTGCAGTGCACGTCAGGGAAGGGGCGTGGTATCACTCCTATATAAGGGGATTGCGCAAAGTATCGCTCTTTCACAGTCCCGAGAGTGTGAGACTAGAAATGGTTAGTGGGCTGTATGGGCGCATAAATTAAGCGTCATCGTGTTGGTTCTATTGGAAAAAAACAGGCACCAACCCCGTCACACAACTGGCACCACAACTGTGTCCCTGTCAGCAGCCTCAGCGCCGACACAGGCCGCTTGATCTTGTGTTTGCTGCACTGGGAGAGGCGCGGGCGGGAGGGGAATAATGTGTGATATGGTGATGGATGCAGGGGATGTGTCTGTGTGATCTCACTCGTATTAATGCATGTATTATATATATATATATATATATATATATATATATATATATATAAAATCACCCCTATTAGATAGCTATAACCCCTGTTAATCCTACTCATAAATGATAATATTCAATATATATAATTTAGTTTATGAGAAGGGGTGATATATACATGGCACGGATCTATCCTGTTATGTGCACGCACGGCACAGAACCCTCTGGATGCCGAGCGGGCTCGCGTCCCGATGTACTCCCTAAGCCTCTATCCCTAACACCCAAAACCTCTTGGCGGCCCTAACCCCCTAAACCAGTTACCAAGCCTAAACTCCTTGCCGGCCCTAACCCTAACCTTGTTAGCCTAACCCCCTAAAAGTACCTCCCTAACCCCCTACACCACTTACCAGTCCTAACCCGAAAACCCCCTAATCACTTACTGGGCACTTACAGACGGCTACATCGGGACTAAGCCTCTATCCCTAACACCCAAAACCTCTTGGCGGCCCTAACCCCCTAAACCAGTTACCAAGCCTAAACTCCTTGCCGGCCCTAACCCTAACCTTGTTAGCCTAACCCCCTAAAAGTACCTCCCTAACCCCCTACACCACTTACCAGTCCTAACCCGAAAACCCCCTAATCACTTACTGGGCACTTACAGACGGCTACATCGGGACATTCACGGCACGCTTCCCAGCGCTGAAGAGTGCGTGCACATAACAGGATAGGTCCGATAGCACCCCTATTAACCTTGGACTAATCCTGTTTTTTGTGCGCCGCCGACAACTGTAGCTGTGACATCTAGCTGTGAAAAGTAGGTAGTACACGCCAACCCTCTAACCCTATTTCCCTAACCCTAATCCTCTAACCCGGCATAGTAGCTCATTCATAGGACTTGGGGCGCCCGTTCCTAGAGTCAGCGGCTCGCTGTTCCGACGAACAATGGCTTACACAAAACAGGATAGGACCTTAACCTTTCTCATTAAATACATGTGTGTGTTTTATATATATTCTAATAACATTTTATGTTAAATTGCCTGTTCTGTCTGTCTCTGAGCTGCTTATCTGTGCTCTCTCTGTGAGCTGTGTCTCTGTGCGCACTCTCTCTGTGTGCACTATCTCTTCCTGTGTGCGCTCTCACTCTCTCTGTGCCCTCTGTTTGAATTATCTGTGCTGCCTGTTTGTGTGCTGTCTCTCTCTGAGGTGTGTAATGGCGGTGGATATGCCGCTTAGTGTATTCTTTGGCACATTCTCTCTCCATCTGTGCTGCGTCTCTCTCTAAGGTGGTAATGGTGGCTGTTATTCTGGCTCTCAGGCCCGCCTCTTGTTAATGTCATAGTCCCGCTCTTGATGTTGTGGTCCTGCCCAGCATGACAAACTGCTAACTATATATATATATATATATATATATATACAGTGGATATAAAAAGTCTACACACCCCTGTTAAAATGTCAGGTTTCTGTGCTGTAAAAAAATGAGACAAAGATAAATCATTTCAGAACTTTTTCCACCTTTAATGTGACCTATAAACTGTATAACTCAATTGAAAAACAAACTGAAATCTTTTAGTTGGAGGGAATAAAATTAAAAATAATGTGGTTGCATAAGTCTGCACACCCTCTTATAATTGGGGATGTAGCTGTGTTCAGAATTAAGCAATCACATTCCAAATGGTGTTAAATAGGAGTCAGCATACACCTGCCATCATTTAAAGTGCCTTTGATTAACCGCAAATAAAGTTCAGCTGTTCTAGTTGGTCTTTCCTGAAATTTTCTTAGTCATACCCCACAGCAAAAGCCATGGTCCACAGAGAGCTTCCAAAGCATCAGAGGGATCTCATTGTTAAAAGGTATCAGTCAGGAGAAGGGTACAAAAGAATTTCCAAGACATTAGATATACCATGGAACACAGTGAAGACAGTCATCATCAAGTGGAGAAAATATGGCACAACAGTGACATTACCAAGAACTGGAGCTCCCTCCAAATTTGATGAAAAGACGAGAAGAAAACTGGTCTGGGAGGCTAGCAAGAGGCCGACAGCAACATTAAAGGAGCTGCAGGAATATCTGGCAAGTACTGGCTGTGTGGTACATGTGACAACAATCTCCTGTATTCTTTATATGTCTGGGCTATGGGGTAGAGTGGCCAGACGAAAGCCTTTTCTTACAAAGAAAAACATCCAAGCCAGGCTACATTTTGCACAAACACATCTGAAGTCTCCCAAAAGGATGTGGGAAAAGGTGTTATGGTCTGATGAAATCAAGGTTGAACATTTTGGCAATAATTCCAAAAGAGATATTTGGTGCAAAAACAACACTGCACATCACCAAAAGAACACCATACCCACAGTGAAGCATGGTGGTGGCAGCATCATGCTTTGGGGCTGTTTTTCTTCAGCTGGAACTGGGGCCTTAGTTAAGATAGAGGGAATTATGAACAGTTCCATATACCAGTCAATATTGGCACAAAACCTTCAGGCTTCTGCTAGAAAGCTGAACATGAAGAGGAACTTCATCTTTCAGCATGACAACGACCCAAAGCATACATCCAAATCAACAAAGGAATGGCTTCACCAGAAGAAGATTACAGTTTTGGAATGGCCCAGCCAGAGCCCACACCTGAATCCGATTGAAAATTTGTGGGGTGATCTGAAGAGGGCTGTGCACAGATTTGGAGTGTTTTTGCAAAGAAGAGTGGGCAAATCTTGCCAAGTCAAAATGTGCCATGCTGATAGACTCATACCCAAAAAGACTGAATGCTGTAATAAAATCAAAAGGTGCTTTAACAAAGTATTAGTTTAAGGGTGAGAAAACTTATGCAACCTTATTATTTTATTTTTATATTTTTTCTTCCCTCTATCTAAAAGATTTCAGTTTGTTTTTCAATTGAGTTGTACAGTTTATAGGTCACATTAAAGGTGGAAAATTTCTGAAATTAATTATCTTTGTCTAATTTTTTTACAGCACAGAAACCTGACATTTTAACAGGGGTGTGTAGACTTTTTATATCCACTGTATATATATATATATATATATATATATATATATACACATTACAATATAATTTTTAGGAGTCAGAGCTCCCATACAGTGTGGTCTAGGTGTTGGTACATGGGGTACATAGAAAAGTGATGTTGAATATGTTATACTAGCGACTTGCCCATCAAAAATGACGGCAATAAAAAGTTAAGCCTGGCAATGCTGTTTGCCACACAATGGGAGCCTCCCCCTCTACTTCACCTCCTCCTGTGTGGCTCTTCCTCCCTTGCTGTGTGCATGCCTAATGCTCGCAATGCGCACGCGTGGGGCTTTGCGATCGGTCGTAGTTGTCAAACTGCAATTTGTCTCAAGCGTGACGATGAATCGCAGTTTGACAACTATTTTATGTGATAGGGATAGCTGAGGTTCCTATTTACAGAACTGATATCCAGAGGTACTATAAACAGGGCAGATATAGTTGGAGGTAATATGTCCAGGGCAGCTGAAACTAATAATCCCACAACTTCTAGAGAGAAAGCAAATGAAGGTGCAGCAGTTTTCTCTCCTCCCTTCCTAACAGTTTCTATCTGCTCCTCCTCAGATTCCTTTACCTTGTTCCGTGTCCTCTTTTTCCGATTTCAAAACAAGTTACATTTTCAAAGTAAGAAATGCCCATCTGATACCAAGCAACGTTTTATAGGTTTGTCTGTTGACTCTAAACCTCTCAGGATGTTGGTTCACTTCTGCAGTTGAGAGGAGAAATATCAGGTTCCCTAATACATGGAAATATAGAGCTTTTGTCAATGTTGCTTCTATGGTTTATACCAAATTAGCTTCTACAGTCTGAATAAATCTTGCAGCCATCATAGCACGTTGGCCTAAAGAAGAGATGCAAGAAAAGACCAAAACCAGAATCCCCTGAAAATGGGTCTAGAGCTGTACTTGGCCAGCCAAACAGGGGTTAGCCTTGATTGCTATAAAAATGGCACAGCCATTACCCATCAAAATTCAGTCGTGCAAAATTATTAAATCTAATTGTATCAATTATTCCCAAGTGCTATATAAAGTCATCCAACTGATAGATTTCCAATATATTATCCAGTGTAAAACCAGTTAAAGGACCCCGTGGTCATCTTTTTTTTTATATGATCTTTTGAATAAACAAATGATAATGAGTAAACCTTGTGTTTTTTGGCAAATGATATGGTGATATTAATAGCAATAACATTTATTAATATTGATTAAAGTTTACATATATATATTTTCCAATTTTGACTGAATTCTTACTACACAATATACCGTATATAAGCTTTGGCCTTATGAAATAAACAGAACTGTATTATGTGAAAATATATTTATTATAATGAATACAAATAATATTAAAACAGTATCTTTTAATATAACAATTAAGATGGCATAACAAATTGTAACAGATATAAAATCAAGGTACAACAATGAATGAATCAGTTAATATCACATAGTCCACATAATCATATATAAGACATGCCCAATATGCTTAATATATTTGACATGGTAATTATAATATCAGAGATTGTTTTGATTATGTTGGTATGTTTACATATATCAATTTATTAAGATACCATAACATTTTAATATATACAGAGCCTTGGAGAAGTATTCACCCCCCTTGGCATTTTTCGTGTTTTGTTGCCTCACAACCTGAAATTAACCTGGATTGTTTGAGGATTTGCATCATTTAATTTGCAAAACATGCCCACAACTTTGAAGATGTTTTTTTTTTTATTGTGAGGCAAACAACAAATAGGACAAAATAACAGAAAAATCAGTAGCATGACTATTCACCCCCTAAAGTCAATACTTTGAAGAGTCACCTTTTGCCACTCAAGTGTTGCTTTAGCAGTGTGTTTGGGGTCATTGTCCTGCTGGAAGGTGAACCTTCGTCCTAGCCTCAAATCACACACAGAGTGGTAAAGGTTTTGCTCAAGAATATCCCTGTATTTAGCACTATCCATCTTTCCCTCAACTCTGACCAGTTTCCCAGTCCCGGCTGTTGAAAAACATCCCCACGGCATGATGCTGCCACCACCATGTTTCACTGTGGGGATGGTGTTCTTTGGGTGATGTGATATGTTGGGTTTGCATCAGACATAGTGTTTTCTTTGATGGCCGAAAAGTTAAATTTTAGTTTCATCAGACCAAAGCACCTTCCTCCATACATTTTGGGAGTCTCCCACATGCCTTTCACAAATTCAAAATGTGCCATTTAGTTTTTTGCTGAAAGTAATGGCTTTCTTCTGGCCACTCTGCCATAAAGCCCAACTCTATGGAGCGTATCTCTTATTGTCGTCCTATGTACAAATACTCATGTCTGTGCTGTGGAACTCTGCAGCTCCTACAGGGTTACCTTAGGTTTCTGTGCTGCCTCTCTGATTAATGCCCTCCTTGCCCGGTCCGTGAGTTTTGGTGGGCGCCATCTCATGGCAGGTTTCCTGTTGAGCCATTTGGTCATGATAGATTTGATGATGCTCCTGGGGATGATCAAATATTTTGATTTTTTTTTTAACCTAACCCTCACTAGTACGTCTCAACAACATTGTCCCTTATTGTTTGGACAGTTCCTTGGTCTTCATGGCAGTGTTTAGTTAGTGGTGCCTATTGCTTAGGTGTTGCAGCCTCTGGGGGCTTTCAAAAAAGCTGTGTACATGTAATGACAGATCATGTGACACTTAGATTGCACACAGGTGGACATCATTTCACTAATTATGTGACTTCTGAGCTTTTTATGGGCTTCATAACAAAGGGGGTGAATACATAAGCACATGCCAATTTTCTGTTTTCTATTTCTAAAAAATAGTTTTGTGTTCTGATCCATCACAGAACATTCAGATTAACAAAACATTGGACTTAAGGCTGTAATGTAACAAAATAGGTAAAAAGTTAAGTGGGTGAATACTTTTGCAAGGCACTGTAACTTTTATAGTCTAATTAAGATATCTCTAATTAAAAAAGAAAAGGTTTTTCATTACAATTAGGTACCAAATCAAAATATATTGGATTGCTTTAACAGCTGATATTTATGATATTTGTCAAATTAAGCTGTAAGTTGTATGTCGACTTACAAGTTACAGAACTATAGTGATATTGTTGTATCAGATAAATACTGATATAGCAATCTACTTTATAGCAAATTAACAGATATGTCCATAATTGTAATGAAAAGAAAATATAGAGAAATATGAATCTTCTACAATACCCAATTCCAATGTCTTGTCCATGGTCCCTTCAATGTCTAAACCAAAGCATTTTGAACCTTTTCCTTTGTTTCAAAATTATTTTGTGAGTGAATTGTAAAAGTTTCATTGTAGCTTTTGGAGTATATGAATTATCTATGTTTTGGGAATGTCCAAATAGTGTCTGTTCGTGTGTTTTTTTTAGCCCTCTATATGGAGTGTGTGTTCCTTAGGCTTTTTATGGAATGTGTGTTTTCCTATCAGTCTCCCAAAGTTTCTCCCTGGGGTGTTTCTATCTCTCAAGTCTTAGCCTCCAGTTTCTTTGTCTCTCTCCTAATTATACTAAAGCTTAATTCTCTTATCAGAAATTCCAATCAAGCTATGTATTTGGCAATCAATCAGAAACCATGGTGATGTCAAAGTTGTTAACCAATAATAAAAGTGTATACTTGTCCCTTAGACCTTTTAAGTGTCAATTACAATCTTGAAACACCAGATGGCGCCCTTGCATCTTCAAATTACAATCAAAAATTAAAATAATGACCCTTCTGACCTTAACTCATAAAATGATCTATATCTTAATGACATTTTGCCATTTCAGTGTAAACAGTCACATGTTACATATCATAGACAAAATTATTGATTAGGAACCAAGACACTTATCTATAGAAAAACATTCCAATATAATATATGACTATTTGACTATTTACCATTGGGAACTGTTAGGGAATATTCTTCTAAGTTATAAACTTAATCTCTTAAGATTTAAGGAAGAATTAAGTAGTATCTCTTAACAGAAAACAATTACCAATTGAAATCCTATTTCCAAAGGAAAAAGCATACATATACATATAAATGTATGAATGCACATAAAATAATATACATGGATATAATAGAAATATATAATAGGAATATAATATTAGATTATAAAAAAACACAATGAAATGGGATTTTAATAGTAGAAATACCCTACAAAGCTACAGTATTTACATTTGAATCTTCTATCTGCATTATTGTTTACAGTCACATTCCATTTATGTTTCTGAGCTGATTGTATCTGCTACTCAGGCACTTGTGTCCTTGTTAATTAGTGAGATTTCCATTGGTTCTGACGAAAGTACCAACAGGTTTGGCTTCCATATTCTCACCCTCGGCATTCAAAGTCTCCCACTACTGGGAGTTGACCAGCAAAAACCAAAATAGTTGTTGCTGAAGCAGCACAATTGAAAATGAAAGGTAATAACTTAGAGACCATATGTATTTATTTTAGATTTATATTCTAAAAAACATGTTGCCCACTTACAAGTGTCATTTTTGTAAACCCTAACAGGATGTTGATTTCACGATAAAGAGCATTAAAAACTGTCTATACACTATATTAGCCTTTTTTTTCTCTGAATCAATACATCATGCTAATTTGTTAATCGTAGACCTTGATACAGGTGGGGCAGGGGATATAACTGTGTGACAACATTGGGGTCATTGTTTTCACCACCATGCAGGCAGATAAATACTCTGATTCTAATTATCTCAACAAGCAGATAATTAGTATTTGGGAATTAGATTAGTTTTAGACAAAATGATTAATACAATCTATAGGCACTTTTTTATTCCGTTTAAGAATACCGTAAAAAAAAAACAACTAGATTTTGGTATAACAAGAGTCCTTTTTAAAGGAATATATATATATATATATATATATATATATATATATATATATATATATAAAATCACATATTTTAATTGTCAAACTGCGAAAAAAACAACTAGATTTTGGTATAACAAGAGTCCTTTTTAAAGGAATATATATATATATATATATATATATATATATATATATATATATATATATATATATATATAAAATCACATATTTTAATTGTCAAACTCGCGAAGAGAGCCGTTGAGGCATTGAAGCCTTCCAAGCTCTCATGTCTTAGGCAATGAGCGCCAAAGGTGCTCATTGCCCTGCAAGGTGAGCAGTTGAGGCATTGAAGCACACAGGACATAGGCTGTGACAGATCAAAGGCTTCTGGCGGCTGTAAATTCCGGGTTTACTGGGTTTAACCACTGCAAGGTTTTCAAGCCCATAAACCTTTAAGAGCCAGCAAAAAACGCCAATTGAATAGGAAATTAACTTACAGCATCACTTACGGGCCCCATTTTGCTACTGTAACTATTTGTATAATAAAAGCCTTTTCTTCATGGTCAAGGTTCCTTGGGATTATATGGAATAAAGCTACATCTGCTGATTGAGTAATATTTTTTTAATAATCTTAGAAATAAAATCAAAACATGCAGTCCACAAATTCTTTATGGCATTACATTCGCACTATATATGTCTGTGAGAGCCTCTTTGGTCACAATGTCTCCAACACGTAATCCAGATTATTATCCTTCCACATTATTGCAATTTATTTGGAACTAAATACCAACTTTGTACAGTTTTAAAATAAACTTCTCTTAATGCTTGATTTTTGATAACTTTCTTTGTGTATTCAAATGCCTTAAACCATTCTTCTCTGGACTAAATACAATTAAAGTCTCTTTCCCAGTTTTCCATGTTCTCAGTTTACTCCAAATCCCCCTCTCTTTTCAATATATTATAACATTTAGAGATCAGCAGCCTTATTAATTTGAGATTCGGGAACATTTAAAAGGGCTCTATTTAAGCACACAGCATATTTTATTTACAGAAGTGTTTAGTTAGTGAAGACATTGCTTTTGGATATAAGTTCACTAACTAAAAACTTCTGTAAAAAAATATGCTGTGTGTTTAATTAGAGCCCTTTTAAATTTACCGAATCGCAATTTAATAAGGCTGCAGATGTTTTCTGTCATTATAAACAGATACCTTCTCAAATTTGACCACTATAATTTTTCTAGCATTTTTTTAAAAGATCCTATTTTAAGATTATAGGAAGGTTTTTTTTTTTTGTATGAGAAATAATCTACGGTGTAGGAAAACATATTGAAATATAAACCATGTGGAAGAGAAACAGTGAGCCGTATGGATGCCTCAAGTGCGATATGTTCCCATAGTTTTAATTTATATCAGATAAGCAAACACAACAGGGTCCCCATGAGTCCTTGTTTACGTTTCCCAATAAAAAGACATGGAAGGTTCCTGGATTTTACTAGGCATATAATATCCCTTTGTATCTATTTATCCTTATGTACTTCGTCTTTTTAAGAAGTGCTTATAAGCTCTATTTATACTGCGTAAAATTAAACAAAAAGTCTCTGAATGGGTCTGCCCACTGCAGAGTATGCAGACACACACTCTGCTGTACTTTCTGTGCTGTGTTTTATACTAACCAATCAGTGATTACATCTGAGTAACGTGCTGCTGAGACATGGTCCCTGATAGGCTAGTACCCTACACTGCACATACAGCCCTACAGAGTATTTGCCTGTATACGCTGCAGTGGGCAAACCCATACAATGACTATTTGTTTGATTTTAAGCAGAGCTCATACGTTCTTCGTAATAAAATAAAGTACACACAAATTAATAGATACACACGGATATTATATACCTAGTAAGATACAGAAAGTAAGATCCAGTTCCTTTAACTCACTAGAAAGATATAGGCAGATCAAATGCATTGCTTTTAATCTACCTGCTTCTTTTTTAATGTAATTTTTTTTCAATAACATGCAACAGTTGTCGTAATTGCGAGTTTGTAGGTAACGCTATGTTAAAAGTTATGAGCTTAAACATGCGCATGTTGGCGGTAAAGACGTTATTGTTTAAAAAAAGGCTCACAACGAGGCAGAAGCTAATAGGGCTTAGGTGCATCACAAGGCGTGCAAGACATTAAAAAAGGCGCAATCGTCACTCAAGTCTTGAAGAGGGAGAGGGAGGA
Organism: Discoglossus pictus; assembly: GCA_027410445.1. Lineage (NCBI taxonomy): Eukaryota > Metazoa > Chordata > Amphibia > Anura > Alytidae > Discoglossus > Discoglossus pictus. The sequence goes on along the minus strand of CM050176.1, from coordinate 30,251,938 downwards.
GAAAGACCCAGGGAAGGGAGAGGGTGAAGAGGGTGCAAAGAGACACAGGGTTGAGAGAGGGGGTGAAAGACGCAAGGGATGGAAATAAGGGAGAAAAACTCAAAGGGTAGGGACAGGGGGCAAAGAGACAGCGCAAGGGAGAAAGGGGGAAACATACACAGGGGTCAGAGAGTAGAGAGAAGCTTGCAATGAGCGCTGCAAGTTAGAGTGGGGAGAGCCTTGCATTGTGTGGCAAACAGCATTGCCAGCCTTCAAACTTTATTGCCGTCATTTTTGACGAGAAAGTCGCATGTTAATATAATATAACTTGCGACTTGCCCATCAAAAATGATGGCATGATATAGTGTTATATATATTGTGTTTCCCCCAACCTCTTGTCTCTTCCCCCCCCTCCCTCCCTCCCTCCCTCCCCTCTGTCTCATTCCCCCTCCCTCCCTCCCTCCCTCCCCTCTGTCTCATTCCCCCCTCTCCCTCCCCTATGTCTCATTCCCCCCTCTCCCTCCCCTGTGTCTGCATCCCCCCTCTCCCTCTCCTGTGTCTTCATCCCCCCTCCCTCCACTGTGTTTCCTTTCCACCTCTCATTTTCCCCCATTTCCCTCCCCTGTGTCTCTTTCCCCCCTCTACCTCCCCTGTGTCTTCTTCCCCCTCTTCCTCCCCTTTGTCGTCTTTCCCCCTCTCCCTCTCCTTTTCCCCCCTCCCTCCCCTGTGTCTCGTTCCCCCTCTTCCTCCCCTGTGTCTCTTCCCCCTCTCCTTTCACAGTGTCTCTTGCCCCCCTCTCTCCCATATGTCTTCCCATCTCCCTCCCCTGTGTCTCTTCTCCCCCTCTCACTCCCCTGTGTCTCTCCCCCCTCTCCTGTGTGTCTTCCCCCTCCTCTCCCTCTGTCTCTTTCTCCCCTCTCCCTCCCCTGCGTCTCTTTCCCCCTCTCATTCCCCTTTGTCTCTTTCTCACTCTCCCTCCCCTGTGTATCTTCCCCCCTCTCCCTCCCCTGTGTCTCTACCCCCCTCCATTGTCTCTTCCCCCTCTCCCTCCCCTGTGTCTCCTTTCCCCCTCTCCCTCTCCTGTGCCTCATTTCCCCCTCTCCCTCTCCTTTTCCCATCTCCCTCCCCTGTGTCTCCTTCCCCCTCTTCCTCCCCTGTGTCTTCTTTCCCCCTCTCCCTCTCCTTTTCCCCCATCTCCCCGTGTCTCTTTCCTCCTCTCCCTCCCCTGTGTCTCTTTCCCCCTCTCCCTCTCCTGTGTCTGTTTCCCCCTCTCCCTCCCGTGTCACTCCTCCGTCTCCCTCCACAGTGTCTCTTGCCCCCCTCTCCTTTTATGTCTTCCCCCTCCCTCCCTGTGTCTCTTCTCCCCATCTTGCTCCCCTGTGTCTCTCCCCCTCTCCTGTGTGTCTTCCCCCTCCTCTCCCTCCCCTCTGTCTGCTTTCCCCTTTTCCTCACTGTGTCTCTTTCCCCCTCTCCCTCCCATGTGTCTCTACCCCCTCCCATGTCTCTTCCCCCTTCCTCCCCTTTGTCTCCTTTCCCCCTCTCCCTCTCCTGTGCCTCCTTTCCCCCTCTCCCTCTCTTTTTCTCTTTTCCCCCCCTCTCCCTCTACTGTGTCTCCTTTCCCCCTCTCCCTCCCCTGTGTCTTCATCCCCCCCTCCCTCCCCTGTGTCTCTTTCCCCTCTACATCTCCTGTGTCTGTTTCCCCCTCTCCCTCCCGTGTCACTCCCCCGTCTCCCTCCACAGTGTCTCTTGCCCCCCCTCTCCTCTATTTTTTCCGCCTCCCTCCCCTGTCTCTTCTCCCCATCTTGCTCCCCTGTGTCTCTCACCCCTCTCCTGTGTGTCTTGCCCCTCCTCTCCCTCCCATCTTTCTGCTTTCCCCTTTTCCTCCCTGTGTCTCTTTCCCCCCTCGCTCCCCTGTGTCTCTTTCCCACTCTCCCACCCCTGTGTCTCTTCCCCCATCTCCCTCCCATCTGTCTCTTTCCCACTCTCCCTCCCCTGTGTCTCTTCCCCCCTCTCCTGTGTCTCTACCCCCTCCCGTGTCTCTTCCCCCTTCCTCTCCTGTGTCTCTTTTCCCCCTCTCCCTCTCCTGTGCCTCCTTTCCCCCTCTCCCTCTCTTTCCCCCCTCTCCCTCTACTGTGTCTCCTTTCCCCCTCTCCTTCACCTGACACGCATTGCGCATGCACAAAACCCGTAATTTGCGAGCGTTACAGACAAACTCGTAATTACGACAACTATATATATGATATAATATTTTATGCAGAAGAAAATCTTTAATAATGTATAACGCACTCTTAAAAGCATGACATAATTTTTTGGACTGCAGATCCTTTAATTATGTACTGTAATGGTACTTGTACCATTTTTTCATTTTTTTCTTCTACCTTATTATGTTTTCTGTACCGTAGCATCACATCATTTTCTAGTCTTTACAAGTAAGGAGCAGTGGTATTTTTTGGAATGCATTTGAAAAGTATTTTCTAATAGAACCATTTCTCTCTTGAAAAGTGCCGTCTTTGTCTCGAATCGTTTGCTTCTATTGCTCTGCACTCGTGTATTCCAGCAGCACATTACTGAAGCCGAGTAATTAGGTAATAGAGTGATAAGAATGCTCGATAATTAATGCTCAGAGCTTTATTGTATATTACAATTGAGCTTTGAATGTGGAAATATAAACGTGGTGTGGTCCATTACTTTTATGGCCAGTTCAAAACTCTACATTTGCCTGTAGCAATCATAATCTACACGGATATAAATTTCAAGCAACATCATCGACATCCTTACAGCCAGTGCTGCACTTTGGCGCCTAGTGTGAAAGATTTCTTGTAGGAAATTTTTGACTTGAATTCATTTGTCATCATAGAAAACAAGGAGCCAAGAATTTGATTGTCCATACTAAAATCATATTCGGCCTTTAGAATATATTTTATTGTTTTATTTGTAGAGAGCCAGCAGATTCGGAAGCACTAAGGTCAATTTGTACATGCATTTGAAGACTAAATAAGAGGAGATAGCTCACTTGCACATGGTACAGGAAGATATGAGGGCTTACAAGCTAAGAGGTAAGGGGGCAACTTGATGAATACATATTATAGTGTGATGGAGGGAGAGTTCCGAAAGAATCACAATGGATAGACAGCCTTGTTTGAACGTTTGCTTAGTGGAGTTGAGGTAACTGATTCTCTGAATTGATAGAATTTCAGAAAATGTTTGATATTTGCAGACTATGGGAAAATCTAATGTGGTGGTGAGTGTGGTGCGGAGTTCCAAAGAGTGGGGGTGGCTTTTGAGAAGTCCTGTAGTTGAGTTTGGGAGGAGATGATAAAGGGTGATAAGAGGTAGAAATCATGGCAGAGTGAAGAAGGTGGTTTGGAGTATATCTGAAACGAGGCTTAAGATATGGTCAGGTGCTATGATGTTGAGGACTTTGTATGTTATACTTACGATTTTTAATTTTACCCATGAATAAGTAGAGAATCAGTGTTGGAATTGGCAGAGGGCAGGAGTAAATATGAGCCTTTAATGAGGTAGGTGATGTTTGATCCAAGTGTGATTATGACAAGAGCTAATTAATCCTTTGTTCCACATAAAGATCACAGTGCCCAACGGCTCTTATGTGGAGCCAATTGGAAACAAGAATAGTACTTTATACCACAGGCACATTGTGGTTTGTTGTGACTTGACTTTCTCCAAATGAATCAAGCAGGTTTTCACCTCTTCATTACAAAATGTCTGCCACCTTAGGATCATAGAGAGAATTTGTGTTGGAGAAAGTCTTCTTGAGTGTGATTTCATCCAGAGGCATTCAACAATGAGATAGCAGATTTGAAGGCAGTGTATCTGATTTGAGAGTCTTGACTGTAGCTGAACATTTTAGAGACAGTTTAAGGTAGTAAAGATGGTGGTGGTGTTACAGAAAACAGCTGTGTTTATCTGGAAACTTGTTGATGAGCTGTGGCAGCTATATCTCTGTAAATGGAGGGTTTGGTGATTGAATCAAGGAGGTGGTGTCAGAGAACGGAAATGGGAAATTAGACAATTGTGAACCAATCAAGAGATGGAAGCAGGCAATTTCATGGGTCTGGCCAGTCCAGTACATTGGAGTCTCTTGGACTATGGTTGAAGTAAGTAGCAGAAATTTGAAGGCAGCACAGACAGGAGTGTGATCAACAGGGAAGCTAAAATTGCTTTAAAAGGCATGGTAGAAAGGGGTGGGTACCTAAGCAATAGTGTCGGTATCTTCACATTTGCAGGAAATTTGACTAGGTCTGAAATGTAACTTTACTTGACAATATGTAGTTGAAATATATTTATTATTCAAATAGTTGAAATATATTTATTATTCAAATATGTTCAAACAGCTAGACATTTTAAAAATGCCTAGATATAGAGCTAATATGAATTTATGGCTATATCTGCCAAATGTCATGCTCATATTTTCAAACTCAAACTAAGAGATGTATCTACTATTGGTCCATCCCAATCCATGTGTCCCCAATCTCTCCCCAACACTCAAACAACATAGAAACTCCATAAGGACACTGGAATTGGAGAGGGAGATTTTATTTAATTCTTTATATGTGGATAATAGAAAATGGGGAAGAGTTTCAAATAATGAAATGGTAAGGGGGAGAGGTGAGTGGAAGAAGTGAATGAGAAGGTGGGAATGGTGAGAAATGAAAGGAAGCCAAGAAAAATCAATGTTAGAAGAAATTATAGTGCTTGAGGGGAAAGAGGAGAGGATTAGTAATTGGAGGGAAGGAATTATGAAAGCAGTAGAAAAAAGCAGGGGAGTGATACGGAAACAAGAAGAGGAAATTAATGGACGGTATACAAATGAAGATAGAGCAAATGGAAGTAGAGAGGAAAGAAAGGAACAACAGCAATTTTCAGTGTACATTTTCTTATAAAAGGTCAACAGTAAATTTAAATAGTTATTTGCATTAATCTTAGCTAAATAATAGCTATGGAATCTGGATTGTTGCAGTGGCCCTTTAAAGGCACTCTATTCCCAAAACATGGTTTAACTAGGTGACTAGATGTAATTATGATTACAAAAAATTGCACTTCACTTCTAAGGAGATCCTACAGTCACAGCTTCTCAGCTTCTTGAGCTTAAACTATTTCTTCCTGTGCTCCCTCATGATTGCTGACACAGCCTTAACCTAAAACCACACCCATCATGGAGAATATTCCCTCATTCAGCTAACAAGCAGACAATGACATGCTGTGTATCTGAGTAGTATGAGACAGTGATATTGTGAAGCTACACGTTCTGTTGATGTAGTTGTAGGTAACGAGTGTGCTACCTGACAGCTCTTATGAGGAAGAAGAGGAAAAAATGGGGACTTTCCAAAAATAGCTGGTACTTTCTAGTAAGTGAAGTGTACATTTTATATCACAACTACAATGAGAAGTAAAACATTAAATATGTCAGCTAAAACATTTATATGAAAGAAAAAAAGCCTAAAGAGTTCCTTTAAATGTGAAATTGTATATTCATAGATATTTAATGATTAAATACATTTTTTTGAGTGAACATTAACCATCTGAAAACATGCTTCTAGTATAGCCTCTTTTTTCATTGTAAGATTACATTAAAAAATAATCTTGCAGTATATCTGGCTCATGGCATTGTGAAATCCTTGCATGGCCTGCGTAACAAATAAATTGTGGTTATGTGTCCTTGTGTTTAAGGACGCTGGATTGGTCATATTGCCTGAAATACTCAAGATAAGAGCTTTTTTTCAGTGCTATAAATCTTTTTTTATTGAGCAATTTAAGTATGTATAGCTTTATTCAATGTGCTTGCCTGAAGCAAAAACAGTAAGCAGCAATGTAACTGGAATACATTGACAGCTAGATGTCAAATGTTTTACCAAAAAATAACAGTCAGAAATAGATTAGCTAGAATTCCAAATTTAAGAAATAGCACAAATATCTATATGGACACAATTTACACAGAAATATGGTAATTTGCCATTTTTTTGTGTGAAGCCCATCCCCATAAGCATGGCTTTAAGTCACGACTGTTATTTCTGAAAAAGATAGAGCATGAAAAAGGGAGCCTGTTGCTCTGGAGAATTCTTAAAAGTAAGAAGGCTTGCAAAAGGGCTATTAGACTGGCTAAAATAGAAAATGAGAAGTCAGTTGCAATGGAAAGTAAGACTAACCCTAAAATATTTTATAAATATATTAATGGGAAGAAGGCCAGGAAGGAATCGATAGGACCATTACAATGTGACACAGGCCATCTGATAATTAGTGACCAGGAAAAGGCAGATGAGCTAAATAGGTTCTTTTCTTCGGTTTACACAAGGGAGGTACCAGTGGTTGGGACACTGCAACATAATGGGGCTACACTACCTTCACTAAATAATTGGTTAACGCAGGAAGAAATACAAAAGAGGTTGGAGAAAATAAATGTTAATAAAGCCCCAGGTCCTGATGGAATACATCCAAGGGTACTGAGGGAGCTGGGTTCTGTAATAGCCAAACCATTATATCTAATCTTTAAAGACTCGCTCACTACAGGGTCTCTACCAGATGACTGGAGAAAAGCAGAGGTGATACCTATATTTAAGAAGGGATCTAGAGCAAATCCGGGGAATTATAGACCAGTGAGCCTCACTTCTGTAGTTGGGAAGCTTTTAGAAGGGTTAATAAGGGACAGAATACAAGAATATGTCTATTTGAACAGGATCATAGGTAGCAGTCAACATGGATTTATGAAGGAAAGGTCGTGTCAGACCAATCTAATTAGTTTTTATGAGGAGGTTAGTAGGAACTTGGATCAGGGCAACTCAGTGGATGTAGTCTTTTTAGATTTTTCAAAGGCATTTGATACAGTGCCACATGGAAGACTAGTGAGCAAACTAAGGGATACAGGAATTGCAGTAAATATCTGCTCATGGATCGAGAGCTGGCTAAAAGACAGGAAGCAAAGGGTTGTTGTAAATGGAACATACTCCGATTGGTCTAATGTGATAAGTGGGGTTCCTCAGGGCTCAGTATTGGGTCCTCTCCTTTTTAACATATTTATTAATGACATTGAAGTAGGACTCGAATGTAGTGTCTCCATTTTTGCTGATGACACTAAGTTGTGCAAGGTAATAAAATCAGATAATGATGTACTTTCCCTACAAAATGATTTGCATAAATTAGAGAAATGGGCGGCTAAATGGCAGATGAGATTTAATACAAATAAATGTAAGGTTATGCATTTGGGAAGGAAAAATAGCCAAGCAATCTATAATCTTAATGGAGCAAATCTAGGGGTATCAGATATTGAAAGGGATTTGGGAGTACTAGTGGACAACCACCTAGGTAACAGCGCTCAAAGCCAAGCAGCGGCTGCAAAGGCAAATAAAATATTAGCATGTATTAGGAAGGGTATAGAAGCCAGGGAAGAAGATATAATTCTGCCACTATACAAATCTCTAGTACGCCCTCATTTGGAATATGGAGTACAATTTTGGGCACCACCTCACAAAAAAGACATCTTAGAGCTGGAAAAAGTACAGAGAAGGGCTACAAAACTAATAAGGGGAATGGAGGGGCTAAGTTATGAAGAAAGACTAGCAAAATTAAACTTATTTTCGCTAGAAAAAAGGCGTCTAAGAGGAGATATGATTACGTTATTTAAATACATCCAGGGTCCATATAAGGCTTTGTCAAGTGAGCTTTTTGTAGCAAGAGATTTTCAACTGACAAGAGGACATCCGTTGAGGTTAGAGGAAAAAAGATTTCACCTTAAACAAAGAAAAGGGTTCTTCACAGTTAGGGTGGTTAAACTGTGGAATTCTCTACCAAAGGAGGTGGTGACAGCGAATTCGATAGACAACTTCAAAAAGGGGTTAGATATATTTCTGAATAAAGAGGGCATTCAAGGCTATCCTAGATAACTAGCGAAGGAATATTGATCCAGGGAGAAATTTGATCGCCAGTTTCTGGGGTCAGGAAGGAATTTTGCTTTTTTTCCCCCTTATGAGACAATTGGCAAAGTTTCAATGGGGTTTTTTTTTATGTTTGCCTTCCTCTGGATCAATTAACAATAATTAACAATTAACAATAATAATAAATAGTCCAAATTAAAAAGATCAATAGAGATCTAAAAAGGTTGAACTTGATGGACTAACTCTTTATTCATTCTCCAATACTATACTATTAATAATTATTTAATCAATAATTTAATTAATAACTAATCCGCATATTGCAGATCAGAGGAGATCTTAACAGGTTGAACTTGATGGACTGAAAGTCTTTTTTCAACCTTAATTACTATGTAACTATGTAACTATGTAAGTGAAGTGTACATTTTATATGATCATTAGTTAACCTAGTTAAATCCACTATAATAGTTTTTATCTTGTGAGTAAAGCCCTTGTGATGCGTTCTGTGCATACATTAATCACAAGCTACTAACTCTAAATTTTGGTAAATCGCTGAACTGCGCATGCGTGACACACTTGCGTTAATGCACATGAGCAAATGGGCACAGAGGTGGGGGGAAGAGATCGCGGCACATGAGGCAAAGGATAGGAAGGGAGGGTGAGAAGGAGTGAGGGATGGGAGAGAGAGAGAGGAAAAGGATGTGAAGGGCAGGGGGAAGGGAGTGTCGGAAGGAGTCAGAGAGGGAGAGGATGTGAAGGAGTGAGGAAAGTGAGAGGGGGGGGAGGGTGGGAAGGAGTAAGAAGGGAGAGAGAGGGGGAGGGTGGGAAGGAGTAAGAAGGGAGAGAGAGAGAGAGAGGAAGAGGGTGGGAAAGAGTGAGAGAGTGGTAAGGAGTGAGAGAAGGGAGAGAGTAGGAAGGAGTGAGAAAAGGTAGCGAGAGGGTGGGAAGGAGTAAGAGAAGGGAGAGAGAGTGGGAAAAAGTAAGAGGGAGCGAGAGACACAGAAGAGAGAAAATGATATGACTGGCAAGTTACTAGTATTTATATAACCAAAAATTATTTACCTGAAAAATCTCTTTATGTTCTTTATACATATTTTTTTTTACTAAAAGCTTCCTACTGCTGAATACATACAGTCAGGTCCATAAATATTGGGACATCGACACAATTCTAATCTTTTTGGCTCTATACACCACCACAATGGATTTGAAATGAAACAAACAACATGTGCTTTAACTGCAGACTTTTTTGCTTTAATTTGAGGGTATTTACATCCAAATCAGGTGAACGGTGTAGGAATTACAACAGTTTGTATATGTGCCTCCCACTTTTTAAGGGACCAAAAGTAATGGGACAGATTAACAGTCATAAATCAAACTTTCACTTTTTAATACTTGGTTGCAAATCCTTTACAGTCAATTACAGCCGGAAGTCTGGAACGCATAGACATCACCAGACGCTGGGTTTCATCCCTGGTGATGCTCTGCCAGACCTCTATTGCAACTGTCTTCAGTTCCTGTTTGTTCTTGGGGCATTTTCCCTTCAGTTTTTTCTTCAGCAAGTGAAATGCATGCTCAATCGGATTCAGGTCAGGTGATTGACTTGGCCATCACACAATATTCCACTTATTTCCCTTAAAAAACTCTTTGGTTGCTTTTGCAGTATGCTTCGGGTCATTGTCCATCTGCACTGTGAAGCGCCGTCCTATGAGCTCTGAAGCATTTGGCTGAAAATGAGCAGATAATATTGCCGGAAAAACTTCAGAATTCATCCTGCTGCTTTTGTCAGCAGTCACATCATCAATAAATACAAGAGAACCAGTTCCATTGGCAACCATACATGCCCACGCCATGACACTACCACCACCATGCTTCACTGATGAGGTGGTACGCTTTGGATCATGAGCAGTACCTTTCCTTCTCCATACTCTTCTCTTCCCATCACTCTGGTACAAGTTGATCTTAGTCTCATCTGTCCATAGGATGTTGTTCCAGAACTTTGAAGGCTTTTAGATGTTCTTTGGCAAACTCTAATCTGGCCCTCCTATTTTTGAGGCTCACCAATGATTTACATCTTGTGGTGAACCCTCTGTATTCACTCTGGTGAAGTCTTCTCTTGATTGTTGACTTCGTCACACATACACCTACCTCCTGGAGAGTGTTCTTGATCTGGCCAACTGTTGTGAAGGGTGTTTTCTTCACCAGGGAAATAATTCTTCGGTCATCCACCACAGTTGTTTTCCGTGGTCTTCCGGGTCTTTTGGTGTTGCTGAGCTCAGCAGTGCGTTCTTTCTTTTTAAGGATGTTCCAAACAGTTGATTTGTCCACACCTAATGTTTTTGCTATCTCTCTGATGGGTTTGTTTTGTTTTTTCAGCCTAATGATGGCTTGCTTCACTGATAGTGACAGCTCTTTGGATCTCATATTGAGAGTTAACAGCAACAAATGCAAATAGCACACTTGAACTGAACTCTGGAGCTTGTATCTGTTTTTTGTAAATGGGATAATGAGGGAATAACACACACCTGGCCATGAAACAGCTGAGCAGCCAATTGTCCCATTACTTTTGGTCTCTTAAAAAGTGGGAGGCACATATACAAACTGTTGTAATTCCTACACCGTTCACCTGATATGGATGTAAATACCCTCAAATTAAAGCTGAAACTCTGCAGTTACAGCACATCTTGTTCGTTTCATTTCAAATCCATTGTGGTGATGTATAGAGACAAAAAGATTAGAATTGTGCGGATGTCCCAATATTTATGGACCTGACTGTATAGTGGCCTGTTAGAGGACCACTGTAATACAAAAAACTGCACGCTTGTGAAGTATTTAACAATCTAACAATATCAGTTGCTATGTAAGTCATGTGCATAAAATATTTGTAAAGAAATTCTGATTTTTTCAAGACTCCCGTAATATATAGAATATATTATCTGACTAGAACACTTCCTGACATCTTGGCGATGCAGTGTGTTAAAAGATGAGAAGGACAAGAGAGATACAGGTGAGGGAAATTTGTTAAATAATTGGAATTATCTAATTTATCACCTGCTCCCTTTCCCGTCACTTGCTCAGAATCAGGCAGCTCAAAACAATAAGTCCTTGAAGACACTGATGACACTTTGATGAAAGTGATACATATGAGAGGGGCGTTTACATGTCTGCTGGAGCAGGATGTAATGAAAAATAAGTGAAGAGGTTTAAATGCTGCAGCACTTTCTGTTTTTTTGTGAATAAGGAATGTTAGGTAGTATCTGTGGGTACTTGGTACACTGAGATATTCAGACCCTCTCTTTGTGTGTGATTTCTGGCACCTCAGGCTAGAAACAAGGAGAGAGAGAAAAGTAATGTAAAGGGAGGGCATAAGTGAGAAAAAAACAAAATAATTACACACAAAGGCTCAATATTTCTCTTGCCTGGGGGAATCAGTGAAAGATACAAAGGTGCTAACTGCCTGACAAGAAATTATCCCCTCAAAATCCAATCCATCTACAGCAGGGGTGGGCAAGTTCGGTCCTGGAGGGCCACACACATGATATCCCTCACTTATTCAGTCATCCTGATTGACTCACCTGTGCACAGAAAGGATATCTTCAAATCCAGGCTTGTGTGTGGCCCTCCAGGACCGAACTTGCCCACCCCTGATCTACAGTAACAAGCAGCAGTGCTACATTCTGCTTCATTATTAATTGAACAATAGGTGTCACTTTGGACAATCTAGACTTTTATTGGCTCTGATGTAATACCCACATTTTGGTTACAATCTTTCCCAGTGATGTATGCTTCTCTCTCCGTTTTGCAATCCTGAGAAATCTATATGTTCCATAATCTATATAAAAGGAACAGGCTTTGCCAATAACATAAGTCTGAATGCACTAGCATTTCCTATGTTCTTGATACCAGTTCCAGGCCATACACTATTGGCTTTGGTATAGGTAGCAGTTTTCAGACTCCATCTCCATATCACTTAATGAGGCAAATATTTCTGTCCATCCCCTAGAAACAGGGCAGGAGTTTTTCAGCTACTGAATGTAAGTGCCAGATGCAGCATAAATATTCCTCTGCAAAACATGGCTGAAAATCTGTTGATGCTTCAAATATCTAAAATAATTTTTGAATAGTAGTATTAACCTTTTCAGGCTAGCCTTGATAGTCCCACTGCATTCTTGTTCTCACCTTTTGACGCTTTGTATTATAAGCATGACTCTAATCCATTCTGTGTCTGTCCTGTCAGGTTTGACCCTTCTATCAGTTCAATCTTAACATCTGTTTTCTGACATGTTTCCTAGAAGTAAATAACCATTTTGCTCTTGACACAGTTCGGCCCGCAAATTTGTCGGCTGGCTCATTGCAGGCCGCAAATGCGGACCCTTGCGAAGCGAGAGGCCGCATTTGCGCAGGTGGAGCTCGCACGCCGGCTGCAATGAGCCGAAGGTTACAAACGCCCACAGAAGCGGGACTTTGAAAAAATGCATCTAACACGCAATCACTAAATAGGGACTTACACAAAAAAATACGAGCCGCGGGACTTAGAAAAAAAAACATTACGAACTTGCAAAAGCACAACCTTAATGGCCGAACCGCGCCCACCTAAAAAAACATTAAAGAAACAATAAATACACACAAAAATGAGATAAAAAGCTTACCTACAGCAAGGGGGGGGCACCCAGGACCTCTGCATGTGAAGCTACACCTTAATTTAAGTCCAAATTACAGAGTTTAGACACACGAAAATCCCCTAAGCGAGAGAAACAATGTCCGCCGAAAAAAACAAAAACGAGGCTACAGGATCCTAAAGCCGCAAAACACCACCAAGCACATACGACTTTTCCAAAAAGCCGTACGAGGTTACAAGACACACTTTTAGCAAGGACCCTAAATCATCCACACCGGCGTACCACATACACATTCGCCACCATTTTACAACACTAATTTACACAATGCGGAAGTACACAGCTACACTAACGGCTTCCCCTCGCGCACGCAGCCTATTTACACTACACACTGCACACATTGCTGATACTTACACGTCAGCTCCACAACACTGCAAACCTACATTGTATGCTATGTAACTTCAAAACAGATTGTCAGCTCTTCAGCACAATACTTCCTGCATATATTACTTACAAATAGGTAAAGTATATACATTTTTTTATTTATTATTTATTTAATTAGCATACAAAAGTACATATACACAAAAAAAAAAAAAAAAAACTATTGCAAAAGCCATTCACTGCGTGCCTCACAACGAGCGCCAACGTTGCTCATAGCACACAAACTACACCAGGGGACAGCCTTGCAATAAGAGCAAAAAGGAGATCAGCGCCGACCTTACAATGACAGCAAAAGCACCTCTCATAAAAAAAGTACAACAACCAAGAGCCACGTGTTAAGCGCAGAAGGCGCTCACCGCGAGGCTCGCAATGAGCGCTGAAGGATCTCAGACCACCAAAAAATGTTATGTCTATGGCAAACAGCATTACCTGCCTTACAACTTTATTGACCCGTCATTTTTGACGGGCAAGTCGCTAGTACAAAATATAAATATGATATCTTATACATCATCTGCTATAGAATGTTTGGAGATTCCTGACCAACTAAAAAAATAGACTACACCTAGAATATGCATTAGATCATTTCAGGAATAGTTATTCTACCACAGTAATTGGCAACTCAGTCCTATGAGGGCCTGCAAACAGTCCAGGATTTGACTATTTCTTTACTTGAGCATAGGTGGATCCATCAGAATGAATGAATTACTCAGTAAATCACCCGGGCTCAGTGAGAGGGATACTGAATTGCAAAGAAAGAGAGATACTGAAAGACTGTTGATGGATTACATAAGACCAAGTTGGCCAACATTGTTCTCAGTGTCAAAGCTAGTGAATAGAGCACTAAAAAAGTTTTGGGCCCTCCTCGGCATCTAAGGGGAGGGGAGAGAGAGTAGAGGACATCCTTGGGGGCCAGGGAGGGCTGCCGTGGACCTGAGACAGGAGGGTCACCAGTGGCCAGGGAAGGCAGCGAGAGGGCAGCTGGGGGCCACCAGAGAGGGTCAGAAGGGGATGTGAGGACCGAGAGGTTCCTTGAGGGCCCCATAGAGCTGTGGAACCTGGTGCAACTGCACTGATTGCACTTGTGATAGTTCCACCCTGACTGTTCAAGAGCATGGATGTTGAATCTTTTCACATAAGGGGTCACAAAATTAGTTTTTTTTTCTCACACAAATATATATATATATATATATATATATATATTTGAACTTGACAAATTAATTTAATAATATTAATCCCTTTATTTAAATGAAAAAACAAAACATAATTTGTACACCATGTAGCAGCATGCCATAAATTGTGCATCACGTAACCGCATGCATTGTAGGATAATCTCACTAAGGGAACTTTCCTTCAAGTTTATTTGCAGCAGTTTTCCCTAGTGCCATTCCGGTGCTATTTAATTGAACAAGGCCGCAAGTTACGGGCCGAAGCCTCAAGACCGTGAACCCCTCCCGATCCCGCAAGCTGTTAATGAGTTGGAATACAAGCGATCTGCAGTTATGATCCAATCACGGTATTACAGAGTGCAACGCAGGCCTCTCAGCCAATAGAAAGCGGGCTAGCAGAAGATGATTGACAGAGAGATTATAAAGTTGCGTTCCACCCGCTCATGCGTTGACTGTGTTGTAGGTTCTGGCAAAGTAGCACGCAGGTCCCGGAGTTGGTGGTTTGAGCAGACAGAGAGAGAGTAGGCGACTTTTGAGAGCAGTATCTTCCGGTTCCATTACTTTATGTTCTTCTAATTACGATTTTACACATATTTACAGATTACACATAATAGAAATATGTCACAACCTACTATGATGATGGGATCTAGAGTATCCTAGTACTCTTATTCCCAGTAGGTTTAGACCTAAGTTTGGGTGACTCTAGACCTATGGACAGTCTTTGTCGGTACAAAGGCATAAGTCTCAGCTTGCTTTGGTAGTGTACCTGGGAGCACCTTGGTAGGGAGTCAGAATGAGCTCCTCTACAAGCATATGCCTCTGGGTCAATAATACATGCTTAGTCAAAGTATGAAAATTAAGAACAACTTCTTTATTTTTACACAAGTACTTAAACAACTCACAAAACCAGTACAGGGAGTGGCTACCCCCTTGTCCAACCCTCATTTTCCTCTTGGCCAATGGGGTAATCTCCAGAGTAACTTGATTACCTCTGGCCAATGGACTAGAGGTAAGCTCTGGGAACTTCCAGACCCCTCCCCTGGGCCACCCACTAGGTGTGGCTACCTAATTTAGTTGGTCTCTGGCTCTCGAGGGAGAAACATATATGTGCTCCTGTACTATGACCCTGATATTGGGCTGAAGACCCCATGGGGTTATGGTGCCTCAATGTCTGTACAGACCCCTTTGCTCTGGCCTTGCTATCACTTCAAGTGTTTACTTTAGGTGATAGCTGGAAGGCAGATGGGTGATCTACTCAGGTTACTATCGGTATCAGACCCAATATGGATGACTGCACACAACATGGCTCCCACATTACAATACAATATATTTACAGATAATACCACTACAACATTTTATAACCCACATGTTATGAGTTGAGGCAGTACTTCCCACGTCAGTCCACTTAATGCGTTATGACGACTTTATTAGTGGTGACGTGGTAAACTGCCTCTTCTCTGAATGCATAACAATAACAGTGGGACTCTGCCCTGAATATATAACATTATAACAGTGGCTCTGGGAGCCCAAAACCTTCTGTTCAATAACATGTGGCAGATAACAGTTCCAAATCCAAGATGGCCCCTGGCTGATTCATGACAAAATACACATAAATTAAATAACACACACAGATACACATAGAGCTAGGTCTATCCATAAAGGGGCAGATGAGGGAGCAACCACAGGGCCCTGAACTACATGCACCAGGAGAATCCGTGGATGCTCCGTTATCCTGGCGAGGGGAGGGAAGTTAGGCCCGGTCCTAGGGCCCAGGCATGGCCGCAGTAACAGCAGTGAGAACAGTGGAAAGGGATGTAAGGTCTGTGAAGCACCGGTTTTACGACATCAGGGCCAAGGTGAGGAGGATGGATGATGGCCAAGGAGGCCAGTCAAGCTGCAGCATCAAGTGGTGGTTTCCAAGTGATTGTGTGATATAATGAGTGGGAGAGGGTGGCCAAGGACCTTCTGAGCCAGGTGCCCACCGCTGGAGCTTCAGGCCTGGTGGCCCAGCAGGATCAAGCCTCCATGTCAGGTGAATATCAGATACAACAACATGCCACCACATGTACATCACACACACTACACATGTACATGATGACCAACAAGAGCACTGACATGTCAGCTCTATGGAATTAACAAGGGATAGATTAATGCATCATTAAATCCATGAAGCTGACAAATTACTGTCATTTGTGGGCACAACAACAGTAATCAACCAATTGAGAGTCCATGTATATGTGCCCACTGTAGCATATGCAGTTACAGACTGCAGCCAGAATCAAGATACCATTAAGAGCCAAGAGCCAAAGAATAGATCACATCTAGCAAATGATAGCTAATCTGAGTTGCAACTAAGTGAATCATCCAAGTTCAAACCTAGATGTCAGATAGTTATGCAGCAGACTGGCCACCACCACCAGGCCGAGTAACACCACCACCAACCGCATGGAGCGAGGCTCCTGCCTCCTGCATTCTCCAATCATGCGGAGGTCATGCGCAGCCTGGCCAGGTGCAATAGGGAGAAGAGGAGGCACCACCTATTGACGGAATCGTACCTTGCCGGGCTGCTCAGGTTGGAAGCGGACCAGAGCCCAATCCAGCAAGTGACTGCAGACGCCATGCAACGCGCTCTGGTCCCCAGCCCTGCCTCTCCCACACACCCGCAGCCCAGCCGCTCCTCTCCTCCCCCTGCCCCCACCACAACCAAGGAGACGGTGGCCAGCCACAGGGGATTGGGGCCCTGATGCTAGGTGGAGGAGGATGTAGGGGCTGCACATATGTTTTGTGCCTTCTCAACAGCACTCCTCAGTGACAATCTATTGGTCCAAATGTTAACATAATCTAGAATCTAGCCTGGCTACAGAGTATAGGATCATGGCCTATGTGATGGTGTATTTTGTACGCAGATGGCTACCTCCCATCACACGGTCCATGATACTCTTCTCTGTGGACACGTAGAGTTCTGTGTAACATTTCACCAATTGATGGTCACTGAGGAATGCTCATGAGGAGATATGCTGCAGTCCCTATATTTTTTAAATGTATACTAATGCTGCTTTGGTGGTGGACTTGCAGAGTCTCACAATGGCATGCTAATGACAGCCAGCATTAATATATGCACTAGTGAAGCATGTGGTCCTGACCTCAATATCTGCTGACCTTTGTGTCCTCTCGTATTATTGGGTATTTTCCCCTATTGCTGATATCATGAGTATCCTTTAACATGTGCTAACATCTGTATAGCTGATGGATGTGATATCAATGTTAATTAACAATATCAATGTTAATTAACAATATCATACCTTGACCACTGACGCTGGTAACAGCTAAGCATTTATTGTGAAATGATTCTTATTAATGGTTACGGCCAGTGAGTTATCAAGAGAACTAGCTAATGGTTAGTAATGCTTGCAGATGGAAATCAGGTGAGTTGGTATATTGTTAGACAGTATTTAGCACTGTACTGTACATGCATGTTTATTTGTATTTTTTTTTAATTCTCCCCCACCTTTTTTTTTTGTATGTGTGAAACTGGATTGGATTACAGAGTCCAGAGGTTTTTGCATTTGTTTCATTGTACAAATCTAGACAAGTTGTAAGTGCTATGCACATTACTGGTTACTTTGATTAAATGGAGTGATTTCTGATTATACTTTTTTTCATCAGATTCCGGTTGCAGTGGTGTAGTGACCACATGTGACCCTGGTAGTTGCTATGCATCATGATTATTTTAGACTATGACTGTCACGACCTGCTTCTTCAATGGGGCTTGACAAGAACCTAGTTCAAGCCTACCCCAACAGGACCGTGTAGTTCTTACTACCTCTGGTACAGAAAATAGCCTCAGGATATGAGGAACACAATATAATCCCTTAGAATTAGGATTAATGCACAGAATGACACTTACACCTTGTCTATGTAAATTCAGACAAAACTCACATACCTTTATTAATTGGCACATTTTATACAATTTTCTGGCACACAGACTGGTCAATCAGTAAGCCTCTTGCTTACTGGGAAAACACTGTACTTCTGATGAGATCAGATCTCATCCAGTTGATTGGATTACCTCTCACCATTTGCTATAAACACTCATTTTTAATCTGCTCAAAACCTCTGTGTTTGTTTATTTAGGTGAGTGCATCACCAGATAACCATACTGTAACATAATAGGCCTTAATCTTATTTAGGTGGGGGCTGATGGAATAGCCTGCAGAATCACATATATAGTTGTGAGCATGCGAGTTGTTGCTAACGCTTGCGGTGTAGCGAGCCATGGCCTCGCATAGCGAGGGCAGCGGGCGAGAGCCTCAGTTGCTGGCATGGAACGCCGAAGGCGCTCCATGCCAGCAACTGCGACCCTTGCAAACTTTACGTCGCAACGCAAACAACACGATACACCAATTACGACCCTCGCAAACTTTACCTCGCAACGCAAACAACATACGACGAGTATATACGGTAATTTTTTTTCAAGCCAGTAAATCAGAAGCACATTTCCAAGCCCAGCAAATGGTTTCAGACACGTAGAGCACAGAAGAGGGAGAGGGAGGAGAAATACACAGGGGAGGGAGAGGAGGGAGAGGGTGGAAAGAGACACAGAGGTGAGAGGGGGGGGAAGACACAGGGGAGGGAAATAAGGGGGAAAAACCAAAGGGTAGGGAGAGGGGGCAAAGAGACAGCGTGAGGGAAGGAGGGGGAAACAGACGCATGAAAGGAAGAGGGGGGAAACAGACACAGGGGTCAGAGAGTGGGGAGAGGTTCGCAATGAGAGCCAAAGGCCTGATAGTTGAGGGTTAAACGACGCCTGCAATGAGGAGCTCATCATAAGGCCCGCAAGTTAGAGGGGGAGAGCCTCGCATTGTGTGGCAAACAGCATTGCCAGGCTTCAAATTTTATTGCCTTTACTTTTGACGGGAAATTCCCTAATAAATATATTATAATAATAAAGTGTTCATACACATGTCCAATTTGTAAAACTGTGGAGTAGCAACATTTCCCTGAAGGCCTAATAACAATATGACAGGTGATGTCAATTGATTGATAGCAAAACACTTTATGGGATGTCACCAAATGATAATGGGTATACATCTTGGCAGTTAGCCACCAGCAATGGCGTGGGACTTTCCAGTATGGTCATAGCGGAGATTATCCCTGATGGAGGTGAGTTGGCTGTCGCTCCACGTGCCTCTGCACAGCCTCCATGTGTGTTTGCTGCCCTTCCTGATGGGTTACAGTAGATTAGTGTGGTGCATGTTCCCCTGGTCCCCTTCTGGATTGCTAAATTGTGGTGGTGAAGAGGCTTGTGTATCTCAATGAAGCTGTGAGCTATACCATGTAGGGCCACTCTAGGTGGGCAAGTCGTAGCAGAGAGGTCAGAAAGATCACAGTCCACTGGAGAAGGAACTGGGAACCCACTCCAGTATGATTCCATGTAAATCTTGGGGAAAAGCACAGACAGAGAAATAAGTAAGTGTGCTGCAGTCCATAGGGTCACAGAGAGTCAGACACAACAGAGGGACTGAACAACCTTAAATAAAATGTTTCCCTGGTACTTGATATCTGCCATGTGGCGGTGTAACTTGGCCACTATTTGCTTTTCCATTGTAGATGTGATGAGTGAGATGTATATCAGAAGATCTTTGTATTTTTAGGGTCCACATTAGAGCCTCTATGAGTTAGAAAGGGTCAATATGGCCATGTTTTTGTGTTACAATCTAATCAGGGAGTGTCTCTTTAATTGCTTTCTGCATGTTGCAGCATGGCTTTTCACATTGGCATATGCATGACCATTCCAACAGATTATATTTTTTTGAATGGCTATTTGTTAATTGGGAATTGTTTTGCAATGAATTCTAATACCCGCCATTGTTTCCACCATATTTTAAAGTCCATTGGTGTTTTTTTTTTGTATTTTGCAGTGTTACAAAATAGTCTGTAAACACTTTGCGGGTCCTATTTGGAACCTGTAAGATTCTGGCCGACATTTGCCGTTTGGGGTCTTGAATATGTTTGAGGTCTTGAGGAATTGTAGCAATTGAATAGAGATTTGCGATTTTTGCAGACTTGAGAGATCAAAGGCTTAGATGGGCTGTAAGTTCTGGTTTTAACAACTGCAAGGATTTCAAGCCCGTAACATGTAGACCGTTTGCGGCACGCAAAAACGCCAATTGAATAGCAAATTAGCTTACGGGCTCCATTACGGGCTACAGTCACAATTGCTCAGTTGAATGAGGCTCAATGTATTTTAGCAAATAACACAATATACAACAAACCTGTAGTGTAAAGAGAAGACTCTGTTGGTAACCAAACTTTCAGGCATTTTTTATACGGTAGGGCTTGTTAAACTCACACCTGAAAGTCATCTCACTGATTTGACCTCTTGACTC
This sequence comes from Discoglossus pictus, assembly GCA_027410445.1. Lineage (NCBI taxonomy): Eukaryota > Metazoa > Chordata > Amphibia > Anura > Alytidae > Discoglossus > Discoglossus pictus. The sequence continues at coordinate 30,231,464 of CM050176.1, read as the reverse complement.
CAATTATTCACCTTAAATAGAGCTCATTATAAAGGTACAAATACTTTTTTTTTTCAGCAATGACAGTAAATGTTTAAATAATGCATTCTGTATATACATGACAAAGTTCATTTGTTTGTGTATTATTTGATTAATCAGACTACGTTTATCTATCAATGGAAGGAGAGAAAGACCAGATCACATTTTATGAGCAATTTTCACAAGCTTGCTCAAAACTGTAGTTTTATGTCATTTTGAGAGATATCATATTTTGGAAGGATATATTAAAAGAGAACTGTATGATGACAACAAAATGTTTAAACATTTGAGTCCGACAAAAAGCATAATTAGGCAGGAAAAAAAAAATGTATAAAGTAGTTTTAATTAGAATAAATGTAACTGCCTTTTTGGGTCCTTTGAGGCATCCATGACACTTTGGTGAAGATTTAATGTATGAGAAGGGTGTATATATTTCTGCAGGTGTAGAAGGGGGAGGGGTTAACTTTTCTAACTGATTGCTTCTGATCATTTGCACATGAAGGGGTAGGTGTCAAATATTAAAGCTCCAGTCATATAAATAATCTCTTAGATTAAAAGCTCTTACAAGAGCAGGACCTTCACCTCCTCCTTTACCGATGTATATGTACAAATGTGTTAGTTTGTCTTATTTTTACTGTCTACAAATGTATATCAAATGTTTATTTTACCACTTATGCTAAGGAAACCTGTAAATAAACTCCCGCCTCCTCCCTTAAGACACACACACCTCAGGCTCCAAACTATCAGGACATGCTTAAGTCAGACAAATTAGATCTTTCAGTACACAACCATAAAATAAAAGAGCATGGAACACAATTCCGTGATTTTAGTCAACTTCTTGTTAGTTTAAAGCTTATCATCTGCCACTAACCCTAACATTAACCCTAAACGTAAACCATAACCCTAACCCCTGAACCCTAAATCTATCCCTAAACATCCTAAACACTAACTCTAGGGAATTGAATAAAATCTTGGGCCGAAATTGAGTAAAATCTTGACCTCGCAACCTAGTCTGATAAATGCCACTGCTGGAGGTCAGAAATAGGAAAGGTCCCAGCTTTTTGACTGCTTTGAGAGCTTTGTTGGGGAAAAAGAAAACAGTGGTATATTATCAAATATCCTCTTTCACATGCAACAAAGAAAAAATATTTTGTTGTCCCCTTAAGATTGTCTATAAAAAGGGTAACACTGCTCTTGGTTTATACAGCTAATAACATTGTTAGTTTGTTGCATACTTCACAATCATGTGAAGTTTTTCCTAAACTATAATAGTCCTTTAAATCAGCTAAAAATGACTCATTAGGTTTAGTCTCAAGCTCCAGTTTTCCATCTGGGGAGCTGTAAATTGATGCTCATTAGGCCTCACAAGCAGACTGATAACTGCACAGTGCCACTCTATTAACATCTCATTTAAAAGGTTCACATTGCCGTTGTACACTTCGGCTTTGCCTCACTTTTAAAGCTTGTTGAGCCACGGAAAATGATATATGTACTTCTTGTAAACACTGTGGTGCCTCCTCATTAGACAGGGAATCCTTAATTTGATATCTCGCAAGGGACTTATCACGTAAATTATGTCCTTGTGGTGTTAAGAATTTATTCTAAATTAAAGAGCCACTGTGGACAATTTTTTAATTATTAATCTGTTAGAAAGCAACAAAATTACAAAGAAATTACATTGCCTGTTGGTGAACCACCCAGTTGATGAACCGCACCCAGTAAATAATCAATGCAAGTAATAGTTAATAAGAAAAAATGTGGATTTAATGGTCAATAAAAGTGTCTGTGATACTCTAGAGAAGGATGCAAGTGTGAGAGGGTCACTTACAGGAGCGTGAGCTGATTTTTTAAGACCTGAAAGTAGGTTGGTTAAGGGAAAACATATCTCCACATGAAACTAAAACCAACCTTCCCTCATTATCTCTTAACATACCGTCCTTACTTAAATGTTTATTTAAAAGGGTTTTTTATTAACAAGCCATTCTTCTGTTTAAAGGGGAGGAATGATAATGTCAAATAATGTTTAGTTACTAGCATCTTGGAGACAGAGTGTCTTAGGAATGGTCATTCATGTACATGAACAGGAATCCAAAATGGAGTTACCTAATCAATATGGAAGGAACAGGCAACTGTATCTATATTACTTTTAAAACACAGTTGTAAAACATTGCATTATTAAAATGCTGCTAGCTCACTCATGTAATAGGAGCCCCAGCATTACAGGATTAGGGCCTGTAAGACACATTCTAATACAGTGCATCAAACATTTCATAACAGTACAGTAACAGTAACTGCATTGCCACCAAGTAACAATGACAAACAGTTATATATCCACAAAGTCCCAATGTACAGGAAGTTGTGACAAACATTATACTAATTTCTGCCTGTTAAGGCCACATGTTTACATACTTACCAACATGTCATAATCCTGGTAAATCACCAAAGAAAAAAGTCTATAACAGGTTTTTGCCCTGAAAGACCATTTTGCGTGGGGCTCAAGGGTGTTCCAAAAGTCAGTCATGACAGTCACATTAGGGGTTGAAGTTTAGTATGCTGTTAAGTCTGGGAGTGGTATGAGTATTGCTATCCCTTTTTGGGGTATTACCTGCGTAGTTCCCAGGCATCCCATTAGGATGCCCACTTTCTATGGGAATTATCTAGGTCGGGTGAGATTATGCTCATTGAGTGTATGAATTAGATTTTTTTCATGATTAAGCTATATTCAGGTAAAGCCGATTTCCAATTTTTAGCGATGGTAGTCTTGACTGCTAAAAACAATTCACTTAACAGAAGTTGAGCTTCTTTGTAGACACCATTGATAGGTAGAACTAGTAATGCTAATTACGGTTTTTGGGCGATCTTATGTCCCCATAGCTACTCTAAAATGTTGTACGTTTTTGACCATATATGGGCGATCTCAGGGCAGTCCCAAAGAATATGTCTTAATGTACCTGGGAAGCCACAGTCTCTGAAGCAACTGCCATCCAAGGATGGCTTTGAGAGCTTCAGTCTGGCTGGAGTCAAGTATCACCTCATAATGGTTTTGTATGAGTTTTTTCTCAGAAATTTGTTAAGGAAGGAACTTGTTGCATCTTTATGTATTTTATTCTAATTGGTTAGAGTGACATTTTGTTCAGATTCCCACGAATCCTGATGGTGGAGCTTAGATGGCGTGTTCTGGTCTAACAGGTAATTATAGATGATAGAAATATTTTTATTGCCAATTGAGTTGTCTATGCAGCATTTTTCAAAAGGGGTTTTCCTAGCTGATTTATTAGTTTTAGGTACACTAGAGATGTTAGAATTGACTTGTGATAGATTGAGCCATTCCTTTATTGGAAGGTGGTTTCAGTCTCTAAAGGTTGTGGGGCAGCACTTCTGATTTCCACGTAATAGGTCAGCGGCTATAGTAAAATTGTTGTCTATCCACCATTTGAGTTGAATGAGTCTATTTATTGATAGATTCTTATGGGGAGTCCATAGAGTAGTAAGCCACGAGCCTGGCTCTACTAGTGGCGCCCTTTTATTTATTTGAGTCCATAAGGATATAGATTGAGCCATGCTACCGGGACGAGGGATTGATTTAATTTGTGATGTAGGCTAAGCCAGAGCACCTGACTAATCAGATTCTGTTCAAAAGCATATGTTTTTCAATCTCCACTTATATTGGCACCTGCTCCTTACCAAACCACTTGGTTAATTGTGCCAGTCTAGTATCTTTATAGTATTTTAGGAAGTCTGGGAGAGCTGTGCCACCCTTGTTTTTGCATGCCATCATAGTAGTTTTATTTTATTCTTGTTGTTTTGTGAGATTGCCCTCTGAGGAACCAAAATGTCCTTTGTGTTAACCGCTGTCAGAATTGTATGAAAGAGGAACAAGAGCTTGGGTTGTGCATGGATCTTTCCTAGCCATGAGATTTTATAGAAAGACCACTTATTTATGTAATTAAGTAGCTTTTTATATCATGGGATAGTTTGCATTATAAGGCAGGCCATATTGCCAAAGGATAAAGATTCCCAAGTATTTAATATGTTGTTGGACCCATTTAAAAGAGAAATTCGCTGATAACAGAGATGCCAAATGCTTCGGTAAAGCTCAAGAGTTTTAAACAGGTTAGGGAGGCATGTCAGTGGTTCTGTAATGGTAAGCACAATGTCATCTGCGAAAAGGCTCAGTTTACAGTGCCTTGCAAAAGTATTCACCCCCCTTGATTTTTTACCTATTTTGTTACATTACAGCCTTAAGTTCAATGTTTTGTTAATCTGAATTTTATGTGATGGATCAGAACACAAAAGTACAAGTTGGTGAAGTGAAAGGAGAAAAATATATACATAAAACTATTTTTTAGAAATCGAAAACAGAAAAGTGTCATGTGCGTATGTATTTACCCCCTTTGTTATGAAGCCCATAACAAACTCTGGTGCAGCCAATTACCTTCAGAAGTCACATAATTAGTGAAATGATGTCCACCTGTGTGCAATCTAAGTGTCACATGATCTGTCATTACATATATATACCTTTTTTGAAAGGCCCCAGAGGATGCAACAGCTATGCAAGAGGCACCACTAACCAAACACTGCCATGAAGACTAAGGAACTCTCCAAACAAATAAGGGACAATGTTGTTGAGAAGTACAAGTCAGGGTTAGGTTATAAAACAATATCCAAATCTTTGATGATCCCCAGGAGCACCATCAAATCTATAATAACCAAATGGAAAGAACATGGCACAACAGCAAACCTGCCAAGAGACGTCCGTCCACCAAAACTCACAGACCGCGCAAGGAGGGCATTAATCAGAGAGGCAGCACAGAGATCTAAGCTAACCCTGGAGGAGCTGCAGAGTTCCACGGCAGAGACTGGAGTATCTGTACATAAGACGACAATAAGCCGTACGCTCCATAGAGTTGGGCTTTATGGCAGAGTGGCCAGAAGAAAGCCATTACTTTCAGCAAAAAACAAAATGGCACGTTTTGAGTTTGTGAAAAGGTATGTGGTGCTGTGATTGCCGCAAAAGGTGGCTCTACAAAGTCCTGACTTTAGGGGGGTGAATAGTTTTGCACATTGACTTTTTCTGTTATTTTGTCCTATTTGTTGTTTGCTTCACAATAAAAAAAAAAAAAACGTTTTCAAAGTTGTGGCATGTTCTGTAAATTAAATGATGCAAAGACTCAAACAATCCATGTTAATTCCAGGTTGTGAGTCAACAAAACATGAAAAATGCCAAGGGGTGAATACTTTTGCAAGGAACTGTATATTCATTCTCTGCTATATGTATTCCTTTTACGTTTTGATTTTCTCTCAACGCTATGGCCAATGATTCAATGCACAAAGCAAAGAGAAAAGGGAAAAGTGGACATCCAAGTCAGCATAATACTTTTTGAATGCATCTGTGATTTCACTTGGTTGATAAACAGCCTTATCGTTCTCCACTTTGAGTTTGAGGATAAATTAATTTGCTCTTTGCTGATTGAGTTTTTTGGCAAGCATTTTGTCCGGTTTATTTGCAAATGTAAAATATCTAGACTGGTTACTACCTAGACCCCGGGTGGTCTCAGAGGACCTTTTTGGAGGGCTGAAATCTTAATGTTTAATTCTTTAATTTGGGTTTGCTCAAGTTTTTAGAAAGAGAACCTATTTGAATGTATGTGCCTCTCAGTACTGCTTTGTGTGCACCCCAAACTCCTGCGTGGTCCACTTCCCCTCCACAGTTCAAGTTAAAGTAGTCTATAAGTGCCTTGTGATTTTTTTCCCTTGATAAAGCGTCATTAAGGAGGGCTGGGTTTAGGGCCAATGTTGGAGAACATCCCTTGGGTAGTAAATCACTCAGAGAGATACTAACCAGTCCATGTCCAACTGAGAAATGTGTATATTCCCTGTCATTAGGATGCAGCATCCTCCACGTATTGAGCATACCCTGAGTTTTCAGCAGTGATTTAAAAGATTTGGTGGCCGTGTGTATCACGGAAGGTGGTGTAGTACCTGATCTATCTTTTGCAGGGTTTACTACTGAGTTCATATCGCCCCCCAAGATCCAAGCGGAATGTTGCCAATCAGTCATCAGGTCTGTTATTCTATGGAAGAAGGCTACTTGCCCAGTATTCATTCATTTAGCAGTGACATAATTTGTTCATTATTAGTGCCTTGTAACAGGATATATCTCCCATCGTGATCTCCATGAGTAGCTATATGCTGAAAATTCAGTCTCTTGTGTATATGTATTGAAACCCCTCTTTTTGCTTTTTTCATGGGCAGTCGAGTGATATGTTGGGTTATGTATGCATGGGTTTCTTGAATGAGAACAATGTCTATACCCTTACGGTTGTAATATCCCTGGACAATCCCCCTGGGGGAGTTATCAGTTCATTTAGCCCATGGACGTTATATAAAACTATTTTTAGATCCATTCCTCACCACCTTCACAGATTTGAGGAACTTAGGCTAGCATGTCCTGTATTCGGACTGTCCCCAGTGGGAGACAAACCAGAGGAAGGTATCTATTTGGTTTGAATATGAGTAGTCTTCACCAAGTAGAGAAGGGAGTAGGCAGAGCAGAAAGGAAAAAAAAGGGGGAAGAAAATGCTAGAAACAGACAAGAGAGAAATATATAAAGTATTAGAGCAAAGTACAGCAACAATAAGATGCTTTTCAAATCAATATTACAGTGTTTCAGTATCCAGTTAACTTGTTACTAAGATAGTTTTATAAGATAATTGTGCAGAATAAACTACAGTATAAACTTTATGGAGGGGAGCAAAAGGCTGTCTTCTTAGTAAATGTGGTGAATAAAATAAAATAACAAGAATTTAAGACCCAGTGGCCCCTGTGTGCAAAAGTGAGGTCTCTCTTAGCTCAATACAACATTATGTGAGTGCTAAAATAGCTACTTAAAGGCCCAGCTGGTGAGTCATGGAATGATGAAATCTGTTTCACTCTTATGAACGCTGTTCTACTTTTTGACGTCTTTGGGGCCTAGGATCTGGACATTGAGTGTCAAAAAGTTTCAGGCACAGGGATATCCCAAGATGAAAGTAGCGCTATTCCTTCTTCCATGTCGAGAATGGGGCAGGTTCTTCCTTCCTTCAAAATGTTCGGTTTAAATGGAAAACCATCCTTGAGCTAAAATAATTTCCAAGAGGGATTCCAACATTCTCTGTTTGTATAGGGTGGTCAGGGAGAGGTCGGCATATGTGCTTGGTTGACCTCTATCAATTTCTGGGATACCTGGTCTTGCCGCTTTCATAAAGAAGGGTGACTCGCCAATGCCCTGTGAATGTGATCTATTTTGAAAGCTTCCTCTTCCAGGTTAAGCAGGTTTTTTTTGCAGAGGTCGAATATGTATAGGGGAAGATCTGTTATGGTTTCTGGGAGGTTGCGAATTTTAAGGTTCTGCCTGCGGCAACTGTTTTATCTCTTAAGGCATGCAACTCTTCCTCCAGTTGGGAATGTGCCTGTAACAGATTGTTGTATTTTTTCCTCCCTTTCTGTTACTCTAGAGTGTACTGCTTTGAATTGTCCCTTTGAGACCTGCTGCCACTTTGTGGATCTCCTCCTTAATCTCTGTTCTGAAGGAAGAAACCAGGCCCTTCAGGTCCTGGATGTCTGCCTTTGTGTTTGGGGCTGTAGTCTCCATGGTTGGTTTTGGCTAGTGTTTTGGTGTCAATGGCAGCTGTTGAGATGAATGGGTACTTGTTTTTGGCTTGCAGTAATCTTGAATATTTTTAGATGACCTCCTTGTTGAAATACCGCCCATTCCGCTCTATCGGTCTTTAACCAAGGGATTCAACTTTGCTTGTTTTGTTTGTCACTTTGCTGTGAGTTGTGCCTCCATATCTGGGGTATAATGTATAATTACATGGTAGGCGTGGCTATATCATCTTGCATCAAAATGTGGAGCTTACAAAATTTAGCGTCTGTGGTCTTTTGAGGGTAAATAAAGGCGAATTCTAGATGTTTTCAACCTATACAAGTGAGGCTTTAAGTTATTAGGAGCTGTAGTTTCTTTAAGTGTCCATTGAGTGTCCCCAGAATCCTGTATGATGGAGAGGAGTTATGCTGCTAGATAGACTAAAACCTTATCAATTTAGCTTGTCTTTATGAAGCAGTGTTTCTTTTATTTCTCCACATAAGTTTACTGCGCAGCAAATATATAAATGCTTGACACACTATGGGTGATTTACAAGGTAGGAGCCTTTTAAGTTTTTGCATTTAGCAGATTATAGCAAATTGCTATTTTTCCGTGTGGCCACTAGATGGTAGTATAGCTTTGTCCTTTTTTGTTTTCCTTGTTGTGAAATGGAAAAACTGGTGTGGCATAACAAGTATATATGTGAAATATTCTTTGTGTAGTATAACACAGGGCTTAAAGAGGTGTCTCCAAGGTTACACATATAATCTTATACATCCAGCAATCACTTTTCTAGACACTTTATGTTTATATAAAATATCTGGTAAACAGAATATGTGTCAGTCAAAAATACCACACAGTTTGAATGATGCAGTTACTTATGTGCTTTATAAAACCTTCTCCAATGTAACTCCTGAATATATCAGTTGCTGTTTATTTCTAAACAGAGTGAGATATTCACTTTGATTGTACAACTTTAAGTATTTCTGGAACCGGGGGAAGAGTCTTTGGATCTACTCTATTTCGGTGCCACATCCCGTCAGGCAAGAGAGGGGACAGAGTGAGGAGAGGGGACAGGCAGGAGAGGGGACAAGCAGGAGAGGGGACAGGCAGGAGATTAGTGGGGTTGAGTGCTGCACCAGAGCACCACCTGGTGGTGCAAAAAATGTACTGCAGGCAAATAACTATTTCCACCTCCGACATGGCGCAACTCGAACGCCGCTGAGTCAACAGCGAGGCCATCGATATGTTCGGCGGGCACTCGGCTCCCCCCGGACCTCGGGTGCGCCTCTCATAGCTCAAGGCCTCTTCTGTCAGCGCGCCTTATGAGCCAGATCAGAAGTGGAAATAGTTTTCTGTCTGCAGTACATTTTCTGTGGCGAAATGCTCAACCCCACGGTTCTGACGGGATGCGGCCCCGAAATAGAAAAGGACCAAGTCTTTTATGGATATGTGAGGATGTTTATTTGAATACCCCTCAGTTTGGGTCTCACTTCCCAGCCCTATGGACAGGATCAACAGTGAGCTTTTCTGCTGCACAATGGGGTGAGCACACTCCGTCTCTGGGGATGTATGCAGGCTGTCTTCTGCAGGGATATAGCACATTAACTCAGGGCAGTGTTTACTCACAGTTCGCTGCTCTATCACAGTGTCCTCGTCTTTAGGGGTTCATAGCATCCTTCTCTGCTCCTTGTGACCTCTCTTTGACTCCCCGGAGTGTTCAGCTACCACTTTGAGCAGGATATTATGTTAAAGGCAGGTTATATGATTCAGATTTGCCTTCCTGATCAGAGGCTGCCTCGGGCCACTCAGTGGAGTTCCACAATCTCCCCAAAAAGCGAGGTAGGAGCAATTAATGTTTGTCCTGTGTCAGGATTGATGAAACCAGCCTTCAGATATATATATATGTAAGGTAGTTTTTTATGTTTGATCCATTTTAAAGAATGTTTTTCTTTAATCAGTATGGAAGCTCAGCTTTTCTGCTTCCACGCACCTCAGCTGCTGGCCCGCCCTCCCTAATCTAATGAATTCTAATACTTAATACCCTTTTTCCTTCACATATCAACAGCCACTGATTAGTAGAAAAAAATTGTATTATTTTGAAAAATTGAATGTCCCTACATATTAATATGCTGGGTACTGCTATCTGGATATGCACACCCCTAGGATGCTTACATAACAGTGTACCAGGCTGCATAGCATCTGGGTACAGTTTGTGGCCTACAGAGGAAATGCTGCCAGTCACATGGTTGGTGTCGTCACAGATGAAAGGCAGACAGGCAGAGAGAAAAAACAACAGCAGCAGTGATGCAGGGCACAGACAGCCTGCAGGGTTGTAATCTCGTGTAAATGTGCTGCACACATTGACACATGATAGAATGGATTTTTATGTGAGTCTGACTACATATCCCAGGCTGCTTTGCAGCCCAGATAGCAACCCATGATTGTGATGCAAATGTTTCAGCCTCTGCTTCCTCCTGATTGGCAAAACTTTTTCAATTTTTTTAAAATGAATGCTCATTTAGCCTGGGTTTGGAGAGGGTGTTAACCATGTTTTTCAACTGTCAGAAATTACAAGACATTTTGCTAACTTCAAGGTATTGAAGGTAGTGTTTAAATGTTTATTTTGCTATTTTTTATCATGCAACATTTTTTTTTCATACACTACTGATTATCCTCATCAGATTCACTCATAATCCAGCAAACTTAGGTATGTCTTTAAGTAGAATTTGGCATTTAAACTCCCTGGAATTTCCAGTATGTTGATGGCTTATTTTTGGTTTCTGATTCCTGTTTGAAAGACTTATTGTATCTACTCACTCAATTTGCACTCAAAAGACACTTAGGCCCCCATTCAAATGGTAATTACTGGAGCCCGTAATGTAGCCCGTAAAATATATTAGTATTCAATTGGCCTCTTCTAGCTACCCACAATCCGTTTGCAAGTTACAAGCTCAAAATCCCTGTGGTTGTCAAAAATGTAACTCTATCCCATCTCCTCCTTCAATGTCTCAAACCCGTAAATGTTTCCAGTGCTAAAGATACAAAATCCATATTTTATTACAACATAATTAGCACTGTAAAAGAAAATATATAGATAGTACTGTACTTTAATATACTGGGAAAGCAATGAAAGACATTAGAATTAATTGCACAGTCTCAAGCTAGCACATCTGCAACTATTTTTTTTTTTTTTACATTTTATTTCCGTGTTATTTTTCGAGGAACCAAGGAGTTAATACATATCATGGAACCCACATGGACTAGACCAGTTTATTTATTGATTTCTACATTTCTGGATTGCGAGTCCAAATGCAGATTGGACTTCTAAACACTAATTGATTGTAGTTTAACCTCCATGTTTTACTGACATGATGATGATGATATAATTTACGATTAAATCTGTCTAAACTGCAACTTATGGGCTTGCTTAATTGATCATGATCATGCCCCGAAATGATACGTACCGGTTCATGGTTTACGATTTTAGGCTTTAGCCTTGTAATTGCGGGCTTGAGTCAATTGAATAGAGCCAACATTGTAACAATTTCTAACCCGCAGACATGCGCCCTGTATGAAGGTAATTACGGGCTTGCAATTGGATGGAGGCCTTAGTTTCTAGAGATAAGCTTCAGTTTTGTTAACTAGGAGTACACTATTTGGGTTATGACATTTCTGAAGAATATAGACAATTGGCTGCTATTTGAATCAAGGATATATAGTAAATCCCTAAACCTACCATTATATCACAGTTGAAAACTTGGGTGTGGCTAGCTACTGTCACTTGTGGATTTTATGCTATGACAAAACTGCAAAACTACAAAAAACTATTAAACATTTGAAGCCCCGATTCAATTGAGCAAAAGTTACTTTAGCCCGTAAGTGAGGCCATAAGTCAATTTGCTATACAATTGGTGTTTTTTTGCCGGCTCCAAACGGGTTACGGGTTACAGCCTTGAAAACTTTGCGATGGTTAAACTGGAACTTACAGCCTCCCGAAGCCATTGATCTTTCACGGCCACAAGACTTCCGATTGCTAAAATTGCAAACCGATATTCAATTGCAAAAATCGCTCAAGACCGCACCTGCAGTCAAGCCCGCAAACGGCAAATGGCACCCCAAAACTTACAGGTTCCAAATAGGACCCACAAAGGGTTTACAGACTAGTTAGGAACACTGCAAATGACAATATAAAGACACCACTGCACTTTAAAATATCGGGAAAGCAATGGAAGGCACTACAGTTACATGCACAACAACGCCCAACTATCAAATATATCAAAAAATAAATTGTATTTTCCTTATAGGTTGTAACGGTCATGCATATGCCAGTATGAAAAGCCATGCTGCAACATGCTGAAAGCTATTAAAGACACACTACCTCATTAAATTCCAAAATAAATACATGCAAATGTCTGACATATTAACCTTTTCTCACTCACAGAGGCTCTAATGTTTACCATAAAGATCATCTTATATAAATCTCACTTATCACATCCACATTGGGATAACAAAGAGTGGCCAAATTACACCGCCACATGGCATATATCAAGTACCAGGGGAACATTTTAAATATGGTTGTTCAGTCCTTCAGTTGTGTCCGATTCTCTGTGACCCTATGGACTGCAGCACACTTACTCATGTGTCTGTATGTGCTGTTCCACAAGGTTTTCATGCCAAAGATACTGAATGAGTTGCCAGTTCCTTCTCTAGTGGACTGTGATTTGTCTGATCTCTCTGCTATGACCTGCCCACCTACAGTGGCCCTACATGGTATAGCTCACAGCTTCATTGAGGTGCACAAGCCCCTTCATCACCACAAGTTAGCAATCCTGAAGGGGACCAGGGGAACACACACCACACTAATCTACTCTGACCCATCAGGAAGGGCTTCAAACACACATGGAGGCTGTACAGAGGCATGTGGAACAACAGCCAACTCACCTCCATCAAGGATAATCTCCGCTAGGCCCATCCTGGAACTGTCCCACGCTATTGCTAGTGGTCATGTTCCAGATGTATACCCATTATTATTTGGTAACATCCCATTAAGTCTTTTCCTAGCAATCAATTTATCACCTGTCATATTGTTATCAGGCCTTCAGGGGAATGTTGATACTCCACAGTATCACAAATTGAACTTTGCATGTGTAGTAACCCTTTATTATGATATATTATATATTATCTAATGATATTATTAGTATTATTGTTATGTAATGTATTAATCTATTGCATAGTAACTAGAGCTCATTAGTTTACAAATATAGGAATGTGACACAAATGTAATGTATGTGGCTGTTCCAAAATCCCAACCATTGACAACACTCTGACACGGTATAACAAAGTTTTTTTACAGAGCACAATCCGAAATGGACAAGACTGTGCATTAATATCATTGGTGTGGTGTGGACGGGTCCAGAGAGAGCAAGAGGCTTGAGGGGGAAATGGATACCTACAGGTGGTAATGTCATAGTCTAGAATAAGCATGATGCATAGCACCTACCAGGGTCACAGGTGGTCACTACACCACTACAACAGGAATCTGATGAAAAAATGGATCATCACAAATCACTCCATTTAATTAATGAAACCATTAATGTGCATAGCACTTACAACTTGTCTATATCTCAATTGAACAGATGATTAAATCTCTGGACTGTGTAATCCATTCCAGTTTCACACATACAGTGTGTTGACAAAACAAAAATCTGAAAAAAAGTGGTCAAAAAAAGGAGGAGGATAAAAATACAATCAACATGCTTGTACAGTACAGTGCTAAATACTGTAACTGTAACAATATACCAAATCACCTGATTCCCATCTGCAAGCATTACTAACCATTAGTTAGTTTGCAGGATAACTCACTGTCCATGGCCATTAATAATAATGTGTCATCTCGCAATAAATGCTTACCTGTGACCAGCGTCAGTGGACAAGGTGTACTATCATCTTGTCCATATGATACTGTTCATCATCATTGATATCACATCCATCAGCTATACAGGTGTTAGCACATGTTAAAAGATACTCATGATATCAGCAATAGGGGAAAATGCATTAATACAAAGAGGACACAAAGGTCAGCAGCCAGATTCACTGTTACTTACATCAGACCCAAGGATCTGTTCACAGACTGATATTGAGGTCAGGATCCCATGCTTCACTAGTGCAGATATTAATGCTGGCTTTCATTAATATGCCATTGTGAGACTTTGCAAGGCCTCCGCCATAGGGGTATTAGTCTACATTTCAGTTAACAACAATCATGTCTTAGATATCTGGCTATATGATAGCTTTAGAATTGTGGGAGCTACATGTTAAGGCGGGGGGGTGGGGGGTGGCTGTCATTGAAGGAATGTCTACCTGAGAGGCACTGTGAAAACCTTAAACTTCATACTTTCTTTCACAATGCTTGCAGATGCAGAAGATGTCTTCATGGGCCTGAATTGTACCTAAAACAAAACAAAACAAAAGATAACACCTACAAAGGCCTTAAGAAATATAGGGACTGCAACATCTTTTCTCAACAGTATTCCTCAGTGACCATCAATTGGTGACATGTTAAACAGAACCACAGAGAAGAGGATCATGGTCCATGTGATGGTAGGTAGCCATCTGCATACAAAATATCACCATCACATAGGCCAAGATCCAAGACTCTGTAGCCAGGCTAGATTAGGTTAACATTATGACTAGTAGATTGTCACCGAGGAGTGCTGATGAGAAGGCACAGCATCTGCGCAGCCCCTAGGTCCTCCTCCGCCTAGTCAAAGGGCCCCAATCCCCCATGGTCAGCCGCCGCCTCCCTGGTGGTGGTGGTGGTGGTGGGGCAGGGGAGGCAATCCCCCAGGAGGCAGCGGCACCTGCAGTGATGGAGGAATGGGGGGAGGAGAGGATGGGCCAGGGGATGCCTGCAGAGGAAAGGAGGCTGGCCTGGTGACCAGAGCGTGTCACATGGCATCTGCAGTAACCTCCTGGAATGTGCTCTGGTCAGCCCCCATCCTGAGCAGCCAGGTACGATTCTGTCATTAGGTGGTGCCTCCTCTCCTCCCTATTGCGCCTAGCCAGGCTGCACATGACCTCTGCATGATTGGCGGAGATGCTGGCCTGGATCCCTTTGGAGACACTCTGTCTGCTGTCACATGAGGGCCAGCATATCTGCCTGCGCTGCCTGGCTTTATGTTGGGGATGGAGGTCCCTGGGGCGTGGCCTGGTGAAGAGGCGGCGGGGTGGTGTCCCAGTGGGGAGGGTCTGGGGCCTGGCTGGAGCCCTGATCAATAACAGTGGTGGTGTTGGTGGGCCCATTGGTGATGGTGGCGGCCAGTCCAATGCACTGCTTAGGGGAGGAGGAGGAGGTGGTGTCCAGATGGTTGCTCCAGTGGGAGGGCCCTGGCAAGATGCTGCGCGTCTGGAGGAGGGGGATAGTGGGGTAAAATTCCAGCGGTGTGGCTGGTGGTCCTGCTGGTGACCCCACTAGCCCTGTCCTCTTCTTTCCTCCTCCCCCTGTGTCAGTTCCTGTGGGCAGGGGCTTGTTCCTCCACTTCCTGCTCCGACAGAGCCGACGCCCAAGCCTCTGCCTCACCAATGTTCCCAGACCTCCTTGATTCTGAAAGAGAGAAAAGAAAGGTATAAGTTATTAGAATGATGAATAATACAATGTTTTGTGTTCATTCCTAACTATCTGGCATTGAACCTGGAGGATTCTCCTAATTGCAAAACAGATTTGCTCTTTGGTTAATAATTAAAAAGCAACAACTTTCTTATTCTAGACGTACCAAAATATGAGATTCTTCTGTTGCTAGCAAGACACGTTACACTTACTAGGTGTCCTATTTTACATCAAGCATTCTTGCTTTAAAGAAAAGTTAGTCTTGTATATTGATGGTTCTTGACTAAGGAATAATCAGAGTAAACTTTATGTTGTTCCCAAAATGGGGTCCTGGAAAGTGCTAGATTGCCATGTTTGTATTCTGCTCAAATAGTGTGTTCAGAGCCTGTATTTTGTCCCATCGCAATACCGTAACTATTTACACTCACTCTAAATATGTTTTATTTTGGGTTACACATGATTTTGGACAAATGTGGTTAAAAAGAATGTTAATACATATCAGACCACCCACATAGAATTAAACAGATGCTTTAATGTATTTCAAGATTGCTTGAGTGCAACCAGATCGGCAAACATTACTTATTTCTGTGTATTAATGCTTAGCTTGCAATTGCAGGTTAATTGTAACCTCCATGTTTTACTAACGTCATGATGACGGCCTCATTTACTATTTTCGCTGTCTAAAAAGTAACTTACAGGCTTGCTTAATTATTGCCAGAGCACATGATCATGCCCCCTGAAATCCCACTTACGAGTTCATGATTTGCATGTGCAGTCTGTGGGCCTGTAATTACACGTTAGAGACAATTGAATACATCTAAATGTTGGGAAAAAAATGTGACCCGCAGCCAAAATGTCGGGTTACAGGTAATTACTGATTTGCAATTGAATGAGTCTTATAGTTTGGATAGCATGTTGCTGTCAAATCCAATCATTCTAGACTGGCTGAACCGCAGAAGTTGGCACCACACTGAGAAATGGACTTAAATCTCTGTAAATTATGTTACACAACCTGATACTAAGATATGGCACCATCACCCTTATGGCAAACTTATTCCTCCTGGATATTTGCAGCCTAATCGTGCTCCCCTTGCAAAGCAGATTCTGCTAATACAGCAACACTAGTTTGCTCTTGGATGTAGTACTGTTGCACAAAAATAGTTACTCGTGATCTAATTATGATGGTTCCCTGGTGGTCCAGTTAGGATTCTGTACTTTCACCACTGTGACCTGGGTTTGATTCCAGTCAGAGAACCAAGAGGTCACACCACCCTGAAGAAATACCAGGAGCTGTGTGCTGTGGCCCACTGGAGAAGGAACTGGCAACCCACTGTATGTTGCGGTCCATGAGGTCACGGAGAGTCAGATATGACTGAGCGACACAAACACATCTATTTATGAACAATACAATGTGGGAAAACCAATTAAACCATAGCAGTTGCACGTCCACACACCGACGCCCCCATCATCCAGCTCCCAGGATGATAGGTAACAAACACAGAATGGATTCCTGTACTCATAAACCAAGTCTCTAAAAATGTAGGTTTTCCTAAGAAATGTACTTTATCCATGGCTTTCACAGCTGCTAATATTGCTAGTTTGATACATACTTGAAAAACAAGTGTCTTTTTCTTGAACTGGCGTTGTCCTTTAAGTCATGCCCTCACTCTGTCAAGAAATATGTTTCCTTACTGCTTTCTTTTTTTTTTTTTTTTTTTATACTGCACCATATGTGATGGACTGTCAAATACACATCTTCTGTCATGTGAACAGCGCTTTAATTTTCTCCGAAAAATTCACAAGGTTAATTAGCCCTCTTAAAATATACATGAAAAGATCAAACTATTAGGAAAGCAGGCGGACATATGAGTAGATAAACTGACTTTTCTAGAAACAAATTTATGAGTACATTTGATAATAGAGTATTATTGAATTTTTGCGGCTTCCAAACATAGTTCAATTAAAATAGTGCAAAACTACATATTTTTTGCATTTCCAATGTCAAAATATGCATAGCCAATTAACACTGAATTAAAGCGTACATTAAGAATTAAAAGAACTGTCTTATAAAGGGCTTTAATTAACATCATAATCTAAATTCATTTTAGATTTCTTACCATTACAGTACATTCTCTACTTAGACTGCTAATTGGTTCTCAAGTAATCAATGTAAGTTGTATAATGCTTAAATGTAATGTATGATTCACATATATATGCAAAGAGTGTCAGATATACTGACAGAATGAAATGAAATCAAGAATAGGCATTGCACTGATGTATATATATATATGTATATATATATATATATATATATATAAAAATATATATATATATTTGCATATATATATTAAATAAAAAGTACATCTGTGCTCACATCTCAATGTCTAAAGCAAGTTAAAAAACCTGCTTCCAGCTCAGAATTCCGAGAAAAAGCGTTATTACACTGCATTCTGGGAAGGTGAGCTGGGACATGCAATTGTGCCCACAAATGCCTTGAAAATGCCAGTCAGTACTGTTCAATCACTTATTAAGAAGTAGAAAATTCGGGATCTCTTGATACCAAGCCATGGTCCGGTTGAGCAAGAAAGATTTCAGCCACCACTGCCAGAAGTATTGTTCAGAATACAATTGTAAGAAGAATTGTTTGGAATAAAAACACATAACCTCAGGAGAAATACAGGCTGTTCTGGAAAAAGACGGTGTGGTTGTTTCAAGGAGCTCAATACGACGATACTTGAACAAAAATGAGCTGCATGGTCGAGATGCCAGAAAGAAGCCTTTACTGCGCCAATGCCACAAAAAAGCCTGGTTACAATATGCCCAACAACACCTTGACAAGACTCACAGCTTCTGGCACCCTGTAATTTGGAGTGACGAGACCAAAATAGAGCTTTAAGCGTTATGTTTAGAGAGGGGTCAACAAGGCCTATAGTGAAAAGAATACCATCCCCACTGTGAAGCATGGTGGTGGCTCACTGATGTTTTGGGGGTGTGTGAGCTCTAAATGCACGGGGAATCTTGTGAAAATTGATGGCAAGATGAATGCAGCATGTTATCATAAAATACTGGCAGACAATTTGCATTCTTCTGTGCATGGGACGTTCTTGGACTTTCCAGCATGACAATGACCCTAAGCACAAGGCCAAGTTGACTCTCCAGTGTTTACAGCAGAAAACGGTGAAGGTGTGGAGTGGCCATCTCAGTCTCCTGACCTCAATATCGTCGAGCCACCCTGGGGAGATCTCAAATGTGCGGTTCATGCTTGATGACCAAGACTTTGCATGACCTGGAGGCATTTTGCCAAGACAAATGGGCAGCTATACCACCTGCAAGAATTAGGGGCCTTATAGACAACTATTACAAAAGGCTGCACGCTATCATTGATGCTAAAGGGGACAATACACAGTATTAAGAACTAAGGGTATGCAAACTTTTGAACAGGGTCATTTCATATTTTTCTTTGTTGCCATGTTTTGTTTTATGATTGTGCCATTCTGTTATAACCTACAGTTGACTATGAATCCCATAAGAAATAAAAGAAATGTGTTTTTCCTGCTCAATCATATTTCTTTAAAAATGGTACATATATTACCGTTTTGCCAAGGTTTTGCAAACTTTTAAGCACAACGGTGTATATAAATATATATATTTATTGAAACAGTACTGTATATGAGTGATCCTTGGTTTGTTCAAAATCCTACCCGGTGCTTTGCTTAAAAGCTGTTTACTACAGTGGGCATATGCTTTAAGGGAGCAATGTATAAGATCACTTTTTTAGGATTGAAAGAGTGAGGTACATTGTATTCTCATTTGCATGTCCCCGCCTTTTAGACATACAAATAGGCTCATTAATGTATTATTAGTTTTAGATATATATATAGTAAGGTGACCGTGAGTGTCCAGTAATCTAGATGAATAATAATGGTATTGCAGTATACAGTACTTATTCTTGAAAGATTGTCACTATAACTAAAATTTACAATAAATAATATATCACTACTTACTACAATACTCTAATATATATATATATATATATATATATATATATATATATATATATATATATATATATATACATATTATGATTGGAATATAACATGGGGAAAGAGGCATTGTAACTGGGACATAAGTAGTTGATTAGATCCAGGGTAGCATAAAACCTGAATATATTTCTGATACTATATTCAGCTGTGACTTAAAAACATACATTACACTTAACTAAAAGAATAACACCTAAAGCCACAAATTTTTAGGATCAAGTATACTAAAGACTGAAGTGTTGGAAAACCTCTCCATTCCTACGGAAGCCATGGTGCACATCTTTTTTTTTTTTTTTTTTTTTTCATTATTGCAAAAACAGATTTCAACATATTACAATAACATAGTCAAATAATTTTACAACAACAATTTATAAATTATCCTCTCTGCCATTCATACTCTTTCATTCGCCATTCAACCCTTCTGACGTTTAAATGTTGATATTTGTGTCTTGTTTTTGGTCCCAAATTTTCCATTTTAGTATGTCACCATTAATAAAACCCTTTTGTTCATAATCTTTCTCTAGTTCTCGTATGTATTTTATTTTCCAAACGATATTGAAAAAGTTTGGAGCAGTTTTGGCTTTCCAGTTGGTAATTAAGATATTTTTTGCTACTGAGAAAGTCAAAATCGCAAAGGCCTTTTCCTCTAAAGTGAAATCGTTCGGAAAAATATGCAGCAAGCTGCATTCTCCCTTAAAAGGGAATTGCTTTCCCACAGTGTTAAACAAAAATGTATAGCAACTTTTCCAAAATGGCTCTAATCTCGGGCATTCCCACAGAATATGCAGCAAATGGGCGATGTTGCCACAGTCCCTCCAACACATTTTTTCCGTGGCATTATGGGAGATTTGAGCGATTTTAACGGGTGTAAAATACCAGTGATTAATTATTTTAAAAAATGTTTCTCTATATGTTGTTTGTTTGATAAATCTGTTTTTTAATTTTAAAGATGTCTCCCAGTCTTTAAACTCTAAAACTATTTTAAGGTTCTGCTCCCATTGCTAGCCATGGTGCACATCAATGACATGTTTCTGCCTCGGCCTGTGAGGCCCAGGCCTAGGGCATTATAGAACCTAGATATGCCCCTGGTGCACACGTACAAGGTTGAAGGTGCTGGAAAACTCTTGTAGATCATCTCCATTCCTATAGAAGTCATGTTGAATATCTAATATTACACCCTTTAGTGCTCTGGAGTGGTTAGAAGGCTTATAATTTATGCTACAAATAAATAGTAATATTTAATTCCAGAGGATGATATACTTAAGTGAAGGGCTGTAGGAGAGATCTGCTGCAAGGTGTAAGCAGCTTTTATATTTTATTTATTTATTACAGTATTTTATTGCACATATCCCTGTATATTTTTTTTTGCATGGCTAGAAGAGAGACGATGAACTGCAGGGGACAGTACATTATTTGAGGAAACTGAACCACAAATACCATATTAAAGTAAAAAGAATAAGTTCAAAACCCTATTCTATTGCCCAATTTGTAAATGTATACACATTAAAACCATTCGGAAAATTGTCACAGATTCTGTCAGCTACTCGCATTCCGATTATGAGCTCCTCGCCCACAATCACTACGGGCCAGCCAAAGACGTCAATTTAGCCTTAGGAGCTCTAAATAATTAAAGTTAAAAAAATAAATTAAAAAAAATCGTTATTGTATTAGACCCATAGCTCTAGCAAGCAAATAAAGTCTGACCCACAACTGAAAAAAGTATCATGCTTCTGTCAAAAATATTCCAATACTAAATAGGACTCGCAAGGGGTTTTTTAAACACTTATTAGAGCTGTAACAGCAATTAAACACACAATACTGTACTTTAAAAGCACGGGAAGGCATGGAAAGACATTACAATTAATTGCACAACAGTCTCAAATATGCAATTAAGCAATATATATATTTTAAATGTTACTTCTGACTAATATCGATCCTGGGACTCAAGAGATTAATACATATCATGAAACCCACATGGACTAGAACAGATGATCTAATGCATTTTATAGATTGCTCTATTGCAAGCCAGATCGGAAAATATTACTTATTGGCTCTCATTAATTTTTAGCTGCCGATTGCAGTTTACGTCTAACTTCCATGTTTTACTGATGTCATGATGATGGTCTCATTTACTATTGGCTGTGTCTAAGAAGTTAATAACGGGCTTGCTTAAATGTTGTCAGATCATATGCCCCCTGAAATCCTACTTAAAAAGGCAGGGTTTACGAGTTTAGGCTTAGGGAGGTAAATTCCGAGCTAGAGTCAATAGAATACATCTAAACATTTATAAAAATAAAAGAAGGAGAAAAAAAACACTTGTATAAAATGTATGAGTTTGAGCCATTAGCAGGCTTCTAATAGAATAGGACCCTCAGTCAGGGGCTACTAAGGGAGTTCAATGCTACAGTTGCTACCTTAGCAAAGTGTTTTTTCTCACTGTGTTTTCTTGTAGTCCTCCAAGATATGAGAAGTGGAGGATCTCTACATATCTGAGAAGAAACGAACCCTACACCATCATTTATTGTATGTTTTCTTTGAAAGATTTCTAAGAAATATTTTATATTTTGAGGTTGGCTACTGCTATATACGTTTTTGTAGTTTTATTTCATTAGACAGTGCAGTACACCTCATATTCTATTATAAATCAGTATACAGTAGATGCTCAGTTAACTGGAACTCTCAAGCAACCAGTTTGAATTGAATATTGTACTTTAAATAAAAATAAAAATTTACAAGGCTCAACAAATGCCAGGAGAAAGGTTGTCATGCCACAAAATGCTTACAGGCACCTAGATTTCATCTACTGTACGTCTCTGTAATTTAGTGTTACCTGGAAGCAGACAGGCATGAGTGACTGAGCCAGGGCAATGTTTGGGTTACATTCCCCGGGCATGAGTGACTGAGCCAGGGCAGTGTTGGCGTTACATTCCCCGGGCATGAGTGACTGAGCCAGGGCAGTGTTGGCTTTACATTCCCCGGGTCAGCACTTCACCCTCCAGCCAAACGTACCGGTGTGTGAGGAGTGAAAGCTGCTGCTGCTAGAACAGCTCTCACTGACAAATATACTTAGCAGACCATCCTATGTGCAGCTAATCTAGGCCTCTTTTATATGTAACTCTCAAGTAACCAGAAACTTAATTTATCCAGCATCTACCAATCCCCATGGCTGCCGATTAACTGAGAGTCTCCTGTATATATATATATATATATATATATATATATATATATATATATATTAAACAATAATTCCAGAAAAATCTAAAATCTAAAAACAAGTGCCTGCCTTCCAGGTGAATTTCTTTAGATCATCAATTAGCAGCTGTCACCTTTATTTAAAACCCAGCAATCTTATAAATCCATAAATCTTAAAAAGAAATATGTCTCACTAAATTAAAACAACGCTTAGCTTGGCAGCCAGCTGGAAGGAGCAATTTTGCAAGTGATCATTAATAGATGTGCAGTTAAAAATGTGCAGATATACATATATTATTTTTACCCATTCACCAAGAATCTTATTATAATTGAATTCAGTTAATTATGCTGTTTCTGAGACATACTTCCATGATGAAAATGTTGTCAGATACTTTTCTAATATATATATATATATATATATATATATATATACAGCACAGACAGCAGCTAGATGGCGTGGTTGTGAGTCAATAAGATGCTGGAAGTTTGGCAAGGGTATCAGGAGCCATGCAGAATGCAGTGCATCCCACAACTGCTGAAGAGTGCATGATGGTGGATCCATACGGCAAACATAGTAATTGAGGTGCTTGATGGGGTTACAGTTCAGAAAATGTGGAGGCCAGGGAAGTACTTGGAAGTCTTTGTTGTGCTCCTCCAACCACTCACGGACAATTCTGGCCATATGACATGTTGCATTGTCCTGCTGGAATATGCAAATGGTATCACTCATTTGCAATCACATTAATAAGCTGGAAGAGACTTAAATTGTGCATAGTCTAAATCAATGGTTCTCAAACCTCTCCTAGGACACACCAGACAGGCCATGATTTAGGTGAATACACAGGGGAAGCAACTAGTATTCAACAGTTGGTGGTGCCTCAGATTGCTTCATCAGTGTCACCTAAATCATGGTCTGTCTGGTAGGTCCTGAGGATATGTTTGAGGACCACTGGTCTAAATTACAAAACTTAACAGGAAAAATGTCATAACCTTAATATGTATAGGGAGGTGGTATAGGCTTCCTAATGTCCCCTCTCTGCACCTTACACTGCATACCTCCTGTCCCCTCCTTATATTTGCATTATTTGATGTTCACACAATTTGTCTCTTTTGGACCCTCCTTCTGCACTCTGCATCATCCTCCCAGTCCATACTCTTATTTTCTTCAGGTACCTGGTTACCATACTTTGCCTAATTCAATGTGCCCAGTAATATTCTAGGAGACTTTACCATCGCTATTGATTAGCCCGATACACCTGCACACTTTCAATCTCTCCCCCCAAAAAATAAAGTTTCCATCATAATTTAGATATGTACAATTTACTCCCATTCTAAGAAACCATCTTTTGACCCCTCCTCTCTCTTCAGCTACCATCCTATCTCCAGACTTTCTGTGGCCTCTAAACTTCTTCAAAATGGATCATCACATTGCCAAGCACTTATTCATCTACATGAATTCAAATAATTATTAGCTCTGAATTCAAATGTGTGTTAGTTTGCTTCACTGATTAATAATGTGCAAAAAAAGCAATATCCGTATGTCACAGAACCCTTTTCCTGGATCTTAGCCCATTGAGCCACCATAAAGAACAGACTGCTTGCCTACAGGTGCTAGACTATGTGCATAAACACCTCCATTGTATTGTAATCAGTTTTGTCCCATTGTTTGCCAGATAATGTTAATGTACTCTATTCAAGGTCTGGACCACTAGACATGGAGACAGCATTATGTGTATTTGGAGGTTCGCCTATTTTTCACAGTTGCCAGACAGGATGTCAGGATGCCAGACCCCATGGGGAGTCAATCTCCTGTGTTTGTCTGCCATTCCATATCATTGTTGTGTTGTATACACTTCCTCCTGTATCTAACCCCTATAAATATTGTTGACTTTCCAAAAATAAACCACTTCACTGCCGAGACATATATAAATGGTATGTTCTCTGATCTGCTCCTGGTGGCTGTGATACTGATCCTATCTCCACCCTGCAAGCAACTTGTCCTGGTCACTACCACATGAATGTTATTGAGACTCCTAGAAATGCTGATTCCTGATGGAGAGATCCTGACTGATACATAATTCAGACATCAGGGTGCTGTTGCTGAGATTTCCAAGAACACAATGGTCCTTGTGGGTAGTTAACCTGTAGTCTATAACAAGTGGCCCTGGCTAGTTATAGCCCCTACACACCATACACTTTTGACCATATGTCAGTGTTCTATGTCATCATAACCTTATAAACACATAACCTTATAAACTTATAGCCTTATAAACTACCTTGGGTTTCACCCACATCCCTGTCCTCTTCTACAAATCCTCCCTTTTGGTCTGTGTGAGACCTGCCCCTTTCTACCTCTTGAATTACCTCCCAGAACTGCCAACTATACAACTTCTCCTGTGGCACTGCTGCTCTTTGGATTTACCTAACTAGGGCCCATATTAAATTTCGGCGGAGTTTCAGAGCTATTAAATTAGCTAAGCCTGCAACACACGTGGCCGACATCAAACCCCGTAAACCGCACTTGCGCACGTTGCATGTGCGGACGTGAACATGATTAATTAGTCAAACCCGTAGTTACGGGTTTAGACTGAGCCAATAGTAAAAGAGTTTGTCATCTTTAAGTTGCTGAAAAATGGAGGTTAGATTTGAAACCCTTGTTGTAACATGGAAATTAAACATTAAAAAAAGGATTTTATATTGCAGATTTGCGAGCTTGAGAATGTTGTGCTATTAATTTTAATTCCTAAAATCACTTTCCATTTCATTTTACACAGTACAGTACAGTAGAGTGTGTATATTTGCATTTACAGTGCTACGGATAGGACTTTAACCCCCTTGTGGGTCCTCTCTAGTACCCGTCTTTCTTTTTTCTTGCATGTATTTTTTTGTAATTGTTTTTTTTTCCTGTCGGGGCCCCAACCTAAGCCGCTAATGCCTCCTGTGCACCCCTGGACCGCCTTGGTCGCACAGTTCTACAGAAGCTCCAAGGGGTGGCAGGGTGGAATAATTCAGCATGGTGGGGCTGTGTGTCAGGACTATATGACAGCAAAGTACAGGGGGATGGATTCTGTGAGAGGGGTGCAAAGGGATGGGTGCTCTGTGTGTTGGGTATTGAGAGGCGCTGGGTGCTGTGTGGGAATGGATGCTGAGAGGGGATAGCTGCTGACAAGGACTGGGTGCTATGTAGGGATGGATGCTAAGAGGGGTGAGTGCTGAGAGGTAGGTACTTGTGTAATATTTATATATATATATATATATATATAAACATATATATATATATTTCTGTAGTATAGTGTAGCCCACCCCTTGGGCCCCTTTGCCCCACTTTTGCCCCACCAGACCCCCCCCACACACACACACACACCTCATAGATGATGTTACAAGAAAGTGGAGCGCAGATGTCTTGAAACTGTGCTGTAGACAGAAGACATTCATGCAGTCGGAAGGGAAGGGAAGAGGAGCAGCTATGGAGAGGAGTTTGGAGTCAGGTACTGTTATGGGAATAAGCCTTAGGTAGGGGAGCTGTTATGGGAAGGAGTCTTGGGGAGGGGCACTAAGTGAGTTGGTACCAGAGCCCTCCATTCTCTAGCTCTGCCACCATTAGTGATATATAGAATAGAAGACAGCGATGACATCTAACATGGGCTGACAAAATGCCTAATAACAGGAGATGTAACTCCACTTTTTGGAGTGGAGTTAAAAAGTGGAGATAAAAAGTGGAGATAAAACTGGAGTTAAAAACTGGAGTTAAAAGTGTGTGGGCTCGTTTTTATTGCACCCGGGTCCTACATTATCTAGCTCCGCCACTGTTAAATCCCCACCTTTTCAAAGATTCCAATCGCCTATAGTCCTCATGCCTACAGTCTGTACATCTTACAGATACAACTGTCCTACTGGTTCATTCTTCATTATGACACACGGTCACCTCCTTTAACTTACTCCTGGATACTTATCATCCCCACTCATCCTATATTACTTGTCTGGCCACCTCCTTTAGAAAAATATTGGTTATTATAAATACATTTTATTATTATTATTATTATTAATACTAATAATAGTAATAAGTAAAGGATGGAAGGGAGAGGATTAATTACTAATTCCCTGCTGTCCCTTTAAATATGCTCCCTATGCATGAACCTGGCCTATGTATATATGCATACTTACATTACTGTTATTACTGCAAAAACAAATATGCAAGTCATTTGCTGGTTTTTATTTTCCTTCTTCTGAAGTTTTTGCTGTTTTTTATTTTCTTTTTTTCGGCTCCTTTTATACAAAGCGAGTTTTTGACATAAGGAAGAAGGTAAAAATACCTGTTTTTGAAAAACGGTGTAATTTCTAGATTTTGACAGCAGGTGGTGCAAAAGAGCTGATACACTGTCTATGTAAAGCACCTGTGCCTGTCTTTTACCCAACACTAAACTCTGCTTCAGAGCCTACAAGAAAAAAAGAAAACAGCTTTTCTTGGCTGACTTCTTAACTCATTTGCTATTATAGAAGCTTTGACCACGTTATTCTCTTCAATTCTTGACGGGGCTGCAATGAGTGCCGAAGGCTGAAGGCGCTCATTATGGGGCTCGTGCGTGACTGGCTTGAGGGGGGATAGGCTCCAATCGGCTTAAGAGTTACAGGTTTAAAAATAATTACGGATTTAAAGGCCACCATTTTTTTCAAGCCCATAACTCGGAAGCCGTCAGAAGACCCGTCAAAAGACGACAAATAATTAAAAAAATAACTAACAACCTCACACACAGCACAGAGGGAGAGGCAGGGAGCCTGTAAGTGAGGTTGCACGTTAATTTGATATTTAATTGGCATTTTTCGGAGGTCTGAAAACGGCTAAGCAGGGAAAAAAATGGAGGCTGTAAAGCCTTAACTTTTTTCAAGCCTGTAAATAGGAAACACATTTCGGGTTTGGGAAAAATGAACAAATTCCCAAGCCCGCAAATAGTTTCACATCCGTAAATGAAAACAGGAGCACAGAGAAGGGAGAGGGTGAAAAGAGACATGGGGAGGGAGTGGGGGGAAAGAGACACAGGGGAGGGAGTGGGGGGAAAGACACACAGGGGTAAGAGAGGAGGGGAAAGAGACACAGGGGAGGGACAGGGGTGGAAAGAGACACTGTAACGGAGCTGGAACACGCAGTCCAATATCTCCGCTGGTATACGGTCACATACCCAAGAGGCACTACAGTTTCACCATTCCCGACCTCCCATATTGGACGACACACAATTTGGGAGTCAAATGAATACTGACTTTATTTTGTTATTGCAGAAATATTTATACCCATCTCTTCCCACAGGCAATACACATGCCCATATTTGGCCGCACAATACACATAAAGAGAACAATAGGTGGGTCACACCTCTCCGAGGCTCCCTGGCAACTTTGATACAATCAGACATTGATTCAATTACACTTCTTTGTTCTTATCTGAGAATGAAAACACTGTATACAATAGACTTCCTTTATCTTATGCGGAGTCGCTGTAACAGGATTATCTCCCATGCCAAGTAGCTGCAAATGTCTGCGACAATATTCTGCAGAGCATCAACCAACATACATATAGTAGGATCATATTTTAACCATAATAATCATAAAACAGGGTAAAACAGTGATGGGTTCCGCTACACACCTCCCCCGTGACCATAAGCCGGCATACACGGTCTGATCCCAACGGATCGGCCTGGGGATGTCCGGACAAAAGTATTTGTGGGTCAATTCTCTAGTTTGACAACCCATCAGCATTACTGCAATTCACATTTACTCACATTTCCCATATCCCCAGATAGCTGGGATCTGAGCGCACAAAACTACCGAATAGCGCTCAGATCCTCTTCACACAGTTCAATTGCCATGTAGCTAAAGTCTTTCCCATAGTCTTTCATTATATGAATGGGTTTCATGGCATAGCTATCTGGGGTATCACCGCTCCCACAGGGCAAGTACCGAATGACCCCCCTGTATGTAAAGGGCCAGAATGAGTGACATACACTCTGGTATGGCCGAACACTGGTTCCAAAGCGCAATATGTACCAGGGCCATAGTCGCAGGGCAGGAGGCTGGCAAACAGTCCTCTCCAAGCCAAAGTGGCGAAGGGCACTTCGTCACACATCTCCCCTTTGGGGGGAAGTCTAACCAGGCACCTGGATATTTCGCTGGGGTGATGGGGCAACACGCTGAGGGGACTTGAGGGGCAGAAGCCAGCGGCACTCTGCCCTGATGCCAGCTCTCCCGCTGGTATAACCTGCAGGACATCCTGCTCTGTACAAGGGACAAAGGGAGGGCAGAGGCCGACTGCACTCTGCCCCACTGTCAGCTCTTCTGCTGGGGTACTTGGGACGTATTCCGGCTCAGTAGCCAGGGAAAGGTGGGGGTCAGTGGGGGTTACCATTTCCTCTGTTAACCCTGGAGCCACATTAGGGGTTAGCTGGGGGGGGGAATTTGTACTTACCCCCTCCTCCGGTTGTCCCAGTGAGAGTAGTTGGGGATCTGGACAGGCTGTCCAGCATCCCGGTAGGTCAGGCACAGAGACCCTGGTCCCATCTGCGCTGTCTGGGGGATTGGTGTCTCCCCTTGTTAGGGTAAGCTGTCGCTAGGGGGAGAGGGCGACATCTTCAGCTCCCTGGGGTTCACACTGCCGCTGGGTGGGAAGGACGACACCTTCTGCCCCCTGGGGTTCACACTGCCGCTGGGGGGGAAGGACGACACCTTCTGCCCTCTGGGGTTCACACTGCCGCTGGGGAGGAAGGACGGCCCCTTCTGCTCCCTGGGGTACACACTGCCGCTGGGGGGGAAGGACGACACCTTCGGTCCCCTGGGGTACACACTGCCGCTGGGGAGGAAGGACGGCACCTTCTGCTCCCTGGGGTACACACTGTCGCTGGGGAGGAAGGACGACACCTTCAGCTCCCTGGGGTACACACTGCCGCTGGGGGGGAAGGACGACACCTTCGGCCCCCTGGGGTACACACTGCCGCTGGGGAGGAAGGACGACACCTTCAGCTCCCTGGGGTACACACTGCCGCTGGGGGGGAAGGACGACACCTTCGGCCCCCTGGGGTACACACTGCCGCTGGGGAGGAAGGACGGCACCTTCTGCTCCCTGGGGTACACACTGCCGCTGGGGAGAAAGGATGGCACCTTCTGCTCCCTGGGGTACACACTGCCGCTGAGGAGGAAGGACGACACCTTCAGCTCCCTGGGGTACACACTGCCGCTGGGGGGGAAGGACGACACCTTCGGCCCCCTGGGGTACACACTGCCGCTGGGGAGAAAGGACGGCACCTTCTGCTCCCTGGGGTACACACTGCCGCTGGGGAGGAAGGACGGCACCTTCAGCTCCCTGGGGAACACACTGCCGCTGGGGAGGACGGACGACACCTTCAGCTCCCTGGGGTACACACTGCCGCTGGGGGGGAAGGAGGACACCTTTGGCCCCCTGGGGTACACACTGTCGCTGGGGAGGGGAATTAGTTTGAGTATTCCACGTGGAGCGGTTTCTGTTTCTGGGACAGTCTCTCTGCATGTGGCCCTGCTGGTTACACGTGTGGCACCTGATGTACCGTGGAGGGGTTTGGTAGTTCCCACCACCCGGACGCAGTGCTGGCGGGGGGGGGGGGTTAATGGTGGAAGGTGGGTTAGCAGCTCCCAAGATGGACCGCTCCCGTGCCCGCTGCTTTTCCATTATGAATTTGTGGACATCTGTCATTAACCATTCCAAGGTTTTTATGGGAAGCTTACCTGGGAAAAAGGCCAGTCTGCTTTGGAGTTCTCTTTGAAACTCCGTCTGTGGGGTAATAAGAGGTACTGTAACCATGAGTTCCTTTCTGTCTGCATCCCTGTAGCCCGCGGCCGCCTCCTCCTCCTCATGATGGAACGCTGTCTGAAAACTAGCCGGTTCCATCCTGCTGTAGCCAGGGGCGCTGTACGAATACTAGCGTTGCCCTCAATTTGTACTCCAAGGAATGGTGTCTCCTGTAGCTGTCCTTCTGACCGTGGGAACAATTCCGACACTCGCCACCAAATGTAACGGAGCTGGAACACGCAGTCCAATATCTTCGCTGGTATACGGTCACATACCCAAGAGGCACTATAGTTTCACCATTCCCGACCTCCTATATTGGACGACACACAATTTGGGAGTCAAATGAATACTGACTTTATTTTGTTATTGCAGAAATATTTATACCCATCTCTTCCCACAGGCAATACACATGCCCATATTTGGCCGCACAATACACATAAAGAGAACAATAGGTGGGTCACACCTCTCCGAGGCTCCCTGGCAACTTTGATACAATCAGACATTGATTCAATTACACTTCTTTGTTTTTATCTGAGAATGAAAACACTGTATACAATAGACTTCCTTTATCGTATGCGGAGTCGCTGTAACAGGATTATCTCCCATGCCAAGTAGCTGCAAATGTCTGGGACAATATTCTGCAGAGCATCAACCAACATACATATAGTAGGATCATATTTTAACCATAATAATCATAAAACAGGGTAAAACAGTGATGGGTTCCGCTACAGACACAGGGGAGGGAGTGGGGGAAAAGAGACACAGGGGTGAGAGAGGAGGGGAAAGAGACACAGGGGAGGGAGATAAGGGAGAAAAAAAACGAGAGGGGGCAAAAAGACACAGGAGGAAGTGAGTGGGGAGAGGTTCGCAATGAACGCCTTTGGCGCTCATTGCAGGCCTCGGCCAATCCACAACTTTTCTTAAACCAGTAGTTAGTAACACCTGTAGCTATATACAAGACACCACTGACTTTCTGAACAAACTCAGATTAAATACCTACCTGCTAACACACTACTTGTTACCATGGATGTAGAGTCTCTTTACAGCAACATCGAACACAAAGATGGCACTGAGGCATGCTTTAAGTTTCTTTACAACATACATTCAAAATAATAAATATAGTCCTTATGTTATTGTTAAACTAATAGAATATATCCTTACCCACAACTATTTTATTTTTAACAAAGATTCCTACCTACAGATGATGGGGTCTGCCATGGGTACCAAAATGGCTCCACAATACGAAAATCTATTTATGGCCAATCTAGAAGAAACATTCTTATCTGTATCCATTTACAAACCATACAAATACTACCGTTACATAGATGATCTGTTCATCATCTGGACAGAAGGAGAAAGCAAACTCAGAGACTTTCATAATTCATTCAACACCTTCCATTCATCTATAAAATTTAAAATGGATTTCTCCACAGAACAGGGAAACTTTCTAGACACTACTATATCCATCACCAATGGCACCCTCCACTCATCTAAACATAGGAAACCTACAGACAGATGTAATTACCTACACAGCTCCAGTTTCCATCCCTCCGACACCAAACAAGCAAGCATCCATAATCAAGCTATTAGATACCATCGGATTTGCTCAAACACTGGAGACCGTGATAAAAATGTAAAAACACTGTCTGAATCTTTCAAACAAAAGGGTTACAAACCCTGTATTATTACCCAAAAAATAACCACTGCCATCAAAATACCCCGAGAACACCTATTAAAGTACAAAACAAAAGAAACGACTTCATGGATACCTTTAGTGAACACATACCACCCAATTTTAGAGAAAATACAGAAAATAATCAAAAATTTACAGCCATTACTAACCGAAGATACTGCATTAAAATATATATTCCCCAAACCACCATCCTTGCATTTAAACAACCACCAAACCTGAAACAAAAGTTTGTCAGCAGAAAACTGGCCAATGAATAACTGAATATAAAAAATGGTACTAAACCTTGTAACAAACGTGCCTGTAAATTATGCCAACAAATTTGTAATGATGATACAGCCACACATAACAACAAGACCTATAACATCAAAGGATCGTATTCATGTACATCATCCAATGTGGTTTATATAATACAATGTACTTTATGTGACACAGGCTGTTACATTAGAGAAACCAGCCAAAAATGCACTTAAGGATGAATTTACACAGACATTCAATAAGAAAGCATAATGAAGACAGTTATTGTAGCCCAGTGGGACACCATTTTAGCCAGAAACTTAAAAGTAAAAATACTCAGAGGAAAATTTAAAAACATTCAAGAGAGAAAAGCATTTGAAATAAAGATGATCACATTCTTCAACTATAAAAACACAGGACTTAATATAGACTTGGGCTTTCTAACACATTATCACAATTTGATGTGATTTTTTCTCATAATACCATAAAAGGCTTAGCTCTTAATAGGATGTTTGTCCAACAGGAAAGATATCACTGTGGACTACAGTTCTCTGCTCTTTCATGCATATATTGATGTATATGTGTATGTAATATGTGTATATATGTTTCCTTTACTATGTTGTGTTTATTCCCCATATAAATATTTACCTGATGATGTCAGATGCTGTTTCCACTCTATCTGCATCTGCTGTTATTATTCAAACTGAGGGTTCCATCTCATGTTAGTATTGCTTGAGACTTGATAAAGAGAGGTTAAATCTCTCCAAAGCTTGTCATTATAAATAAGACGTCTGTCCAATACAAAAAGTATCATACTATACTGCAATATTCATCAATTACTATATATATAGTAGCACAAACAATGAATAGTACATTAGTGATTCTATTTGAACGTCTAAAAAATGAGTTAATAAACTTATTTCCTGCTCATATTTCTCAGAAATGTAGTTGATGCACTGCACTCTGGGAAAACTGGGCGGGACATGTAAATGAGAGCACAATGCATGCTCAGTCTGTTAACCCATAACCACTATATACCTGCTCAATTTTCCTTACTGCATCAACTGTATTTCTGAGAAATTTGAGCAGGAAATAAGTGTATTAATTTATTAGTTCCCTTGGAAAAACTATGGCAGCAAATTACATCTGTGCTCATTTCTAATGAAAGACTAGCATTATGAATACAGACGTGACCACATAAAAAAGAACAGAAACTCTCGGTAGGATAACCCTCTCAGGCTCCAAGACAACAAGCAATCCACAATGGAAGAGCCATTGACACAAGCAAAGTCTATTACATTTAAAGGGATATGGAAGGTTCCCTGGTTTTAATATTACAATCAACTTACCTAAGTGTTTGCCTATGTAAAATTTGTGCCATTGTTATTGGCTAGTACATCTATTACCAATAGAGCAACGTTGTGCATGAGCTTCAGGGGGCAAACCTTTGTAGGGACTATTTGGAAGGTTTCAGTCAGTTAAAGCAGAGCTTTTAAGTATTTGTTAATAAAATGATTAGATCTGCAGACAAACAGGTAGTTTATTACCCATTACAAACAGCAAATCTTCGATATCCATTTATGATTTTCTCTAATATAATGCTGCTATAGTTTGTTATATACTTAAACATTATGTGAAGTTTTTCCCAAATTACAGCCTTGTTCCCCTTGAAGGTAGGAATCCCTGCTGATTTTTGCAAAGCAACTTCTTATTGCTGGACCCCCCTGCTGCCAGCTCATATCCACATATCCACAGCACAAAGCATTAACCTTTTAGATAACAGAGATGTCTAAAGATTAGAAACAGCATCAGTCCGTCATAAATATAGCAGCGCAATCCCACAACTGAAAATACCTCTAGAAATTACCCCTTGTGATATATGGACAATATTACCTGAGTTTATATACCCCTTTATGTAATATGCTTCATCATCATAATAATAATAATAATAATAATAATCACAAATTTCAATAACCTCTCTTGAAGACAAGATGTTTTTAGAATGTAAAAAAAAATATTTAGCAACTAATGCATTATTTTCTTATGTAATTATACTGCAGTGGAATCTACCATTTTAGCTTCCAGTGATCTAGTGCAGAGAGGAAGTTATTATTTATATTATGGGCATTTACAAATGACAGTGTTCTCATTACAACTATTATTATTATTATTATCGTTTATTTATAACGCGCCAACATATTCCGTAGCGCTGTACATAAGATAAGTTCAAGACAAAGATACATACAAATTAACACTTAGTAAAACAAGGAGGGCCCTGTCTTTGAGTTTGGAATCCAGTGACCATGGTGCTTTCCCTAAAACACCTTGTGGGATTGAAACTCGCAGACTTATATCCTAAAGGTATTGTGTGAGGAAAAGGAGGGAGAGAGATTTGAGAGTGTGTTAGGGTGGGAGGTGAAACACTCCTTTAAAGAGATGTGTTTTTAGAGAGGATTTGAATGATTTGAGGTTGGAGGATAGTCTGGTGGAGCGAGGCAAGGAGTTCCAGAGAATAGGGGCAGCACGAGAAAAGTCCTGAAGGCGAGAGTGAGAAGAGGTGACAAGAGTTGTGGAAAGAAGAAGGTCATTAGCAGAGCGAAGAGGGCGTGTGGGGGAGTATTTGGAGATGAGAACAGAAAGGTATGGGGGAGTGCACTTGTTGAGGGCTTTGAAAGTTAGGGTCAGGATTTTATTCTGGAGGCTATGGGAAGCCAGTGGAGAGATTGACAGAGAGGTGATGCCGACACTGAACGTTGTGTACGGAAGACGAGTCTAGCAGAGGCATTCATAATGGATTGAAGTGGAGATAGTCGGGTGGTGGGGAGGCCAGCAAGAAGCGAGTTGCAGTAGTCCAGTCGAGAGATGATGAGAGAGTGTATAAGGATTTTAGTTGTGTCTTGTGTAAGAAAGTGGCGAATTCTGGAGATGTTTTTTAGATGGAGAAGACAAGATTTAGTTAGTGATTGTATGTGAGGGATGAAGGACAGGGCGGGGTCCAAAAGAACCCCAAGACAACGGGCTTGGGAGGAGGGGGTGATGATGTCATTGTTGACAGTAAGAGAGATGTGAGGAATTGAAGCTGTGGGAGAGGGAGGGAAGATTAGGAGTTCAGTTTTAGACATGTTGAGTTTGAGATGGTGGGTGGACATCCAAGAGGATATACTAGAGAGGCAGTTGGAGACGTGTTAGAAGAGAGGGGGATAGATCTGGTGCTGAGAGGTAGATTTGGGTGTCATCTGCGTAGAGATGATATTGCAGCCCAAAAGAGTTTATAAGGGTACCAAGTGAGGAAGTGTAGATGGAGAAGAGGAGCGGGCCTAGTACAGATCCTTGTGGTACGCCAACAGACAGGGGGTAGGTAGAAGAAGAGGTGTCAGAGAAGGAGATACTGAATGATCGATTTTGTAGGTAGGATGAGAACCACGAGAGAGCAGTGTCTCGAATACCGAGGGAGGAGAGGATATGGAGTAGAAGTGGATGGTCAACAGTGTCAAAGGCAGCAGAGAGATCTAGAAGAAGGAGAATAGAAAAGTGACCTTTTGACTTGGCAGTAAGCAGGTCATTGGTGACTTTAGTGAGAGCTGTCTCAGTGGAATGTTGGGGCCGAAAGCCGGATTGGAAGGTGTCAAGAAAGGAGTTAGAGGAGATAAAGCTGGTAAGGCGGGTATAGACGAGCCGCTCGAGCAGTTTGGAAGCCAAAGGAAGTAGAGAAATAGGGCGGTAGTTAGAAGCAATGTCAGAGTCAGATGAGAACTTTTTGAGGATGGGTGTAATTGTGGCGTGTTTTAGACAAGATGGAAACTTGCCGGTAGTTAGGGAAAGGTTGAAAATGTGTGTGAGAGCTGGGATTAGTGTGGTAGAGAGGGGAGTGATGAGCTGAGATGGAATAGGGTCCTGGGGACATGTAGTGAGGCGAGTGGATGATAGCAGGCTAGCGACTTCATCCTCTGTAGCTGGGGCAAAGCAGTTCAAAGTGGCTGTTGGATTGGGGGAGGGAGAAGAGTGGGATAGGTTGGATAGTTGAGACGGTAGAGTGAGTGAGCCACTGTGAGATGAGAGTTCATTGCGGATATTTTCGTTTTCATGAATAAAATGGTTGGCAAAGTCTTCAGCTGTGAGAGAGGAAGGGATGGGAGGAGGTGGTGGGTGGAGGAGAGTTTTGAACGTTGCGAACAGACGCTTTGGGTTAGAGGATAGGGTTGATATTAGTGAAGTGAAGTAGTGTTGTTTGGCGAGGTTGAGGGCAGAGGAGTAGGAGCGTAACATAAATTTGTAGTGATTTCCTCCAGAGCCGTTCAGCGGTGCGGGAGCATTTCTGGATGTATCGTCTTTGAGTTGTGTGCCAAGGTTGTGGAAGAGAGCGAGGGCGTCTTCGTGTGGTTATGGGGGCGAGGGTATCAAGGATGGAAGAGAGAGTAGAGTTGTAAAGTGAGAAGGCAGTGTCAGGGCAGTTGAGGTAGGTGATGGGGCTGAGAAGGGGTTGGATATTAATGGAGAGCTGAGTAGGGTCAAGTGCTAGCAGGTTTCTGTTCGTGATGGTGGCAGGGGTAGGAGAGGGGTGGTGGGAGGAAGAAGAGGTGAGGTTAAAGGTAAGTAAGTGAGGGTCAGATAGAGGGAGTGGATGGGTGACTGGGTTGGAGGCTGTGCTGAGGTTGGTGAAGATAA
The DNA here is from genome assembly GCA_027410445.1 of Discoglossus pictus. Lineage (NCBI taxonomy): Eukaryota > Metazoa > Chordata > Amphibia > Anura > Alytidae > Discoglossus > Discoglossus pictus. The sequence continues at coordinate 30,194,579 of CM050176.1, read as the reverse complement.
GGTCAAGAGAATGTCCAGCATGATGAGTAGAAGAATCTGTTAGTTGTGAGAGGCCGAGGGAAGAGGTGAGTGCAAGCAGTTTGGCTGCTGCTGGGGAGGTGGGAGTGTCAATGGGAATGTTAAAATCTCCAAGTACCAGTGAAGGAATATTGGAGATTTGGAGGAGATAAAGTGAGGGAGCCAGGCAGAAAAGTGATCAAGAAATTGAGAGGGAGTGCCAGGGGGGCGATAGATCACGGCAACACGTAGAGAGATAGCTGAGAAGAGGCGGATTGTATGCACTTCAAAGGATGAGAATTGGAGGGATGGGACAGGGGGTAAGAGGCGAAAAGTACAGCGAGTGGAAAGCAATACACCCACACCACCACCTTGCTTGTTCCCAGGTCTAGGTGTGTGGCTGAGGTGAAAACCACCATAAGAGAGTGCTGCAGGGGAGGCAGTGTCTGAGGATGAGAGCCAGGTTTCCATGAGAGCCAATAGATTGAGGGAGTTGGAGATGAATAAGTCGTGAGTGAAGGTGAGTTTATTGCAGATAGACCGTGCGTTCCAGAGGGCGCAGGAGAAAGGTAGAGTAGAAGGTTTGTGACATGTAATGGATATCAGATTCTGGGTGTTACGGGTGTTTGCTGGCCATGAACCAGAGCGTGGCTGACAGCGAGTGGAGATGAGTGAGGGACCTGGGTTAGGGGATATATCTCCCGCAGCCAGGAGAAGGAGTAGTGAGAGGGAGAGAAGATGGGACTGGGACTTACAGTGTTGTTTCTGCTTGTGAGTGTTAGGGAGGGGATGATGTTGTGACTGGAGGAGAGAGAGGAGCTCATGGGAGCAGAGAAGGGGAGAGGAGAGCAAGGAAGGTGAGATGGTAATATTGTTGGGGACATGATATGGAGAGGCTGCAAAAGAAAGTCTGAGAGAAAGGCAGTAGGTTATAAGAAAGAGGAAAGAGTGAGAAAGCATTGTGACAGTGTGTAAGCTCAGGAGAAAGATAGGATGATTTAGTGATAGTGGGGTAAGAATTATTGTCCTAAGAAAAGAAGTAGTATTGCTATAGGTTCAGGAGCAAGGAAGAGAGTGTGATAAGGTTAATCAGAATGACGGTGGTGGGTGAGTATGTAAGAGACTTTAATGATTGGGTTTTTAGTAGCTGATGTTAAATGAGCAGGTGCAAGTCATGTGAGTATCTATAAATTAAAGTAATACAACTAATACAAAGCTCTTTGTCACAACCCCCGGGCCTCTGGATCCAGCATCCAGACCCCTACATAATCTAGCTACGATGACCATATGGACTAAGGTTATTGTAATAGTCACAAAGACATTCTTATTAAAGGACTATATCACTTTATTAGGAGTATCTGGATGTTAACATGTTTATATTATTTAAGGTTTTCCCAAGACTCTGCTTGTATGCTCTGGACCTCCAAGAACCATTTTCAACTGGTCACTCAAGCCCACAGTGCTCTGGGTCAATTTTACTATTTTTTGACAGTTACTTTATGTGTATCATGTTTTTCCTGGTGTATGTATTGCATATGGCCAATGCATTTTTTTTTTGGTAGTATCACTTTAACAACAACCGGTAGTCACTTCCAGTAGCCAACCACAATACCCAGTTCGCTCCCAGTCCCAGAGCCAGGTTTGGTTCCTGTGTGGATTTGAACTTGTCTCGCGGTTATCCACTAACTGGCATATACTTGACATTAGCCATTGTTCCTGACCCCCCCCCCCCCCCCATACAATCTAATAGAGAGCCTGAATTGTTAGAAATATTATAGAGTCCTGGTTGGCCACCTGAAGTGAATACACCCCGGAGACTACCTCACTCTCCCTCTCCTAGCCGACTCCTCTCCGACTGAATAAAGGTATCTCTACCTGAGAGGAGGTCGGATAGGAAACTGGTACACCTAGACTATACCCCCCCCCCCCCCCCAAAACATTGGGCATTAGGATATTTCTTCCCCATTGATAGGACATCATGACCCATTCACAATGCTCACTGTTTGTGTTCAGTCCTTCAGTCGTATCCGTATCTCAGTGATCATATGTGCACGGCAGGCATATCTGTCTGTGTTTCTGATTGTGCTTATCCATATGGTTTTCTTGACAAAGATACTGGAGTGGGTAGCCACTCCCCGGTGCTAGGTTCTTAAATTAGAGGAGGCCCCCTACCTGGCATATAAGCCTGTCTAAACCAGATCCATTGTCCCCTACTCAGGTTAAAGCCAGACCTGGCGCCCAGACACTCAGTCTCCAGTGTTCACACTAACCTTACAAACCACTGCTGTACCAAAACCCTGATTGGATGCATCTGGAATTTGGAGCAGTAGACTCATCGGTACCTAGACAGGGAGATAGACAGGCTGGTGCCATGCCTTGGTAGAAGTCCTAGTCCATGTGGTGATAAGTTGTGTTTATGTATAAAAATGGCTATTTGTTTATTATGGTAAATACTATAAAAATGTGAACCACAACAATAAAGTTCCTGCTCTGTTTGAGACACATACAGGGTGTGTTTCATTTTATTTTTATTGTTCTAATAATTTCTGCAAGAATCCGCAACTTGGTCTGAGAACCAGAAACTTGTCCCTGAATTCTGGTACCCATCCTGTGTGAGGGTATAATGAACCAGGTCCACCGGCCGGTAGGATCGGTCTAGCAACCTTTTCAAGCCCAACAAAGAGCAGGTTGTGACACTCATTATTTTACAAGGACACACCCTGTTGAGACAAAAGCTGCAAGCAATAGGATAGTAAGCAACATGGAAGTCTACAGTAACAATTGATTGCACATAGTAAAAAAAAAAATGACAGCCATGTTTGCCCCCCCCCCTCAAAATGTTCTATGTACAGTACACTATAGACTAATCATTTTTTATACAATTTTTTTTTTAATGTGTTAAATAAGACCTTTGATTACTGCTTGACAGTGTCCCTTCTACTTGAATTTCATTTTCAGCTTGTGTATGTTACATAGTGTGCTGCCATCTTGTGGAATACAATGGAATTATACAAATAGAAGGGACATGGAACATAACTGTCTTTCCAAGCATTTGATTAAAAATCCACTATAGCTGCTTATTTTTATTATACTCTAGTTGCGATCATGTGAAACATGTTTCTAGGAAATAAAATATACAACCTTTAATTTATTAACTATTGTGTCTATAGTGTGGGCTGCCTGTGCTTTAATTACTTTCCTGATTTGCCATGAGTAATACTATTGTGAGTTCAATGTCTTTGCACCAGCATTTAATCTTAATGTATATCACATATTTTTGAACCATCCATTTTAAGCAAACTGATTGGAGATGTTGTGTGCATGCTAAGTCTCTACCAGGGAATACCAGGGTCTCAAACACATTGGTCCTGCAAATATCCAGATTTATTCCTCCTGAAGCTAAACACCCAAATAACTTGAACACGGGTGGTTAAGTGATAAAGATCTATTTATGTATGCCCAGCCTTCCCCCCTATAGGGCAGGGAGGAACTACCTGGACACCCTTAACCCTGCAGTGTCTGGTGAACTCCTTGATACCCTTGACCCCACCACAGTGGCTGGGGAACGTTGCTAGGCAGTGGGACCAGGGAGACCCCCCAGGCAAGGAAGACCTCCACTAGGCCTGTGGAAGCTCTCACTAGGCCCACAGGGTCCAGGTAGAACCCCTAAGCCCAGAGAGTCGCCCTCTATGCCTCTGGGAAACCATGCTAGGCCCACGGGGGGCCATTGTCAAAAAGGGTGGGGCCCATTAACCCTATGGGGGACCACAGGGGTCACTAAGCTATATATGGGTGGCCCTGTGGACCCCTATGGCAACCAATCCCTATAATACCATATGGACCCCCACGGTATAATAATCTATGTCCATGCAAGTCCAGCAACCATTCAGCAACAATCCTTAAAGCCTTTAAGTGATGAACCACAACTCCTTGGTTCTCAATCTTCTGCCCTGGAAAAGAGGGCACTTATATGTCTCTGCCCCAGCTAACAGTTTCTTAGCCATCACCATTTCTTTATATACTCTTTTTGTACATTCCAATTGGCTGAAACAGGTGTCAATCCGATTTCATCCAATCAGAAATGTTACATACATAGTTACATAGTTACATAGTATTTAAGGTTGAAGAAAGACTTTCAGTCCATCAAGTCCAACCTTTTAAGATCTCCTCTGATCTGCAATATACAGATTAACTATTAATTAATTAGTTGTATAAAAAAAATAATAATAATAAATAAATCAATTCCCTCCTGATCCCAGACACCGGCGACCGGACTTCTACCTGGATCAATACTGCCTCTCTAATTATCTATGATAACCCTGAATTCCCTTTTTAATTAGAAATAACTCCAGTCCCCTTTTAAAGTTATCTATCGAATCCGCAGTCACCACCTCCTCCACAGATTAATCACCCTTACTGTGAAGAACCCTTTTCTTTCTTTAAGGTGGAATCTTTTTACTTCTAACCTCAAGTGATGTCGTCTTGTCAGTTGAAAACCTCTTGGCACAAAAAGCTTCCTTGACAAATCTTTATACTGACCCTGGATGTATTTATATAAGGTAATCATATCTCCTCTTAGATGCCTTTTTTCTAGAGAAAATACGTTTATTTGCTTAGTCTTTCTTCATAACTTAGCCCTGCCATTCCCCTTATTAGTTTTGTTGCCCTCCTCTGTACCTTTTCCAGCTCTAAAATGTCCTTTTTATGAAGTGGTGCCCAAAATGTTACTCCATATTCCAAATGAGGGCGTACTAGAGATTTGTATAGTGGCAGAATTATATTTGCCTCCCTGGCTTCTATACCCTTCTTAATAAATGCTAATATTTTATTTGCCTTTGCAGCTGCTGCTTGGCTTTGAGCGCTGTTACCTAGGTGGTTGTCCACAAGCACTCCCAAATCCCTTTCAATATCTGATACACCTAGATTTGCTCCATTAAGATTATACATTGCATGGCTATTTTTCCTTCCCAGATGCATAACTTTACATTTATTCGTATTAAATCTCATCTGCCATTTAGATGCCCATTCCTCAATTTTATGTAAATCTCTTTGGATGGAAAGCACATCACTATCTGATTTAATTACCTTGCACAACTTCGTGTCATCAGTGAAAATGGAGACACCACACTCCAATCCTACCTCTAAGCCATTAATAAATATGTTGAAAAGGAGAGGACCTAATACTGACCCCTGAGGAACCCCACTTACCACATTAGTCCAATCGGAGTATGTTCCATTTACAACAACCCTTTGCTTCCTGTCTTTTAGCCAGCTCTCAGTACATGAGCAGATATTTACTGCAACTCCTGTATCTCTTAGTTTGCACAATAGTCACCCATGTGGCACTATATCAAAAGCCTTTGCAAAATCCAAAAAGACTACATCCACTGAGTTGCCTTGATCCAGGTTTGTTTGACATGACCAATCCCTCATAAATCCATGTTGACTCCTACTTATAATCCTGTTCAAATAGACATATTCTTGTATATTATCCCTTATTAACCCTTCTAAAAGCTTCCCCACTACAGAAGTGAGGCTCACTGGTCTAACTGGTCTATAATTCCCCGGAATTGCTCTTGCTCCCTTTTTAAATATAGGTATCACATCAGCTTTTCTCCAGTCATCTGATAGAGACCCTGTGTTGAGTGAATCTTGAAAAATTAAATATAATGGTTTAGCTATTACAGAACCCATTTCCCTTAGTACCCTTGGATGTATTCCATCAGGACCTGGGGCTTTATTAACATTTGTTTTTTCCAACCTCTTTTAGATTACTTCCTGTGCTAACCAATTATTTGGCAAAGGTAGTGTAGCCCCATTATGTTGCCTTGTGTATACCGAAGAAAATAACCTATTTAGCTCATCTGCCTTTTCCAGGTCACTCATTGTTAGATGGCCTGTTTCACATTGTAATGTTCCTATAGCTTCCTTCCTCGCCTTCTTCCCATTAATATAGTTAAAAAATATTTTAGGGTTAGTCTTACTCTCTTTTGCAATTCATTTTTAATTTTCTATTTTAGCCAGTCTAATCGTGCTTTTGCTGCCTTGTTGATTTCCTTGTATTCCCGTAAAGCAGTTTCTGTCCCCTCTTGTTTGTATAATTTAAATGCCTGTTTTTTACTCCGTATCTTGATCTTTAAATCATTGTTAAGCCACATTGGATGGGATTTACTCCTTTTACTTTTATTCACACACGGTATATGCCGATGTGTATGTATATTTAGTAAGTCTTTGTATATTCTAGTGTGGGTCCCCCTGGGCTTAGTGGCGTCTTCCTGGGCCCCACAGGCCTTGTGAAGGTCTTCTTGGGCTTATCAGGCCTTGTGGTTCTCTCTTTGGGCCCCACATAATTTTCGGGGTACCTGGGGCACCACAGGATTAATGGGGAATCCAAGGGGTTCCCGGGCACAGTGGGGTCAAGAGGGAATACCAGGGTTCCTTAGGCACTGCAATGTTAAAGTGGATCCTGCAGTTTCACCTGGGCCTTTTGAATATAATAGTCAGTAAATTAGAGACCACAACTACATTTTTACATTTACATTTTTTGTACATTATTAAGCGAAGTTCTTCAAAAGATCATTCAGTAAGAATGTATCTTCATTGCCAATGGCCTTTTAACCACTTCACTGCTGATGAGGCTTTGGAGGCTTTCTTTGTTACTGTACAGATAAAATAAGCAATACTGTTCATTTAATGGCCCTTTATCTGGCATTCATGATTTGTAATAAAGTACAAATATTGCCAATTTCCTTAACCATGATATTCACACAATAAGTGCATTGCATCCTCTAGTTTCTGATTTGGTGGCCTGCAAAAATCCTTCAACTCCTTACGGTGGCAGATTAGAAGGTCAAGGCCTTGATGTTAGGGAAACTAGAAAACGTACATTGTATAGTTTCATATATAGATATAGAGTAACATTCTGATTGTATAATTTGTGACGGGATCACAGAATACACGTATTATTTTTTTTATTTTTTAATAATGGGGTAATATCATTCTCTGCATCTATATTTTCACGTTATATAATATGATTTCACAATATGCAAGGGTCAGTATCTCAACACATTTTCAGGATATCCTCTTTCAACACAGATGGGTAAGTTTATCTATCAATAATTTTTATTTGCTCGCTGGTGCACAGATATAAATATGTTAGAAATCTGCATCTCTATTGAACTTCCAAGATATCTCTTCTCTTTTTCTATTCTTTCTGACTTTCAATTTCTCTCTCTTCTTCTGCAATTTCTTACCTTATATCTGCTAACCTTCCTACACAAATTCTCATATTCTCACTTTTCCCCATTTTTTCTTCTTATCTCTCTTCCTTTCCCATTTCTCTACTACCAATCTCTCATAAGCCCAATTGTATCTGTCTCCCAAACATCTCTTTGTCCGATCCTATCTCTCCTTCACTCTCTCTCCCCATGTCACTTGAAATAAACCCTGTTATCTTATTACAATATATATTTCCATCTTACCCACCCCCTCTGCCCCTTCCCACTTGTCCTTCCCAATTCTAACTCTCTCCCCTTTTCCATTTCTTTCCTTTTCATTCTCTTATTGTTCCCTTCACATATTATCACATTTTACATTTATTTTTTCTCCTCACTCTCCATCTTAAATTTCACATTCACGTTTATGCCCGCTGTCTCACAACTTTATACTATATATTTTTTACTATATTTCTCACCTCTCCAATACCTCCATACCTGCTTCTATATATTTCCATTTTCATCTCTCTCCCCTTTCCCATCTCTCTGTCCCTTTTCCTTCTTCCGATCTCTCTCTCCCATCTCTGACATACATTCTCTTTCCTCTTTCCAACTTCTCTCTCTCCCATTCTCATCTCTTTCTCTCCTCCTCCTCCTGTGGCTGCAGTGATTTTCTCTCTAAATGTTTAGATGTATTTTAGTCTGATTTCAGAAGACGGGGTCATATGATCTGACATTATTAAAGCAAGCCTGTAATTTACATGTAATTCAGACACAGCCAATAGTAAATGAGACCGTCCTCATGATGTCAGTAAAACTTGGAAGTTACATGTAATCTGCAATCGGAGGCTAAGAATTAATTAGTGCCAATAAGTAATATTTGCCGATCAGCAGCCTTATTAAATTGCAATTTGGCCAATTGAATAGGAATCTATATAAGCACATAGCATATTGTTTTGCAGACATTTTTAGTTAGTGAACTTCTATCCAAAATCAAGGTCTTCACTAACTAAAAACTTCTGTAAAAATATATATCCTCTGTGCTTAAATAGAGCCCTATTCAATTGACCAAATTGCAATTTAATAAGGCTGCAGGTTTGCAGTCAAGCAATTTAGCACTCTATAAAATGCATTAGATCACCTGTTCTAGTCCACGTGGATTTTATGATATGTATTAGCCCCTTGAGTTCCAGGATTGATATTAATCAGAAATAACAAATCAATATTTTTAATTGCATATATGTGGGTTATTATTATTTCTAATGTCTTTCCAAGCCTTTGTGTGCTTTTAAAGTACAGTATTTTGTGTTTAATTGCTGTTACAGCTCTAATAAGTGTTTGAAAAAGCCCTTGCGAGTCCTATTTAGTACTTGTAATATTTTTGACAGAAACATGATACTTTTTTCAGTTGTGGGTCAGACTTTATTTGAGACCTAGAGCTATGGATCTAATAGAATATCAATTTTGTATAACTTTCATTATTTAGAGCTCGTAATATTTGAGCTGTGCTAAAACCAATGGAGTGTTAAGGCGATTTTGCCTCTTTAGCTGGCCCATAGTGATTGTGATTAATCGAATTGCGAGTAGCTAATAGAATATGTGGCAATATTAAGAGTGATTTTAATTGAGTATAAATATACAAATTGGCCAATAGAATAGGACCCTTTGTCCTTAATCTCCCTGTTGTCTAACACTACATGTCCCCAGGACCCTATTCCATCTCAGCTCATCCCTCCCCTCTCTACGACACTAATCCCAGCTCTCACACCCATTTTCAACCTTTCCCTAACTACCGGCAAGTTTCCATCTTGTCTAAAACACGCCACAATTACACCCATTCTCAAAAAGTACTCATCTGACTCTGACATTGCTTTTAACTACCTCTCTACTTCCTCTGGCTTTCAAACTGCTGGAGCGGCTCGTCTATAACCGCCTTATCAGCTTTATCTCCTCTAACTCTTTTCTTGACACCTTCCAATCTGGCTTTCGGCCCCAACACTCCACTGAGACAGCTCTCACTAAAGTCACCAATGACCTGCTTACTGCCAAGTCAAAAGGTCACTTTTCTATTCTCCTTCTTCTAGATCTCTCTGCTGCCTTTGACACTGTTGACCATCCACTTCTACTCCATATCCTCTCTTCCCTCGGTATTCGAGACACTGCTCTCTCGTGGTTCTCATCATACCTAAAAAATCGATCATTCAGTATCTCCTTCTCTGACACCTCTTCTACTACCTACCCCCTGTCTGTTGGCGTACCCCAAGGATCTGTCCTAGGCCCGCTCCTCTTTTCCATCTACCCTTCCTCACTTGGTACCCTAATAAACTCTTTTGGGCTGCAATATCATCTCTACGCAGATGACATCCAAATCTATCTCTCAGCACCAGATCTATCCCCCTCTCTTCTAACACATGTCTCCAACTGCCTCTCTAGTATATCCTCTTGGATGTCCACCCACCATCTCAAACTCAACATGTCTAAAACTGAACTCCTAATCTTCCCTCCCTCTCCCACTGTGTCAATTCCTTACATCTCTCTCACTGTCAATAATGACATCATCACCCCCTCCTCCCTAGCCCGTTGTCTTGGGGTTCTACTGGACCCCACCCTGTCCTTCATCCCTCACATACAATCACAAACTAAATATTGTCTTCTCCATCTAAAAAACATCTCCAGAATTCGCCACTTTCTTACACAAGACACAACTAAAATCCTTATACACTCTCTCATCATCTCTCGACTGGACTACTGCAACTCGCTTCTTGCTGGTCTACCCACCACCCGACTATCTCCACTTCAATCCATTATGAATGCCTCGGCTAGACTCGTCTTCCGTACACAACGTTCAGTGTCGGCATCACCTCTCTGTCAATCTCTCCACTGGCTTCCCATAGCCTCCAGAATAAAATTTAAATTCCTGACCCTAACTTTCAAAGCCCTCAACAAGAGCACTCCCCCATACATTTCTGGTCTCATCTCCAAATACTCCCCCACCCGCCCTCTTCGCTCTGCTAATGACCTTCTTCTTTCCAAAACGCTTGTCACCTCCTCTCACTCTCGCCTTCAGGACTTTTCTCGTGCTCCCCCTATTCTCTGGAACTCCTTGCCTCGCTCCACCAGATTATCCTCCAGCCTCAAAACATTCAAAACCTCTCTAAAAACACATCTCTTCAAAGAAGCGTATCACCTTCCACCCTAACACACTCTCACCTCTCTCTCCCTCCTTTTCCTCACACAATACCTTTAGGATGTAAGTCTGCGAGTTTCAATCCCACAAGGTGTTTTAGGGAAAGCACCATGGACACTGGATTCCAAACTCAAAGACAGGGCCGTCCTTGCTTTACTATGTGTTAATTTGTATGTATCTTTGTATTGAACGTATCTTATGTACAGCGCTACGGAATATGTTGGCGCGTTATAAATAAACGATAATAATAATAATAATTATAATATATATGCGTGGATTGTATTACAAAAGTGCTGTGTTTGAATATTTGCACACCACTGTATAAGACACTCTCACTGGCCCAAAAGCAGACTCCTTGCATCAAATGATGCAACCAAAGCTCACCTGCAATGTACATCCACTCTCAACACACACAACATCCACCAATGTATCATAGATCCATCCAGGGTCCAGAGGCATCACATTATATATTTTTTCTAATTCAAAAGAAATAGCTGTATGACATTTTCTCCTGATTAATTAAGCTGTTATTCAGACTCAATGTTTTTTGACATATATTTGTTTTTTTATTGTGCGGCGGTCCTTTAAATTTCATAAATATATTGCCCATTATCAATGCAAGCTCTTTAAAATGACATATTATAAATAAGATTATTCAGTGGTGCTTTAAAGCAGCACTGTAGTTCAAAAATAATGGTGTATCTTTGTGAAGTATGTAATAAACAAACAACATTAGTAGCAGTGTAAGTCATGTGCATAAAAATAGTTTTAGAAAAAATCTGATTTTTTTGAAGACTGTTTATGAATGAAGGAATCCATTTTGTGTTTGCTACATAACATCCTGCAAGCTGGATCATGAGGACATGCTTCTTTGTTTGGCAGTGGAGGGTGGAGTGGGGAGGAGGGGGCTCTTAGGTAATTGGATTATTTAAATTTACACTACACCGCTTCCCCACTCGAAGGCCCAGAATAAGGAAGTTTCCATCAATAGATGCAAGAACTGCTCCTAATAAAGGGAAACATTACTTACATACAACTTGCACCAAAGTATCATGGTTTACGTCCAGGGTCCAACAGAAGCTTTTACTTTTTACCTAATTACAAATTAGTTCTTTTACTTTTTCCTGGCTTTTTCATTTTATTATATTTATATAAACTACATAGGACAATTCAACACTTATTAAGTATACTCATGAGGTAAATATGTCATATATAAAGGACCAGTCTACTGCTTTTACAAGTAAAGCTCATATGTTTCTTTGCTGTACATGGACCAATAAAAACAGAATTCAGTTTAAAATAAATAAAAGTTAATCCTTTTTTCTTAGCTTTTAAACTGTTGTTTTCTTTTGAAGCAGAGCTGCGTATCTCCTCCTACCTGTGTCTATCAGGGTGTGGCCAGCTACGCCTGTTTGGTAAAAATAAAGTCTCATCTGTGTAGGTTCTGCATCAGACTAAACATGCTCAGTAAAGGGGAGGCCTATGATGACTCATGCATTGCCACTTAGTTGAGCCTACGAGGCAGCTGCAAGCATGTTACAATAGAGCTGTTACCTATGTGTAGGCAGTGGGGGCAGAGCTTAAGATTTCATGGGGCACGGTCCTGTCTGCTTCAAAGCTGTATGATAGTCCAGCACACAAGCAAAGCTGGCCATGCCCCCGACGAGGCCCATAAAGGCCGAAACGCGTCTGAATTTGCTGTTTCTCCTGTTCAAAGTAGAATTGCCTGGTATTTCGGGGCTGAGTCACTCTTTTGAGTGGGACCAGACTGATATACTACAGGATATTTCTCCCTGTGAAGGGCACAAGTGAGCTAAAAGAGGTTGCTCTTAGAGTGGCTTATCATGGCCATAGAATTAAGCTTTTAAGGTTGGTTTGTTCTCTGAAGAGAATCTCTGACTTAGTTTTTTTGTTTATGCAAATTACCCTTAGGGTTTAGTCTCCCTAAGGGTAATAGGGGACTCCAGATGTGGACCCCTTGCTCACTGTGCCTTAGGGAGTTCAGCTGCACCTCACCGATGAGGCCCATAAAGGCTGAAACATATGTCTGAGATTTGCTGTTTGTCCTGTTCAGGGTAGAATTGCCTGGTATTTCGGGGCTGGGTCACTCTTTTGAGTGGGACCAGACTGATATACTACAGGATATTTCTCCCTGTGAAGGGCACAAGTGAGCTAAAAGAGGTTGCTCTCAGAGTGGTTTATCATGGCCATAGAACTAACCTATTAAGGTTGGTCCGTTCTCTGATCCGCCCCTCTGACTTCGTTTTTTTGTTTATGCAAATTACCTTTAGGGTTTAATCTCCATAAGGGTAATAGGGGACTCCAGAAATGGACCCCTTGCTCACTGTGCCTTAGGGAGTTCAGCTGCACCTCACCGACGAGGCCCATAAAGGCTGAAACATACGTCTGAGATTTGCTGTTTGTCCTGTTCAGGGTAGAATTGCCTGGTATTTCGGGGCTGGGTCACTCTTTTGAGTGGGACCAGACTGATATACTACAGGATATTTCTCCCTGTGAAGGGCACAAGTGAGCTAAAAGAGGTTGCTCTCAGAGTGGTTTATCATGGCCATAGAACTAACCTATTAAGGTTGGTCCGTTCTCTGATCCGCCCCTCTGACTTCGTTTTTTTGTTTATGCAAATTACCTTTAGGGTTTAATCTCCATAAGGGTAATAGGGGACTCCAGAAATGGACCCCTTGCTCACTGTGCCTTAGGGAGTTCAGCTGCACCTCACCGACGAGGCCCATAAAGGCTGAAACATACGTCTGAGATTTGCTGTTTGTCCTGTTCAGGGTAGAATTGCCTGGTATTTCGGGGCTGGGTCACTCTTTTGAGTGGGACCAGACTGATATACTACAGGATATTTCTCCCTGTGAAGGGCACAAGTGAGCTAAAAGAGGTTGCTCTCAGAGTGGCTTATCATGGCCATAGAACTAACCTATTAAGGTTGGTTCGTTCTCTGACTTAGTTTTTTTGTTCATGCCCCTGATAGACACAGATAGGAGGAGATATAGATATATAGCACTGCTTAAGGGGAAAACTAACAGAAAAAATGTCAACTCTTATTTATTTTAACTACAAACTGTTTTTAATAGTCTATGCACAGCAAAGAAACATATGATCTTTACATATAAATGCACTACAGTGGTTCTTTTGACAATAACATATTAATTTCCCTTCATTTCAGAACCTGATGAGATGACTTAAAACTTGAAAAAACAATCAATGTAAACATGAAGAAAATACAAGTCAGTGGACAGGTCTGACTATCTCATGAGCAACTGAAGGTTTACCATGTACCATAGAGTACCAAGCAGGATACTGGAATTGATGTATTAATTGAAGTCTAGTGTGTCTCAATAATACATAATATAGGTGCTCCAGGTTCTTGAAAAATATGTTAGTTTTTCTTTGTAAATTTGTACCTCCCTGCTTAATTATGTTCTTCTTGTTGTTGTTCAGTCCTTGAGTCATATCTGACTCTCAGTGACTATATGGACAGGGGTTGTGGTCATCACTATGGATTTCTTGGCAAAGATGCTGGAGTGGGTTACCAGTTCCTTCTCCAGTGGACCACAAATTGTCTGACCTCTCTTTTATGTGCTGTTCATCTTGGGTGACCCTACATGGTATAGCTCACAGCTTCAGTGAGGTACACAAGCCCCTTCACCAGGACAAGGTAGCAATCCAGAAGGGGAATTATGTTCTTGGGGCCATTTTAAATTCCAGCCTCATAAGTCCAACGTGTAGCATGTAAGGGCTGCATGCTTCAAATTACGCTGTTTTACGTCTCTATTAAATTAGAATTGGCTGCGAGCTATAAGCGAGAGAGTCTATTTTGTAAACCAGTTCTCGGCCGTCGGGGTTGTGTGCTCGAACACAAATAATTAAGCAATCACGTAGCTACGCGTTCAGATGGAGCCAATGGAAAAAGAGATTGTTAGCGTTACGTCACTGAAGTCCTACGTGCTTCAATTGCAGTTTGCGATCGGACCAACAGTCCAAATATAATGCAATATGAATGAAGCAGTAAATATGACATTCTATTAAATGCAAGTTACAGTATATGTCTTAACACATTGATTGCCAATATAACACAAAATATGAACATGAAATAAAGTAATTTTCGGGGACGATTTGCGAGCTTGAGAATGTTGTGCTATTAATTCTAAGACCTAACATCTCTTTCCCTTATAATAAATGTAAAGTAAAGTGTTTTTATTTGCTTACAAAGTGCTACGTAATGGACTTTACCCCCCTTGCGGGTGCTCTCGAGCACACGTAGGCCTTTTGGTTCCATTTGCGTGTTACGTGCTTGCTTGCAAGTGACCATGTTGCAATGTAATAGCTGATTTAAACAAGTAGCTGATACGGGTAATACAGATCAAAGTATTTATGGGCACGAAGTTTAAAGTTGCTCAGCGCGTAGCATATTCTCGGCCATCCTGCGTGTATTCAGACACAAAGTTTTTTGACATATATTTGTTTTTTCATTGTGTGGCGGTCCTTTAAATTTCATAAATATGTTGCCCATTATCAATGCAAGTTCTTTAAAATGACATATTATAAATATGATTATTCAGTGGTAGTGATGTCGCGAACATCAAATTTTCGGTTCGCGAACAGCAGACGCGAATTTCATCAAATGTTCGCGAACGGGCGACCATCAGCGAACTGCCATAGACTTCAATGGGCAGGCGAATTTCAAAACCCACAGGGACTCTTTCTGGCCACAATAGTGATGGGAAAGTTGTTTCAAGGGGACTAACACCTGGACTGTGGCATGCCGGAGGGGGGATCCATGGCAAAACTCCCACGGAAAATTACATAGTTGATGCAGAGTCTGGTTTTAAGCCATGAAGGGCATAAATCACCTAACATTCCTAAATTGTTTGGAATAACATGCTTTAAAACATCAGGTATGATGTTGTATCGATCAGGTAGTGTAAGGGTTACACCCGCTTCACAGTAACAGACCTTTCTCCCCGTTTAATGCACCGCAAACAACCGCAAACAGTCCCTTTGCACAACCGCAAACTCCCCATTTGCACAAGGTTGGATACCAAGCTAGCCATGTCCCGTTCCTTGTCCTCACTGATGTCATTGAAGGTCTCTTCCTCCACCCAGCCACCAAGGGTCCCCGAAAGGTGACAACAAGCCCCCTGGCACGCCTGCTGTGTTTGGTCTTCCACCTCCTCAAAGCCACCTTCCTCCTCTGACTCCTCTTCTTCAGACTCCTCTCTCTGCGTTGCCTCTGTCTGCATTATTATAAGGTGTGTACTGTTAAGTAGTACTATTCCTATCGGTTTTATCCCTGTTACGTCCACTATTAGGGGACGTGTATATGGCATTGATTTTTGGAACAGGGAGATGGAAAAAGATGCTTGGTCGGTCCTCCCACTTAAAATTTGGGGCACTGCACGTGCAATGTAATGTGCCACCAGATATGAGTGGTGTATTAAGTTGTACTATTTATTCCTATCAGTTTAATACCTGTTACGTCACCTATCAGGGGACGTGTATATGGCATGGATTTTTGGAACAGGGAGATGGAAAAAGATGCTTGGTTGGACCTCCTACTTTGAATTTGGGGCACTGCACGTGCAATCTAAGGTTCCACCAGATAGGAGTGGTGTATTAAGTTGTACTATTTATTCCTATCAGTTTAATACCTGTTACATCACCTTTCAGGGGACGTGTATATGGCATGGATTTTTGGAACAGGGAGATGGAAAAAGATGCTTGGTCGGTCCTCCCACTTCAAATTTGGGGCACTGCACGTGCAATGTAATGTGCCACCAGATAGGAGTGGTGTATTAAGTTGTACTATTTATTCCTATCAGTTTAATACCTGTTACGTCACCTATCAGGGGACGTGTATATGGCATGGATTTTTGGAACAGGGAGATGGAAAAAGATGCTTGGTCGGTCCTCCCACTTCAAATTTGGGGCACTGCACGTGCAATGTAATGTGCCACCAGATAGGAGTGGTGTATTAAGTTGTACTATTTATTCCTATCAGTTTAATACCTGTTACGTCACCTATCAGGGGATGTGTATATGGCATGGATTTTTGGAACAGGGAGATGGAAAAAGATGCTTGGTCGGACCTCCTACTTCGAATTTGGGGCACTGCGCGTGCAATCTAAGGTACCACCAGATAGGAGTGGTGTGTTCAGTTGTACTATTTATTCCTATCAGTTTAATACCTGTTACGTCACCTATCTTTCCTCCCAATAGCACATTCCATATGTCATCAACCGGCCTGTGTGTATTTAGAGAACCACAGTTTAAGGCCCTTAACCTGGGACAAGGTGGCTTGGCTATCAGAATTGCCTCAGAGCCTTAAAAACTCACCAAACCCCCTAATCAGACACTCACTATCATACTGGAAATGGGCCAAGAAACACACGGGTTTGTTCCCTGGATCCACCCAAATGACCCCAATTCTTGACCACCCTCAGGCCCCGAAACACATGAGCACAACATCACAACACTGGTGGAGGTCAAGGAAACTAGATAGACTGGGAGACTGGTTAGTAAAGGGCCAGATGCTCACCTATGAGGAACTGAGGGACAAGCATGAGCTACCGCTGTTAGAACATTACAATTACTGTAGGCTGAGGCATTTCACACACTCCCTGACCCAGAAACAGGGGACACCAATCTTAAATTGGTTCTCCAAAATTTGTAAAGATAAACCTCTATCAAAGGGATCATTGGGTCGCTTTACAAATATAAAACATTTGTTACTGGTTGAAGCGACACTGGGGGAAGAACCAGAGTGGGGGAGCCCTGGAGACCCTTCAGAAGCAACCGGCGGCAAAATCATCCCAGGAAAGGAGAGGTCGCTTACTGAAGCCTGCCCTAGGGTAACCCAAGGGTGATTGCCCATGTTAGATATTGTAAATAATAAGCTAATACTGCTGGAGGGATGATAGCTAATAGGACTTTGGTGTTCCCTGCAGATATACTCTTTACTATTGTCTGTTTTACCATGTTTTAGGTATCTCTTAAATTGCAATCACAGTAAAAAATAAGAAAAATTATTAACCTAAAAAGTAAAAATAAGAAGGAATAGCCAGTTAACTTTCACAAAATGTCTTTATTGTAAATATGTATTTTTGCACAATGTTATGCAAGACTGTTCAAAAATGCTTTATTTTTCATTACATGCTGTACGCCTTCTAAAATAAAATAATTTAAATGCCAGGCAGAAAGTGCCCTAAAACATTGCGTCTTGAACCCTAGTTGGAAGCGGATAAGTCAAGCAAGTCATCCGGCATTCAGGGATAAAATACAGCAGCGTGTGGACCATTATTAGCTCAAGGCAGCTCATCTATCAGGCCTTTTTTAATCGAATGTATCGCCCACTTTCAGTCCCTTCGGGATCCATCCCTCATTCATCTTAATAAAGGTGAGGTAATCTAGACTTTTTTGACCTAGGCGACTTCTCTTATCAGTGACAAAACCTCCTGCTGCACTGAAGGTCCTTTCTGACAGGACCCTTGAAGCGGGGCAGGACAGAAGTTCTATGGCAAATTGGGATAGCTCAGGCCACAGGGCAAGCATGCACACCCAGTAGTCAAGGGGTTCATCGCTCCTCATAGTGTCGATATCTGTAGTTATGGCGAGGTAGTCTGTTACCTGACGGTCGAGTCGTTCTCTGAGGGTGGACCCCGAAGGGCTGTGGCGATGCATAGGACTTAAAAAGCTCTGCATGTCCTCCATCAACAACACGTCTGTAAAGCGTCCTCTCCTTGCCGGCGTGGTCGTGGGAGGAGGATTATGTTCACCTCTTCCGCTGTTAGATTGCCGTTGTGCTCAGACGTCACCCTTAAACGCTGTGTAAAGCATACTTTTTAATTTATTTTGGAAGTGCTGCATCCTTTCCGACTTGTGGTAATTCGGTAACATTTCAGGCACTTTCTGCTTATACCGGAGGTCTAGTAGCGTGGACACCCAGTACAGGTCGTTCTCCTTCATCCTTTTTATACGAGGGTCCCTCAACAGGCACGATAGCATGAAAGACCCCATTTGCACAAGGTTGGATGCCAAGCTAGTCATGTCTCGTTCCTCGTCCTCAGTGATCTCACTGAAGGTATGTTCTTCCCCCCAGCCACGTACAACACCACGGGTACCAGATAGGTGACAACGAGCACCCTGGGATGCCTGTTGTGGTTGGTCTTCCTCCTCCTCCTCAAAGCCACATTCCTCCTCTGACTCCTCTTCCTCACAATCCTCTTCCAGCGTTGCCGCAGGTCCAGCAAGCGATGCTGATAAGGCTGTTTCTGGTGGTGATGGTGACCACAACTCTTCCTCTTCACGCTCATCTACGGCCTGATCCAGCACTCTTCGCAGGGCACGCTCCAGGAAGAAAACAAATGGTATGATGTCGCTGATGGGGCCCTGGGTGCGACTGACCAGGTTTGTCACTTCCTCAAAAGGACGCATAAGCCTACAGGCATTGCGCATGAGCGTCCAGTAACGTGGCAAAAAAATCCCCAGCTCCGCAGAGGCTGTCCTAGCACCCCGGTCATACAAATACTCGTTAACGGCCTTTTCTTGTTGGAGCAGGCGGTCGAACATTAGGAGTGTTGAATTCCAACGTGTCGGGCTGTCTAAAATCAAGCGCCTCGCTGGCATGTTGTTTCACCGCTGGATATCTGTAAAGTGCGCCATGGCCGTGTAGGAACGCCTGAAATGGGCACACACCTTCCTGGCCTGCTTCAGGACGTCCTGTAAGCCTGGGTGCTTATGCACAAAGCGTTGTACAATCAGATTACACACATGTGCCATGCACGGCACATGTGTCAACTTGCCCAAATTCAATGCCGCCAACAAATTTCTTCCGTTGTCACAAACCACTTTGCCGTTCTCCAGTTGGTGCGGAGTCAGCCACTGATCCACCTGTGCGTTCAGGGCGGACAGGAGTGCTGGTCCGGTGTGACTCTCTGCTTTCAGGGAAGTCAACCCCAAGACGGCGTGACACTGCTGTATCCGGGATGTGGAATAGTACCTGTGGAGCTGGGGTGGTGCCGTTGATGTGGAGCAAGACATAGCAGCAGCAGAAGAGGACTCAGCCAAGGAAGTTATGGAAGAGGATGGAGTAGGAGGAGTAGAGGAGGTGGCAGCAGGCCTGCCTGCAAGTCGTGGCGGTGTCACCAACTCCTCTGCAGAGCCACGTATTCCATGCTTGGCAGCCGTCACCAGGTTTACCCAATGAGCAGTGTAGGCGATATACCTGCCCTGACCATGCTTTGCAGACCAGGTATCCGTGGTCAGATGGACCCTTGCCCCAACACTGTGTGCCAGAGATGCCATTACTACCTTTTGCCCAATCGAGTGCAGGTTGGGGATTGCCTTTTGTGCAAAGAAATTTCGGTCGGGTACCTTCCACTGCGGTGTCCCAATAGCTACAAATTCTTTGAATGCCTTAGACTCCACCAGCTTGTATGGTAAAAGCTGGCGGGCTAAGAGTTCAGACAAGCCAGCTGTCAGTTGCCGGGCAAGGGGGTGACTTTGTGACATTGGCTTCTTCCGCTCAAACATGTCCTTGACAGACACCTGACTGTGGGCAGATGAGCAGGGACTGCTCAGGGAGAGACACGGAGTGGCGGATGGTTGAGAGGGGGCAAGCAGGGCAGCAGTGGTTGACGTGGCTGAAGATGCTGGACCATGAGGAGGATGGCGGCTTTGACTTTGTGTGCTGCTTGTACTCATTTGTTGATCCCATAGGCGTTTGTGATGTGACATCATGTGCCTTCGCAAAGAAGTTGTACCTAGGTGGGTGTTAGACTTCCCACGATTTAGTTTCTTTTTGCACAGGTTGCAAATGGCATCACTGTTGTCACAGGCAGACACACGAAAAAATTGCCACGCTGCCGAGCTCTGCAATGACAGCATTCTGGTGGTGGCAACAGCATGCGTTGACTGGCGTGCTGTCTGGCTGACCCCGGGTGCCGATGCATGCTGTCTGACTGTGCCACCAGCTACTTTCGACGACCTCCCGCTGCTTCCAACTCGTCTCCTCCTCCTCTCTGTCTCCCCATCTGAACTTTCCTTCTGTTCTTCTTCTCTTATAGCGGGCACCCACGTGACATCCACGGACACATCGTCATCATCAACCGCTTCACTTGTATCTGACAACTCAACAAAGGAAGCAGCACCGGGTACAATATCATCATCATCATCAGACCGTACGTCCAAGTGTGTAATGCTGCCTGACTGGGACATATCCCTGTTATCTATATCCTCTGGCACTAATGTTTGTGCATCACTCATTTCTTCCAACGGATGTGTAAATAACTCTGCTGATGGATCAAGTGAAGCGGCTGTGGTTCTAGTGTTGGTGGTGGCGGCAGGTGGGCGAGTGGTAACTGGAGAGGTGCCCGAAGCTAAGCTGGAGGAGGATGGTGCGTCTAGGTTCCGAGCGGAAGCTGTAGAAGATTAGGTGTCCTGTGTTAGCCAGTCAACCATGTCCGCAGAACTTTTCAAGTTCAGGGTACGTTGCCTCTGAAAACTGGGCATTATTCTAGGGCCAAAAGGAATCACAGCACCACGACGGCCCCTGCGGGGTGGCCTGCCTCTGCCTGTCATTTTTTTTACGATTAGTGGTACTATGCGTGCAAGCTACTGTGACACCAGATATGAGTGTCACTGTGCACTGGCAAAAGTTGGCAGAGTAGATGCAATAGGCCTCACACACACACCTGTAAGCAGGCAACTGAGATTCAATCGATTACAGTCAAAAAAGGGTTCCTAAATGTTACTGTACACTAGGTTGCACCAGATATGAGTGTCACTGTGCACTGGCAAAAGTTGGCAGAGTAGATGCAATAGGCCTCACACACACGCCTGTAGGCAGGCAACTGATATTCAATCGATTACAGTAAAAAATGGGTTCTTTTATTTCACTGTACATTAGATTGCACCAGATATGAGTGTCACTGTGCACTGGCAAAAGTTGGCAGAGTAGATGCAATAGGCCTCACACACACGCTAGCAGGCAGGCATATGCAATTAGTTTACACAGAAAAAGATAATAAAATAAAATAAATGATGTTCTAGCCCTAAAAAGGGCTTTTTGGGTTGCTGTCCTTGCAGCAGATATCAGATGAGTCCTTCATGTGTGTAGTGAAAGCTAAACACACAGCCTGGCTATCTATTTCCCTATTAAATCAGCAGCAGCTAGAATATATGTCCTCTCTCAACGAATGTAGCTTCAGAATGATTCTAAAATGGAGGCTGTCCTTCAGATGGAAGGCCCTGGAAGGGAGTGTATGCTGCTGATTGGCTGGAATGTGTCTGCTGACTGTAAGGTGCAGGGTCAAAGTTTCCTAAATGATAAAGAATAGGGGGCGGACCGAAAATCGCTTGTGTTCGCCGTTCGTTGCGAACGCGAACATGCGAAAATCGATGCAAATAGTTCTCCAGCGAACTGTTCGGGACATCACTATTCAGTGGTGCTTTAAAGCAGCACTGTAGTTCATAAAAATGGTGTATCTTTGTGAAGTATGTAATAAACTAACAACATTAGTAGCAGTGTAAGTCATGTGCATAAAAACAGTTTTAGAAAAAATCTGATTTTTTGAAGTTTGTTTATGAATGCAGGAATCCATTTCTGCAAGCTACGTTACAGGGCTAATTTAATAGCCGCAACACGTAAATCTCAAGTTACGGGCTACATGCTACAACGTAGCCCCAATTTAATGAGGCTGTTAGTTAGGCTTACATTTTTCAAACATATATATTTTTTCATTGTACAGTGTTTCTATAACCTTGGCTGTGCTCATACTAGAAATGTAATGCTTCATATCCCAGATTCCCATGCGGGGACACCATAGTATCAGTTTCCAGACATAGCAGTCCCTTTTTGGAAGCCCCTTGTGACCCCAGTTGAGGGTCAGTCCTTGACTTACTCTGTTATCTATATCCAGCGTCTCCATCACAGCTTCCTCTGCAGCCTATATCTGGGTATATTAGTCCTGCCGATGGGCAGCTTTGAACTGCTCTAAATGAGGCCAATCAACACTACTTTCATTTGATTATTTCAAGAGCCTACTTATACTTTCACCAGTGCTTCACATTCCACTCTGGACTGAAATTATTTTGCACTTGTTACACTTAGCGCTATCCCTGACGGTCACTAGAAACGCCTCACCTTTCGTGTGCAGTATCTCTATATAAAAATACATGAAACACCCACATTGCCCTATATTTAAAATATAACCTTATGAAGCACTACACACATAATATTTTAGATGATTAAAATAAATAACGCAACCTGAAATGTATACTGCTGTGTATTATAGTATGTTGCTTTCTACTGATAGTGGAGGCATGGGTGTAGGAGCCCAAAAATATCTGGAGGGTGGGGGATAATTCAACATTACTCCCAGGACAGGAAGCACTGGCGGATCTACCACTGATGTACCTGGTGCAGTGCACTGGGGCCCTACTCTGGGGGGCCCATTGCTGCAGTGCCCCTCAAAAACTTTTTTTTTAATAATTGGTTTAAATTCTCAATGCCCTTGCCCCCCAATATAATTAAAAGTTATATATTTATACATTTATATTTTCATATTTATTTGTATTTTTTTATTATATAATATACAGTATATATAACACCACAATATGCTAATCTATTTATGGTGGACCTGGAACAGAGATTCCTGTCCACGTATATCCACAAACCATATAGATACTACCATTACATAAATAATCTATTCATCATATGGACAAAGGGAGAAAAAAAACTCAGAGACTTCCACAACTGCTTTAATACCTTCCACTTATGTATTAAACTTAAAATGGATTACTCTGCAGAACAGGTGAACTTTCTGGATACTACCATATCAATCACAAATGGCAAACTTCACTCATCTATGTTTAGGATGACAGATGCAGCTACCTACACAGCTCTAGTTTCCATCCCCCACTTACTGAAAAAGGGATCATTTATAGCCAAGCCCTTATATATCACCGCATATGTTCAAACACTGGGGCCGCAACAAACATTTCAAAACGCTGTGGGATGGCTTAAGGCAGTAGGGTCACAAACCTCATGGCATTACACAGAAAGTAACCTCTGCCATTAAAACTCCCCGGGAACACCTGTTGCAATACAAAACGAAAGTAAATACTTTGCGTAAGCCTCTGGTAACAACATACCATCCGGTTCTAGAAGATATATGCAAAATATTTAGGGATCTACAACCTCAACTAACAGAGGACGCATGAACTAAAACATATATTCCTCAAACCTCCCATTCTTGCATTCAGACAGCCACCAAATCTGCGACAACCATTGGTGAACAGAAGATTGGCACATGAACAGCACCACAGAGAAAATGGCACCAAACCCTGCAATAACAATTCTTGCAAATTATGGGCTCCATTCAATTTGAGACTCACAACTCGATTTGGACACCACTTTTCACAAAATAACCACTGCATACAAAATCTGAAAATAAAAATACTCAGAGGTCATTTTAACAACACACAAGAAATAAAGGCATTTGAAATGAAAATGATAGCACACTTTAATACAAAAAACACAGGTCTTAATGTTAACATGGAATTCCTGTCGCATTATCTAGAATTCTTTTAATTTCACATCACAGATATGTTTTGTTTTTTAGTTTTTTTTCTCTTTTTTCTCTGGTTTATTTCTGAGCTATTCCTGTGTCTCCTTACAGTTTTATGGTGCCTCAAGCTCTCAAAATGTACAAATATTTACGACTGTGTATCTACTTTAATCTACACTAATACAGACCTGTGCACAGCCCACTGAACAGAGCATTTTTTTTAAACTGTAATTTGTGTTTCAATGAGAATCTATCAGAGCTTCTTCGGACTTGAAAAATAGAGGTGCGCTCTCGAAAACTAGTCATGAAAACTATGAATATATTTGTCCAATAAAAAAGGTATCACTATATACTGCAATACTCTGAATATTCATCTAGATTACTGGACACTCACGGCTACCTCACTCTTCATATATATACACACATATATATATATCTACATAAATATTTACGTATATATTTGTCTATATGCCAACTTATTATGTATATAACTATATGTGTAAATTAGTAGGAATGTTTATCAAGGCAACTCAATGGATGTAGTCTTGTTAGATTTTGCAAAGTATTTTGATACAGTGCCTCATGGGAGACTATTGTGCAAACCAAGGGATACAGGAATTGCAGTAAATATCTGCTCATGGATTGAGAGCTGGCTAATGGATAGCAAGCAAAGGATTGTCGCACATAGGACATACTATGATTGGACTACTGTGGTAAGAGGGGTTCATCAGGGCTCAGTATTAGGTCCTCTCCTTTTTAACATATTTATTAATGACTTAGAAGTAGGACTGGAAAGTATTGTCTCCATTTTTGCTGATGACACGAAGTTGTGCAAGGTAAAAATGATGTACTTTCCCTCCAAAGGGATTTGCATAAATTAGAGAAATGGGCAATTAAATGGCAGATGAGATTTATTATGAATAAATGTAAAGTTATGCATCTGGGAAGGAAAAATAGCCATGCAATTTATAAACTTAAATAAGCAAATCTAGGTGTATCAGATATTGAAAGGGATTTGGGAGTGCTTGTGGACAACCACCTACGTAACAGTACTCAATGCCAAGCAGCAGCTGCAAAGGTAAATCAAATATTATCATGTATCAAGAAGGGTATAGAAGCAAGGGAAGCAAATATACTTCTACCACTATACAAATCACTAGTACACCCTCATTTGGAATATGGAGTACAATTTGGACATCACTTCATAAAAAGGACATTTTACAACTGGAAAAAGTACAGAGAAGGGCAACAAAAGTAATAAGGGGAATGGAGGGGCTAAGTTATGAAGAAAGACTAACCAAATTAAACTTATTTTCTCTAGAAAAAAGGTGTCTAAGAGGGGATATGATTACCCTATATAAATACATCCAGGGTCAATATAAAGATTTGTCAAGTGAGCTTTTTGTGCCAAGAGGTTTTCAACTGACAAGGGGACATCATTTGAGGTTAGAAGTAAAAAGATTCCACCTTAAAGAAATAAAAGGGTTCTTCACAGTAAGGGTGGTTAATCTGTGGAATTCTCTACCAAAGGAGGTGATGACAGCGGATTCAATAACTTTAAAAAGGGATTTGAATATGTTTTTAAATAAAAGGGGCATTCAGGGATATCCTGGTTAATTAGAGACAGAGTATTGATCCAGGGAGGAATTTGTTCACCAGTTTCTGGGGTCAGGAAGGAATGTTTTTTCCTTTTGAGACATTTGGCAACATCTCACTTGTTGTTTTCTATTTGCCTTCCTCTGGTTCAATTAACAATTAATCCACATATTACAGATCAGAGGAGATCATAAAAGGTTGACCTTAATGGGCTAAAAGTCTTTATTCAACCTCAATTACTATGTAACTATATATATATGCCAATTTATTATGAATATATATATATATATATATATATATATTTATATATATATATATATATATATATATATTATATATATATACTGTATACATACATAACCATAATAACCATAATAATAAAAAATAATAAAAACAGGGTAACTCTGGCCAGTCATGCCCAGGCCATAGTGTAAAACAGTCCAGTGAGGCCCTGGGCATGACAGTGGGTCAAAGCTTTCATGGGAAAGATATACTGCTCCATAGTGGGAAAGATATACTCCCTCTAGAGGGCAAATAGGTTAATGCATGACTAAGTTTAAATTTCCTATTTTTTTATGTCCCCTGTTTATTTATATATATATATATATATATATATATATATATATATATATATATATATATATATATATATATAGTTTGTATAATAACTTGTGGGCATCATGATCTGCTACTTCAATTGGACTTGGTAAGAATCTGGTTCAAACCTATCCAGCAGAACTGTGCAGTCCTTGTACTCTGATAGCAGAAGATGGACCATACACAGGAACCACACCCAGGAACTTGCTTTAGCAGACCAGAATATCAGGAAAACCATATAATCCCTTAGAATTAGGATTGGTGCACAGAATGACACTTACACCTTGTCTATGTAAGTACAGACACCACTGTCATACCTTTATTAATTGGCACATTTTATAAAATTTTCTGGCACATCTGCTTGCCAATGACAGTAAACCCCATCCCTAAATAATAGGCTACCTCCTGCTTACTTGTAAACCATGTATCTCTGATGAGATCCGATCTTAAATCTCATCCTGTTGATTATATTTATGTGGGCTGAGTGAGTTATCACCAGATAACAACATTGTAACATAATAGACTGCCCCTTGCTTACTTGGGAACCCCTGTACCTTTGATGAGATTAGGTCTTTAATGTCACCCTGTTGGTTGTATTTAGGTGGGCTGAGTGAGTTATCCCAGATTACAACATTGTAACATGATAGGCTGCAATAGCCTGCAGAATAGCTTGTTTTTACAACAATTCCTATAACATGAAACATAATACATAAACCAACATACATACAGTATAGCAGTAATCATATTTTAACCATAAGCACTAAGAAATACATAACCATATTAATAAAAACAGGGTAACTCTGGCCAGTCATGCCCAGGCCATAGTGTAAAACAGTACAGTTAGACCCTGCCCATGACAGTGGATCAAAGCTTTCATGGGAAAGATATACTGCTCTAGAGGCCAAATCTGTTAATGCATGACAAAGTTTAATTTTGCTATTTTTTATGTCCCCTGTTCATTTAATCTGGGAAGGATTTATTTTTATTGGTCCATTGTCAAGTTAATCATCTTGACATTTGTGGAATATGTAGAAAAACTAACATTAAGAGCAGCTGTATATTTAATATGAAATACTTTTTGTAGCAATAATGTGAAATTGTGAAGACTGTGTGTATAGAAATTCCATTTATTTTGATTTGCTATCGATCTTTGGAACAATACTGGGGAGGAAATAAGAGGGAGATATGTTATATTATTGGAGTTTTTAGTATTTGACACCTATCTCCTTTCCCAGCACTTGCTTAGAATCAGGCAGTTATAATATAAAATACAATCCTTGCTCCTGCAGAATTGTAAATATTCCTCTCAGACAAACACACACACAACCTTCACCAATTTTTCATGTATGCCTCCAGTGATTTGCAGAGGCATTAAAATGTATTTTTCTGTATAATTAAAACCTAGCTTTAATATATTTTACCTGCTCAATATGTTATTTTTCATCATTAAAGTATACATGTTTTAATATAAGACATGCTTTAACCATTAAACATATTTTTTCTGATGGTTGAGTGTTCAAAGGAAAACTAATATTAAACAATGTACAAGGGCAGCTTATGCAAAACCCAGGACCTTCCTCTAATAAACTGGGTTTGGGTGTGTCTGGTGCAGCCAATTAAATGCAGTAAAGGAGGTTTCCACAGAGCTCCATCACTAAACCAAAATCAAAGAGAAAGAGGCTTTGACATTATTGCAAAGCTGCATTTTGTCCAGTTTCAGAGGCTCTGGAGCATCCCCCTTCTTCCTGTGTTCTCTCCTCTAGGCTGCCATCTTGTTACCCTGTTACTAGCAGCACTGTGTTTTGTGATTGTCTGGGGTCATGCATTATCTGATTTGCACCAGAACCCGTCCAATGCACTGCACTTTTAGTCTATCAACATTCTGCAGTAAATAGTATTGTTTGGACTGTAACACTCTGTGCGGATTCACTTGGTATTCATGGCAGAGATACTGGAGTGGGTTGTCAGTTCCTTCTCCAGTGGGCCACAGCATACAGCTCCGGGTATTCCTAGGTAGTCTCCAATCCACGTAATGACCAGGCCCAACCCTGCATGGTTTCAGGGTGGTTTGACCTATTGGCTCCCTGACTGGAATCTAACCTAGTTAACAGCAGTAAAAGCACTGAATCCTAACCACTGGACCACCAGGGATCCCATGCCATGCAGTACATATACTACATACCAATATCCCCATGTATACCATGTATACCACCTTCCCTTTTATTTTATTGACCGCACCCTGCCACCTGTACTATACTACCAAGGGAAATAAATTCAATTCAAATAAAGAGTTATGTAAAGAAATTATTATATAAAACAAATACTGATACGAACAAACAATATAGTATAACATATATTTATGTATATGTATTATATAAATGCATTGTCATATTCTATATGGGTTATATTAAATGTCTTAAAAGTGTAAGATTCATAAATATTTAAAAAAAAGATATGGATACTATTGATTGCTTAAGGAACACATAAAGATCAATTATTTAACATGTTTAATATGATTTTTTTCTACTTTAGGTGCAAGTGGATATCGTTGTTGTTCTTCAGTCCTTCAGTCGTGTCCAGCTCTCAGTGACCATATGGGAGTGGAGTGGATTTCCTTCTCAAGTGAACCGTGATTTGTCTGACTTTCCTCTTATGACCTGCCCATCTTGGATGACCCTACACGGTATAGCTCACAGCTTCATTGAGGTAAACAAGTCCCTTCACCGCGACAAGGTAGCGATCCCAAAGGGGATTAACTTTATAATTATTAAAAAAACACTAAACTTTGGGAAAAAGTCAATTTTTTTTAAATATTTAACAACCAATCCACACTGGCAGCTATGTAAGCCATGAGCAAAAAAATATTTTAGAGGAAATGTCAAATTTAGAAGACCCGGCTAGTTTCATGGAGCTTCCATCTTAGACTGCTAGTCAACCTGTAGCACGAGGGGAATTGTTATGCTACTGGGACCTTCTCTTCTATAAAGTGTTATTGTCAAGGGGTTACTCATAATAGTAGTCTTTCAACAGAACTGAAAGACTACCAGCTATCTAATCCCATTAGACACCAATTCAAATGCCTGATACTATTAAAGCACATTTGAACACAATAGTTAATCATTAAAGGGTGTTTTTAAAAGCTTTCTAGAACTATTTTACCCATGACCAAGACAGATTATTCATATAGCATATGATGACATTTCATGGGCCCTTTAAGCTGAAACAAAATCATAATTTGTGTTATATTGGTAAATTATTCAGGGTAATTTAAAGCTGTGAAACTTGAATTAGGACCTTGGGTGACTTATGAGATATATTTCCCTAAATTGCTTAGAATTTGTCATTCCTTGAAAAGTATACAATTAAAAATCTACAAGTTTCTCTTCTTCCCCAGAATGATATTGTGCCCAAGCCCCTTTTACTGTGTTAATTATGCAGTTATTTTTTTGTAGTAAGTATTAATTGGAAAAATGCAAAATATACTGAATTCTCCCTCAATTATATATTGCACCCCCTGAGGTGTGTGTGTAGGGTCAAAGATGTAAATAGCTACACTGGGATGTTTGATCATAAAGTAGTCATGTTAAATTGCCTCGTGCCTCATTTTTAGTGCAACAATTTTCGGTATTAAACGAATAAATGGCAAATTAAATATGGGCACAATGGTCCATTGTTTAGAAGTTAAACGGCACATTGTGTGAACTAGTAGTTTTATAACAATAGGGTATGGACAGGAAAGTGCACTCCAGTTCTTTTGCCATCTCTCACTGGTGCCCATATGGTTAAACTGGGCTATATTCAGTAATTTGAGTTTTCTCATGAGAAAAATGACCAATCTTGAGGTATTTTTTCAGATGGATAATATCATTTCACAAGTTAGAAAATAATACCGTATTTACTCAAATCCAATCCGCACTTTTTTCATAGTAAATCGAGTCCCAAATTCGGGGTGCGCATTAGATTTAATGGCGCACTAGATTCCATGGCAAAAAGGAAAGCACAGGACATACTGCAAAACACCACCATCTCTTGCTTCCCAGCTCTCTAGAGTGGGTGACCGCTGGAGGAAGTGGCACCCAGAGAGACCCGGCACAGTGGCACACAGAGCATGGCACCCAGAGAGCCCCAGCACAGTGGCACACAGAGCCTGGCATCCAGAGAGCCCCAGCACAGTGGCACACAGAGCCTGGCACCCAGAGAGCCCCAGCACAGTGGCACACAGAGACTGGCACCCAGAGAGCCCCAGCACAGTGGCACACAGAGCATGGCACCCAGAGAGCCCCAGCACAGTGGCACACAGAGCCTGGCATCCAGAGAGCCCCAGCACAGTGGCACACAGAGCCTGGCACCCAGAGAGCCCCAGCAGAGTGGCACACAGAGACTGGCACCCAGAGAGCCCCAGCACAGTGGCACACAGAGCATGGCACCCAGAGAGCCGCAGCACAGTGGCACACAGAACCTGGCATCCAGAGAGCCCCAGCACAGTGGCACACAGAGCCTGGCACCCAGAGAGCCCCCAGCACAATGGCACACGGAGCCTGGCACCCAGAGAGCCTCAGCACAGTGGCACACAGAGTCTGGCACCTAGAGAGCCCCAGCACAGTGGCACACAGAGCCTGGCACCCAGAGAGCCCCAACACAGTAGCACACAGAGCCTGGCACCCAGAGAGCCCCAGCACAGTGGCACACAGAGCCTGGAACCCAGAGAGCCCCAGCACAGTGGCACACAAAGTCTGGCACCCAGAGAGCCCCAGAACAGTGGCCCACAGAGACTGGTACCCAGAGAGCCCCAGCACAGTGGCACAAAGTGCCTGTGACCCAAAGAGCCCTTGCACAGTGGCACACAGAGTCTGGCGCCCAGAGAGCCCCAGCACAGTGGCACACAGAGTCTGGCGCCCAGAGAGCCCCAGCACAGTGGCACACAGAGGCTGGCACCCAGAGAGCCCCAGCACAGTGGCATACGTTGGTAACATACCATAAGTTGGTAACATAAACTCACTGTTCAGTACTTCTTGTACAAATGACAAATGCACATTACATTCGCCAGCAAAAACGTTTTTTTGATTCATGAGTTCCAAATATGGGATGCGCATTAGATTAGATGTCGCACTAGATTTAAGTAAACATGGTATATTTGCTTTCCCTTATTAGTAAGAAACCTTTAACAACTTACAATTTTTTATAATTTTAAATTAAATTTTACCTATAAAAACCCTCAGTAATAGCCAACACGGATTCTGCAAGGTTCAATCAGGGCTGGATCTACCTTTTTTGAGCCCCTAGGCAGTGAAGTAGAGGAGCCCCTGCGAATGAGTATGCAAGGTATGCACGGACCCATTTTTGCCTTTTCTGTGCATGTAAGTTCATTTTCGTATTGTAACTCTCTTGTTCTTGGTGGTTACCCCCTAGTAGCCAGTCTACGAACTGTAGCATTTCCTTTTTCTAAGCCAGGAGTCATTTATTTTTAAAAAGTGGTGCTGTTTCAGCACTATGCCATTAAAATGCCCCGTTTAGCACTGATTCACATAACGCTCCCGCATGCAGGAACGCATGTACAGAGCAAAAAGAGGTATTACTGTATATACTGTATATAAATATATCTAGCTATATATCTATCTCCATGTCCTGTCTGTGAGGCTCCGAGTGATGCTCCACTCCACTTCCTGGGTGTGCCAAGGGGTCAGGAGCTAAGGAGGGCCATGGGGGGCCACAGGGTGCCGGAGGCGTGGGTACCGCGCAGGGTGCTGTGGAGGGGACACGGCAGGTTGAGGACTGGGCCCCAACAAAGGCGCATAGCCCTGGTGCTTTGCACCACATGCACCGCGGGAACTCCGCCACTGAGTATCATCTACATGCAGATGACACTCAAATCTGAGAACCAGAGAAAAGATGTGCCTGGGTCCCAGAGAGTCAGACAGGACTGAACTGCGAAGCAACAACAACAAATAAACACGGGAATTAAAAATCTATTAAATTGGTGACTGTAGCCATGAAATTAAGATGAAATTAAGATGTTTGCTTCTGGGGAGGGAAGCTATGGCAAGCTTGGACAACCTAGTAAAAAGTTAAGATATTACATTATCAAGAAAGGTCTGCATAGTTAGAACTATGGTATTCCCAGTAGTAACTTACGGATGTGAGAGCTGGTCCATAAAGAAGTCTGAGTACTGTAGAATTGACCCCTTTTGATTTGTGGTGTTGGAGAAAACTGCTTATATAGTCCTTTGGACTGCAAGAACATTCAATAAATCAGTATTACAGGAAATCAAGACAAACTGTTCACTGGAAGGTTTGATCAGGAGGCTCAAATATTTTGGTAGGCAGGGTTCCCTAGAGAAGACTCTGATGTTGGGAAAGATTGAAGGCACACGAAGAAGAGGGTGGCAGAGGCAGAGATGAATAGATGTTATTAGTTTTCTTACATACTTTAGTTTTTTACAAACTATAGCATTCCTTTTAAAAACTAAAATGTATTTAAAATAAATAAGTGTACCCGCTCCCTCCTTATCATGATATATATGTCTGCTGTGCGAGGCAGCACGAGTTGCCATAAAGAGACCAGAGCAAGCCATAAAAAAATCAGAGCCTGTTTCACATATTTATGAGAAAGAGATCCTACCATTACAAGATAAGCAGCATTCTCATGTACGAGTTACATATATTAGCAAAATGTGAGGTTAAAAGGCGCTCAGACAGAGAACCTCAAGTCAGAGCCACTGCATGTGAGTTAA
Source organism: Discoglossus pictus (assembly GCA_027410445.1). Classification (NCBI taxonomy): domain Eukaryota; kingdom Metazoa; phylum Chordata; class Amphibia; order Anura; family Alytidae; genus Discoglossus; species Discoglossus pictus. The sequence continues at coordinate 30,161,668 of CM050176.1, read as the reverse complement.
TCACGCTTAGACATCAGATGCAAGAAGACTGGAGGTCATTAGCTTATAATAGGATTATTATTAACATAAATGGATGAATAATTTTTTTGTCTTTAGCTAAGACAGCAAGATATGGAGTCAGCGTAACAGGGAATTAATATTAGGCCCTGAAATAAGCAAATGTATTTCATTGTATTACTGAGAAATGTGTAGGAAAAATACATTATATATTTCTATATCGCTAAAAAAAAAAAATATATATATATATATATATATATATATATATACACACACACATAAATATATAAATGTATACACACATATATATATATATATATATATATACACATACACATATAAATATATATATATGTATACACACATATATATATTTATATACATATATATATGCATAAATATATACACACATATATACATATATATATACACACACACATATATATATATATATAGTAAATAAATAGTACATCTGTGCTCACATGTCAATGTCTAAAACAAGTTTAAAAAACTGCTTCCAGCTCAGAATTCCGAGAAAAACAGTTATTACACTGCATTCTATAATAAGCCTTGGCATCAATTCCATGGGATAGAGTCATATTCCATGGAACCGTTGGGTTCCATTTGTGTGACCTAGATTTGTTCCAGCACATTACCCCAAAAGGTATCTCTCTGTGCAATTATTTATGGCGTCATTGACAAAGCTTTGTAGAGACGTTACAACTTTCTGGCTATAGATTTGTCATTGAGTTGATTGAGCTGGGGGTGTTTGGGCCCATGGGACATCATTTTGGGGTAGACGTCCTGGGGTTGTGTCATTACTTTCAAAGTTAAAAAGTTACATTATTTGAATTTGTTTTAAAAAACACCAATATCTTTATCTTCTGTGGTACAGAGCTTTTAGCTATGCCTAATTACCTACTCCCTTCCTGGATCGCTACCTTGTCATGGTGAAGAGGCTTGTGTACTTCAATGAAGCTGTGAGCTATAGGGTTAACCAAGATGGGCAGGTTATAGCAAAGAGGTCAGACAAATCGCTCTCCACTGGAGAAGGAAATGGCAACCCACTCCAATATCTTTGCCATGAAAACCATATGGATAAGTGCAACCAGAAACACAGACAGATATGCCTGGGTGCTGTGGTCTATATGTCACTGAGAGTTGGACACAACTGAAGGACTGAACAACAAAATGTACCTACTGTCAGTACCTACCTCAGCATTCAGACACCCCCTGCCATGATCTGTCTGCCTATGAAGTGGTTCTAATCTCAAAGGACCAAGCACTAGGAGATTGTAAAACAATTAACTAAATTAAAAATGCACAGACCCACATACCAGAGTAATAAAAGCTTAGGCATATATTATTAATCACTCTGTATTTGTATATTGTCTTACAGTGTCATCTGTGTGTGTGCCTTTAAGATACCAAACCAGCAAAAAATTAAATAATTTCTTCTGCCTGCATAATATAGGTGAAAAAAAATAATAATTAGCATTTACGATTAATACATATAATACCTACATTGCATTTCTGTAAAATACAGGAAAAATCATTTTTAATTAACTGATAAACTATTAATCACATTTTTGCAATGTTAGGTGACACATTATTCATTTAGATAGGATGACTGTGAACTTAAACTAATCACATCTGATTTGCCCACATAGGCTTGATTGAAACACATTTAGCTAACACATAGTGAAGGAGAATGTAGGATTTCTTAGCTAATCTTCAGAGTATGCTGCTGAGTTAATAAGGGCAATTTTTTTTTTCAAATGAGACCACCATTTCTTAATCTGCATATCAAAATCAAGAGGAACTTAATTGCAAAACACATATTCCTGAAATCAAATCATTATACTACTTTAGGGTATTTTATTGAAGCATGCTAAATTATGGGCAGAATATTAATGATGAAGCTAATCAAACCCAATTAGTCATTTCTAACAATAGTCGCATAAATATACAAGTCAGGTACCCGAATGCTTTAGTGAGGATAAAGAAAGAAGTAACCCCTCGTTTTCCAGAAGAGCTTCAGATAAATTAAATGTTCTGATAATGATAGATGAGATAAATAAACTTGTTAACACATTAATTCATATTAGATTGTAAGTTTGCGTGTTTTCAATCTTGTGTCAGTGCCTTGGAAACAAGCTCCATGTACATTTGATTTTATGCTCAAAAACAGGGCCCTCCATTCTTTATAAGGTGTTAAGTTTGTTTTTTGCCATGTACTCAACCCCTGTATAGCGCTACAGAATATGTTGGCTCTATATAAATAAAGATAATCACATATAATAGTTGTCAAGCTACGAATCGTCGTCATGCTTTGCGAGCAAGAACTGCATCCCTCGCTTTGCAAAGGACGCAGGTTGGGCCGCGAAGCGAGGGACCGCATTCGCGGAAGGTGGAGGCTCCTGAGTCGGCTGCAATGAGCCGAAGGCAAATGCGGACCCTCGAGTTTAGACACACAAAAATCCCCAAGAGAGAAAAAATGGCCACCAAAAAACCCGAAAACGAGGCTTCATGACCTTAAAGCCACAAAACACCACCAAGCACATACGCCTTTTCCAAAAAGCCGTACGAGGTACAAGATACACTTTTAGCAAGGACGCTAAATCATCCACACCCGCGTGCCACATACACATTCGCCGCCATTTTACAACACTAACTTACACAATGCAGAAGTACACAGCTACACTAACGGCTTCCCCTCGCGCACGCAGCCTATTTACACTACACACTGTACAAATTGCTGACACTTACACCTCAGCTCCACAACAGTGCAAACCTACATTGTATGCTGCAGGAACATAAAAACAGATTGTCAGCTCTTCAGCACAATGCTTCCTGCATATATTACTTACAAATAGGTAAAGTATTTTAATTTATTAATTTATAATTTTATTAGCATACAAAAGTACATATACACGAAAAAAACTATCGCAATAAACACAAAAGCCATTCACTGCGTGCCTCACAACGCTGCTCATAGCACACAAACTACACCAGTGGACAGTCTTGCAATATGCGCAAAAAGAAGATCAGCGCCGACCTTACAATGACAGCTAAAGCGCCTCTCATAAAAAAAAGTACAACAACCAAGAGCCTCGCAATGAGCGCCAAAGGATCTCAGACCACCAAAACACATACTGTCTGTGGCAAACAGCATTACCTGCCTTACAATTTTATTGCCCCGTCATTTTTGACGGGCAAGTTGCTAGTAATAATAATAATAATAGTAATATAGTAATGCTACATACAATTTATTTTTCTGTGAACCTCTTGGTTCCCCAGCTGGAATCGAACCTGGATCACCAAATTCTAACCACTGTACCACCAGGAAATACTGCACTGTATATTCAGGCAGCCCACTGTCCTATATATATATATATATATATATATATATATATATATATATATATATATATATATATATATATAATCTATCCTGTTATGGTGTCAGAACAGGTCTGCCTCTGCTGTGCAGCCTACAACCGCTAGATGGCGTTGCCGATATTTTGCAGCGCTGCAGATATGTGAGAGAAGTTCTAAGCTTTTGTTAGCCTAAACATTGAACTAACCCTAACCATCGCCCTAACTCTAACCCTAACCATCGCCCTAACGCTAACCGTAACCCTTCGCCCTAACCCCTACCCTAACCCGACCCCTAACCCTCACCCTAACCCGACCCCTAACCCTCACCCTAACCCCAAACCCTAATACTCACCCTAACAGTAAGCCTTGAGTCAATGGCACTGGAATATAAAAAAAAAAACAATATAAGTAATACTTATAAATTACGGTGGCAGGGATATTATTCTGCCTAGGGCCATGAGGCCCAGGCCTAGGGCAGCACAAATTCAGGTTACCGCAGGCTACCTGAATATACAGTGCAGTACATTTAAATATGTTTTTATATAGACAGTCTATATGTAGTGATATTTCGGTCTGTAAGTGTACTTTACACTTTCTAGCATAATATATATATATATATATATATATATATATATATATATATATATATATATATACACACATATACACACACACACACAAACTTAGGATTTGAAATATAAAACTTGGAAAGGAGGACCTAAAAGTGGAGCATGGGGGTAGCACAAATCCATATGGCATAAGGGTAGCATAAAAATCATGGCTTTAAAAATTTCCATGTTAAAAAAATCAATGACAATATTGTGGTAAATGATGTTACTGTGGCAAAACTAACTATGGGCTGTGTACAATGGGCTCTGTAGGAAATAGTGAGAGTGAAATGTTCTCAGACATGTTCTACCGATATCATATCCTTATATATGAGCTCTTACGAGTGATTGCTACAAGTGCGATTATATAGCCCTCGTAGAAGCTTATGGAAAATTATACTTGTTCTCGAAGGCTCTGCTGGTGGTGAGCTAAATCGTTACGTGTAAATTCCACCTCCCACAAGAGCAGCTAAACCCCTAATGAAAACATTTACGAAACATGGCCTCTATGCCAATCCCTTATATCACAGCTTACACCATTTTTAAGGCCAAAGTAAATCCCTCTATGTTAATCAACCATCCCGGAAACTGCTACGAGTGACTTCGGCAAACCTAAGCCAAAAATTACGGTAAAGATTTCCATTGGTTTTTGCGTTAACAATAGATTACAATTTATTGCGTTAGACTTTTACACCAACCACTTATGCTAATAAGAGTTTATTGATCACTCGCAAAATAGAACAGTGCCCTAACTGCAAAAAAAAACTGAAGAAAAAATAGTAAAGACCACTTGAAAATAGTTTTAAAACCATTGCGTAGTGCCGCAGCTTTAGTTAAAGAGTCAGTATAGCACCTAAAACAATTATGAAATATCAACATTTGTAATAAAATTATGATATTGTATTATTATGTTACTATGTGACCCCCTCTTAAAGTGGTAGTGGATGGATATCACAGGGAACAATAATTGCTAATTAAATCTCCTTTTCACCCACTTACTGAATTTCCTGGCTCCGTGAAGGCTCTAAGATGTCTCTTAGATCCCTAGCTTTTCTGAGCACTGTAACCCACTACCGCAGAATTCAGACCCCTGAGGATGTGGGCCATAGGCTTTATTGTATTCCTCGGGGAAACCGAACCCTTGAATACCAGTCACACTAGGGCTACTGACCGTGCCTTCTGAGTTCCCCTGGTAACAACCATATCACACAGTTATAATTACACATGCCATCAATGCAATAATATTTATCATAAACCCACAAATGCCAGCAGGGCAACCCCAACCCATACATCCAGTTGGTACCACAAATATGACCACAATGCTCACAGACAAATAACAGTCCAGATACAGTCCATATATCCATTTGTACAGTTCATATATCCATTGGAGGTGCAATGTTTGCCCTGAAAGGGACTCAGGGACTCATTAGGCCATGCACCCCATGCCCTCCCAGGGCACCAGTTGGTTGAATCAACCCAAAGATACCCTAAGTGGCCCCTGGGCATGACAACGGGTATACAGCAAATTACACCACTGAATTAGCATGGAGGCCCAAGTTAGGATCCAGTAACGAGGAAAAAAAAACAGCCTAAAGAAGCATGTTACAGGACCATTATGAAATAAAAATTAAGGCCTACACTTCTTAAAGCACATAAGAAGCATTTCTAAAAGTTAAGCCAGCCTTCTACAATATATAATGTCAATTACAAGTACCTGCTCAGACAATGAAACACTAACCCCCAACTAATGCTGTCACATCTGCTTACCACAGAGCCTATCCACCTGCCTTATAAATACTTTTCCAACCCTCTTCTACAATAATTTTGTATTCAATTTGTATCCCCTGAAATGTAATACCATGTAATAAGTTTAAAATTAATATATACCCTTAACTACAATGTCCATCTGTAATGATAATACACTGCATCAATGTGATGACAATCAGTGTGTGGTTCCTAACACCTTAATATATGATCAAACACATCATGCATAGAAATGCATAGAACTTACATATCACTAATATCTGGTCAGTACACCAGAATAACTCTAAATTTAAAGAAGGGATTCTCCAAAAATGTAATTCCTAAAATGGAACTAACAGTAATAGTGCATAGAACCTACATATTATCCGTATCTAGTCAGTACACAAGAATGACTATCCCCTAGAAGGAGATAATCCAATTCACTTACACACATCAAGTGTAATTGAAAAACATTAAAATAGTATGACACAGCTGTGGAATGTTCTGTGTGGGGTAAAATGGATTTTGAGGAGAAACAAATTAATGTATATGTACAGTTTTCTAATGTTTACATTTTAGTATTCCAATAATCATTCATACCTGCTGTTGCACTCCACACAATGCTACAAAATGCTGTATTATCTGTCAAACCTTAAATTCATGTCTTGGATCTTGGGATTGACATAATGTAATGTTGCCATTTTGCTAATATATCTATTGTAAAGCTTTAGAATTATGTGAAGCCATTGATTTGTCTCATTATACAGATGTAGCTTATTGTTTGTATATTATTAGTATCAATATGAAATAACACATTTCTGTGTTTATTTCAAGGCAACATGATTAAACATTTTTGGTCACTGCATACATTGTATATTTGAAATATATATTGTAGCTGATTTACAAAACCATTGCTGTGTGATGTAGGCAATATCTTTGAATAGAAGTATATGTTTAATGAACATGATTGTGGATGGTGTTGTATGATCTGTGGTGTACATAGTCACCATGCAGACTGGTCTGTGTCGAGTAAACTAGGTATTCTGACAATGGTGGCTGTGGACATTGTCCACATGTTATGCTTTACAACCGCTGGGGAAATATCACCTGTGGCTCCTGCATTGGCAGCTTGCTCTGCCATCTTCCTCTTGACCATGTCCGTGCAGTCATCATAGCGTTGCTTAATGCTCTTGACCTCCCTGAGATGAACTCCCACAGTTCTGACCTCTAATGCCATCTCTATCCACATCCTTGCCATCTGACCAGCTCTGGGTTATCCCATGAGTGCCTTACTTTGCTATTACTATTATTATTATTATTATTATTGTTTATTTGTAACACGCCAACATATTCCGTAGCGCTACACATAAGTTAATTTCCAGGCAAAGACATATTCAATATTAATACATTGCAAAGAATGGAGGGTCCTGTCTTTGAGCTTAGAATCCGGTGTCCATAGCGCTTTCCCCAAAGCTCCATGCAAGATTAAAAAACTCACACACTTACAAACTAACGGTTTTGTGTGTGGTACAGGAGGGTGAGAGAAGTGTTGTGTATGTTAGGAAGGAAGGTGATAAGTTTCTTTAAACAGATGTGTTTTTAGTGATGGTTTTGATGGTTTTGAGGCAGGAGGATAGTCTGGTGGAGCGAGGCAAGGAGTTTGAGAGAATAGGGGCATCATGAGAAAAGTCCTGAAGGCGTGAGTGAGAGGAGGTGACAAGAGTGGTAGAAAGAAGAAGGTTGTTAGAACGAAGAGGGCAGGTGGGGGAGTATTTGGAGATAAGAGCAGAGATGTAAGGCAGTGCACTGTTGTTGAGGGCTTTGTAAGTTAGGGTCATGATTTTAAAATTTATTCTGGAGGCTAAGGGAAGCCAGTGGAGTGATTGTCAGAGAGGTGATGCCAACACTGAAAGTTGTGTACGGAAGATGAGTCTGGCGGAGAGATTCATTATGGGGAAAGACGGGTGGTGGGCAGGCCAGCAAGAAGCGATTTGCAGTAGTCGTGACGAGAAATGATGAGAGAGTGTATTAGAATCTTAGTTGTGTCTTGTGTAAGGTGGTGGCGTATTTTGGAAATGTTTTTTTGATGGAGAAGGCATGATTTTGTTAGTGACTGTATGTGAGGGATGAAAGAGAGGGTGGGGTCCAGTAGAACCCCAAGACAATGGGCTTAAGATGTGGGAGTGATGATGGCGTTGTTGACAGTGAGAGAGATATGAGGAATTAATGCTGAAGTAGAGGGTGGGAAAATTAGGAGTTCAGTCCTAGACATGCTGAGTTTGAGATGGTGGGTGGACATCCAAAGAGTATATACTGGAGAGGCAGTTGGAGACATGTGTTAGAAGAGAGGGGGATAGATCTGGTGCTGAGAGGTAGATTTGCGTGTCATCTGCATAGAGATGATACTGAAACCCAAAAGAGTTTATTAGGGTACCAAGAGAGGATGTATAGGTGGAGAAGAGGAGGTGGCCTTGGACTGAACCTTGGGGTACGCCAACAGACAGAGGGTGAGGAGTAGAAGAGGTGCCAGAGAAGGAGACGCTAAATGTTTGATCTTGTAGGTATGATGAGAACCACAAGAGTGCAGTGTCTCGAATGCCGAGGGAGGAGAGGATATGGAGTAGAAGCAGATGGTCACCTGTGCCAAAGGTAGCAGAGAGATCCAGAAGAAGAATAAAAGAAAAGTGACCTTTTGACTTGGTGTTGAGCAGGTCATTAGTGACTTTAGTGAGAGCTGTCTCAGTGGAGTGTTGGGGCCAGAAGCCAGATTGAAAGGTGTCAAGAAGGGAGTTAAAGGAAAGAAAGCTGGTAAGGCAGTTGTAGACAAGCCTCTCCAGTAGTTTGGAAGCCAGGGGAAGTAGAGAGGTAGGGTGGTTGTTAGATGCAACATCAGAGTCAGATGAGGGTTTCCTAAGAATGGGTGTAATTATGGCATGTTTTAGATAAGATGGAAACATGCTAGTATTTAGGAAAAGGTTGAAGATGTGTGTGAGAGCTGGGGTTAGTGTGGCAGAGAAGGGAGGGATGAGCTGTGGTGGAATAGAAATAGGTAGCAAGGCGAGAGGATGATAGTAGTCTGGAGACTTTGTCCTCTGTTGCAGGGTCAAAGCAGTTTATAGTGGCTGTGGGATTGGGGAAGGGAGAAGGCTGGTTGTTGTCAGTTATTTGAGAGGATGGAGTGTGTAAGCTATGATGAGAGGAAAGTTTGTTGCGGATGTTATCAATTTTATGCATAAAATGGTTGGCAGCGACTGGAGGAGGTGGTGGGCGGAGGAGAGTATTGAAAGTGGCAAACAGACTTTGGGGGTTGGAGGACAGAGTTGATATTAATGATGTGAAGTAGTGCTGCTTGGCAAGGTTGAGGGCAGAGAAGTAGGAGCGCAACATAAACTGGTAGTGGAGGAAATCTGCTGAAGTGCGCGATTTCCTCCATAGTCTTTCAGTAGTGCGGGAGCACCCCTGAATGCATTGTGTTTCTGTAGTGTGCCATGGTTGTGGATGAGAGCTAGGGCATCTGCGTGTGAATATGGGGGCCAGAGTGTCAAGAGTGGAAGAAAGAGTAGAGTTGTAGTGTGAGGTGGCAGTGTCAGGGCAGTCGAGGTTGGTGATGGGGCTGAGAAAGGTCGTAGTACAGTGGGGAGCTGTTGTGGGTCAAGTGCTAGCAGGTTTCTGAAGGTATTGGTGGCCGTGGTTGAAGAAAAATAGTGAGAGGAAGGTGTGGTAAGGTTGAATGTTAGGATGTGGTGGTCAGATAGAGGGAGTGGGTGGATGACTAGGTTGGAGAGATTGGTGAAAATAAGGTCAAGAGAGTGTCCAGTATGGTGATTTGAGGAATCTGTTAGTTGTGAGAGGTTGAGGGAAATGCCATTCATTTCTATTGTCAAGAAGCAATTTCAAGAAAATGTTTTAACAGAAGTGACTACAGATCTTATTTGAGACAACTGAATATAACAGTTAAAATTAAAGGCTGTAATTATTCATTTTAAACTGTGTAAAAATGTTTAGACATTTTCAAATTAGATTCTTTTAAAAAGCATTATAAGTATTACACTTAATTGTTCCTTTAACGGACCACTGTAGTTCAAGAATAAAGGCACCTGGTTGCGTTATGTACCAAACTAAAAACATTATGTAATCATTAATATAAAACATTTTCGGGACAATCAGAACTTTTACCCTGTTTGTGAGTAGAGGAATCTATTTTGTCTTTGTTACATCACTTCCTGTGAGCTGGATCATGATGGAGTTTTTGGCTGCCAGTGAAAAGGGTGGTGAGACAGGAGGGAACAGAGAGAGACTGTGTTTAGATAATTTGATAAGATTGACACCACATCCCTTCTCACTCTCTGGCGTAGAAGCAGCAAGTTGCATCAATAGATGCGACCATAACTCTTCACATACACAGTAAATGCATCAAAACTTTTTTTCTAATTAAGATCTAGCTTTATTTTTTCCAGATTAATCATGCTCTTAGACTCATCACTTTCAAACTACATGCTTTTTTACTGGGGTCCTGTAATTTTATCGTAGCTGAATGGGCATGATAAACAGAAAGAGTACCCCCATTTGGTTAAATGAGCATAATAAATCAGTTATTAAAAAGTTAAATACGTCATTATGCATATTTATACAAAACGGGCATGCTTTTCCTGTTTATGTGCCTCCCAACTATGAGAATGAATTGGTTACCATATATAAACAGCCTTATAAATTGCGATTTGGCCAATTGAATAGGGCTCTATATAAGCACATAGCATATATTTTTTTACACAAGTTTTTTTACACAAAAACAAGCTCTTCACTAACTAAAAACTTCTGTAAAAAAATATGCTCTGTGCTTATATAGAGCCCTATTCAATTGGCCGAATGGCAATTTAATAAGGCTGAAAGTTAGTAGAAGAGAGGAAAAATATTTGTGTAATTCATGCATAAAACATTTAAGCTAATTTAGCTAACACTTTAACTCCACATTTTAAATAACAATCACTTATAATTACATATTTTTTCTATGCACTTTTCATTTCTGCAAAACAGAGAATTTTCTTTATCCCCTTAAAGTTTATAACAGGAGGTAACAGTAGAAAATTTCAAATCCAACACGACCAAGAAAGATTTTCTAAATTTGTCAATTACTACGAAACCCATCATTTTCTAATAATGATTACTATGTAATTAGTGATAGGTTCTAATTATGTAAATACTGTATATACTTTGGTGAAGACATTTAAATTTGCGTAACAGTGACATTCAGATAAAATGAAATGTACAAAAATATAAACTCCTTCCTTCTGCTATTTCCACATTGATCTCTAATTACTGATTATATTTAAACATTTACTTGACATTATCCCTGATTGTGAAATAGGTACAGGTGTGAGCAGTGTTGTACAATATGTTTTTCTAGATTGAAGAAACTTTTTTAGTATTTTTGATACCTCAAGGACATATTTTTTAATAAATTTGTTAGACTGGAATTACTCAAATCCGGGTCCATGCTGCCAACTGCATTATACGAGAGCCATGTATAAATAGCCTCCGTTATGCTCATGTAACCTGTGAAACACTATTTTTTAACTTTAGTGTCTCAGACTCTAGCAGAGCTGCTTTTCTCCACCTCTTAGTAGGTCTCCAGTAAATGATATTCCCAGGAGGCTGTTTTGTCCATCTTTGTCTGCAGTGGCCACTGCTCTGAAATAGATCAAGACGCCTGTCTGGTCAGATTCTCTCCCACTATATTTACATCTGATGGGTCTTGAGAAAGAAAGTAAGAAGCACTAAAGTTCAAATGTAAGTAAAAATGTATGTACAAAAGGGCATTTATATATCTCCAAATTTATCCTCACAATACCAGTTTGAAAAAAATGAAAACCTGTCTCTTTGTACATTAAGACACTGATAGTGTGAACACCTGTCCCAGTAAGTGTGACCTTAGATTATCCTAACCCCACAAGGCCGTCTACCAGGTCATAGACTTCCCAGTTATCTAACAATTCTACTAGTTATTTTTAATAACAATAAATTGCACTTGTTTTAATTTATATATGTACTCATGTACTTTTCATATTTTTGCTGTGTCCCTTTAAATGGTGCTTTTCATGTTAAATCAACATTAATTAACATACAAAATATGTGTGCAATCAGCAGCAAATCAAAGCATTAGCCAAAAGTATAATTTAAAAACAGTTAGCCTGACTAATAGCCATTGGTGTACCCTCACCACCTCTCTCATTGTCCTGAGAGCTACTGAAAGAAATTGAAAGAGATGACATTATTCAAGGCTTACTAAGACAGCCTAGTCAATGCTAACTTATTTCAAAATGTTCAGTTCCTTTTACTAGTGCTAAGGACAATGAGAGGGGTGGGGAAATGTACAGAAGTGGCCATTAATGAGGTAAACTGTTTTTCATTTTTTTATTGCTAAAGATTTGCTTTCCTCTGTTTGCACGTGTATTTGTAATTTTAATTAAAGTTGAACTAAAAAATAGGTTTTATATAAAAAGTGGTCCTTTATACCATAAATATACCATACAAACTATATAAATACTGAAGGTTTGGCCAAAACCTATAAATGTATTTAATGTGAAAATGTACTATTGTGTGTGCTATCTTATCAATTAAAAATGTTTACATTTACATGGGTGTTTCTTAGCACAGTTTAAGTATGAATAACAATACAAATATTTTATATTACTTTAAATATGCTTTCCTTATACATAAATGGATTGTGAGTATATCTCTACTCCACTTCATCTGCCATGACCTTGAATCAGGATTCTCGCTCTGCTCTGCCACATCTGCCTTGACCCTGGAATAGGATTATCTCTGTACTCTTCTGAACCTGCCCTAACCTTGAAAATGATTCTGTCTCTACTTAGCTACATCTGCCATGACCTTAAAATAGGATTCTCACTTTACTCAGCCACATCTACCAGATGAGGAATAGAAGGGCCAGGAAGAAAGTGATAGTTTTCTTAGGTAGGAAGGTGAAAGGATGGAAGGAAGTTAGGAAGGTTTTTCATTTAGTAGGAGAGATCTGATAAAGTCATTTGAGGTGAATGGCTCTAGTATGTAATGTTATCTGCCACTTTTGGTCAGATAATATAACCTGCAGATGGGAATGTCAGGTGGGACCAGGGATAGGAGATAAATCTCCAGAAGCCAGCAGAAGAAGAAAAGATATAGAAAGGAGATGGGATTGAGACTTGCTTATGAGCTTTAGAAGAGGGAGGCAATATTGACTGGAGAAAGGAGAGTAGCTCATGGGAGCATAAAAAGAGGAGAGCATGGAAGGTGAGATGGTTATGTTGGAGACATGATGTGGAAAGGCCGAGAAGAAGAGCCTGAGGGGAAGGCAGGAGGATGTGAGGTAGGAGAGGGAACAAGGAAATATTGTGTACAGGATTACATAGGAATAGGTAGCAAGTGATGCGAATTGATCAGCTGTAAGAACTTTGTGTGACTCTATAAATTAAGGGTAAATAGTGGCGGGTGGGTGAGGGGCAGGGAGGGAGGGGATTGGTGCTGGGAGCTCAGTAGGTGGGTCTGGGAGTGAGCTTCATGTAAGATAAACAGCAATACTTTATAAACCACATGGGGAGGAGAGAGGGTGAGGAGAGAGTGTTTACAGAGATATAATTGAAATATACAGGGGTTTAACAGGGAGTGAGCATGAGCACAATTTAGATTTAAAGATAAAGAGACTATCAATATTAATATTAACAATCCATGAGTTTAGAATGGCATCTTATCAGTGGTGGCTGGTGAAATTTCAAGTTGGAGGGGCGTCATAGCAAGACTTGGCTCCTCCCCATACATAGACCCCACCCATTTTAAACCCCTCCCCCTGATGTCTCATATTGACCTTTATTTGCCCTGTCCATTGAAATAGACTCCACCTACTGATTTTTTAATTTGTAATACTGTTCAAGACGCTTATTGCAAGCCACGCGATGAGCACCTGTGAGGCTTGCAATGAACTCCGAAGCATCTTGGAACACCAACAAAATTTACTGCCCTTACAATCTTATTGCCATAATTTTTTGACGGGCAAGTCGCTAGTATTAAATATTTATTGAGTGGTACATACTGTACATATTTATTTATGAATTTAATATTTTATATATATAAATTATTAGCATACATTTTTATTTATATTATTTATTTTAGACATATTACAGTACTAATTATTATGTGTTATACATGTTACAGAGCTCACTAAAAATGTTCCCACAGATTAAATGCTATTCTAATTCTTAAAGACTCTGATTGGTTGAAATCAATGTCAATCAGAATTTCAGCCAATCAGAGTCTTCAGGAATTAGAATAAAAGGCAGAGTGTGGGGAAAAAAATCAATTAGTCGGTGGAGAGCTCCTTGAAGGAGGAGATATGTTATCTAGGTGTTTTTTTTTTGTTTTTTTTTAATAGAGCATTGTGTTTTTTAGGTGGAGGCTTATTTCCAGGGGCCAGAAGGAGGATCAATGGCTTATATCAAGATTGAAGAGGACTGGATTCTTCAATTAAGATGGAGTATTATTATTATTATTAATCTTTATTTGTATCGCCCCAACATATTCCGTAGCGCTGTACAGAGGATAAGGACAAGGGGCCCTGTTTTGAGCTTAGAATCTTTGCAGGAAGTGCTTTTTCCAAAGCACCCTACAAGATTGAGAACTCGCTACTTACAATCTAAAGGGGATGAAAGAGGCAGAAACTTGGGGAGGAACAGATAGGGGATAGCAAGGGTGAGGAAGAAAGTGAAAGTTTACTTAGGTAGGAAGGTATGTGACATTGTGAGGTGAATGGCTCAGGTGTGTAATAGGTTATCTGTCCCTAGTGGTCAGATAATGTAACTGCTAGTGGAAATGTCAGGTCAGACCCTTGGTTAGGAAATGTGTCTCCAGAAGCCAGAAGGAGAGAGAAGGAAGGGGGATGCAAATGGGACTCACAGAAGTGTTTCTGCTCATGAGTTTGAGATGGGAGAGGAGATAGTGGGTGGAGGAAGGAGAGTAGCTCATGGAAACATAAAAGAGGAGATGAGAGCATGGAAAGTGAGATGGTTATGCTGGAGACATGATGTGGATAAGTTGAGAGGAAGAGCCTGGGGAAAAGGCAGCAGGTTAAGAAGAAGAAGGCAGGAGGGAATATTGTGTAAAGGTTAAATTAGGAATAGTTAGCAGGTGTTCCTAATTGATCAGCTGTAAGAAATTTGTGTGATTCAATAAATTTAGAGCAAATAGGGGTGGGTTGAGGAGAGGGGACTGATGTGTAGTTCTGTTGGATGTGTGCAGAAATAATGTCTGCTGAGAGAGGAAACACTTTTAGTATACAGGAAGTTATTAGAGTGTGATAGAGAGGGGTTAAGGGAAGATTTAAACAAAGTATAAAATAAGTATTAAATAAGGCAAGAAAGTAGCCACAATATCCAGGGCAGAAGGTCGCTGTTGGAGGGGTCAATTGGGCAGGTATGTTTTTAGTAATTGTATGTCCCCCCACCCCTATTTTTATTTCATTTTTTTAAAGTGTCAGGCAATGTATCTTATTTTTAATTTTTATTGCAATGTTAAAGATACATTGCCTGTAGCTGTAAACATGAAATAAAAATATGGGGAGGAGGGGGGTTAAAGGTGTGGGTTATGTGTTAGTGTTTATTAATTAGGGACTATGAGGGTCCAATATAGACCCTCATTGTAATTGGATATATAATTAGGGGTCTTTATAGACAGCCAATGATAAAGGGGGGCATGGAGGGATCCCTAGGCCTCGGTAGGTAGTTAGGTGGATGCTTGTGGTGGTTCCCAGGCCCTGCTGGCCTGATTGTGGTGGTTTCCAGGCCCTGTGGGCCTGTATAGGGTTGTTCCCAGGCCCTGCGGGCCTGCACGTAAGGCTCCCCAGGCCTCGGTAGATAGTTAGGTGGGTGGATGATTGGATTGGTTCCCAGGCCCCCGCAGGCATGATTGGGGTGGTTCCCAGGCCCCGCAGGCCTGACTGGGGTTGTTCCCAGGCCCTGCATTCCTGCATGGAGGGATCCCCAGGCCTCGTTAGGTAGTTAGATTGGTGGGTGGCTGCTTGGGGGGTGTCCCAGGCCCCGGGGCCTGCTTGGGGGTTCCCCAGGCACTGTGAGCCTGGGTATGTGGTTAGGTAAGTAGGTGGGTGCTTGGGTTATGTGGATGGCAGGGCCTACAGAGGGATTGTAATCTCCCTAGTAGGTGCCTGGCCTGCATATATAGTTTAGTTAGTGGTGGCTAGGTATAGTGGGGACCCTGAGTTTATTAAGACTAGTGGGCTTGGGTAGTGTAGTGTTGGGCAAACTTACTTTGAGGTTGGGTAGATCAAAGTCCAGGCAGGGAGGATCAGTCAGGGTAAAAAGTAAGAACAGTGTGGGTAGGGTTTGAAAACATGGGGATTTTATAGCAATCCTGATGTCATATCATAACATTAAGCCTCCATAGGCTTAGGGGCGATGAGAGGGAACGGTCAGAGGGGATTTTCATAGCAACCACACAGCCTGCAGCACTGATTGGTTGATGCTGCAAGCTCCCAGTCAGGAAAATTGATACATTTCATGGCACACTGAATTTCTATACACTTTCCAGCACTAGGGACTCGGGAGAGACACCAGGGAAGGGGGAAGGCACACAAAGGGTTAATTTAAAGTGATAGATACATATTTGTAACAAAATCATATGAAAGAAGACATGAAAGCTGATATACAGATGTAATTAAATTGTATTATCTATATACATTTAAAATACAATGTTGATTACAAGTGATTGATCATTTTTTTGCGGGGGTGCTGCCCATTTGTCCCTATGCACCAGCGGCTCCTGCATCTGATAAAGGTTTTCTTCCTTTGAAATACCTGGTTGTTGTTTGCAGATGGTGCTGGGACCTCTCTGTTCTTCTACACCTTCCCTGCTCCTAAACCTCCTGTCCTGACAAAAAAAACACAACCTTCAACTTATCACCTGTTATATACAACTAGAATATTGCCCGTCAAAAAATGACGGCAATTAAATTGTAAGTGAGCTAATGCTGTTTGGTGTATGGTAGTCAAATAAATAATACATTAATAAAGTAATATACTTTACCTATTTTTAAGTAATATATGCAGGAAGCATTGTGTTGAAGAGCTGGCAATCTGTTTTCATGTTGCTGCAGCATACAATGTGTGTTTTTACTGCTGTGGAGCTGCTGTGTAAGTATCAGCAATGTGTGCAGTGTGTAGTGTAAATAGTGTGCGTGTGCGAGAAAAATCCGTTAGGGTAGCTGTGTACTTCTGCATTGTGTAAGTTAGTGTTGTAAAATGGTGCCTAATGTGTGGTACGCGGCTGTGGCTGATTTTGCATCCTTGTTCTTGGACCTCGTACAGCTTTTTCGGAAAATCTGTATGTGTTTGGTGGTGTTTTGCGTGTTTAGGGTCCTGTAGCCTCGTTTTCGTTTTTCTGCGGCCATTTTTTCTCTTGCTTAGGGGATTTTCGGGCGTCTTAACTCTTAAATTTCGACTTCAATTCCGGTGTACTTTCACTTTTAAAGGTGCTGGGAGCCTCCCCTTGCTGTGGGTAAGTGCTTTTTATGTGTTTGTTGTGTGTATTTTCTGTGTTTTGAATGTTCTCCTGTTCGCGGGTTTCAGGCGCTAATGTCATATTTTTGCGAGGTCGTAATTTTTTTTTTTATAACTCCTGTGACTTGTATTTGCGGACGTAAATGTTGCCGTCGCGGTGGGAGCCTCCACCTCCACAAATGCGGCCCCTCGCTTTGCGAGGGTCCGCATTTTGGGGGCCTAAGGTCCGCCGTTGCTGGCAAGGAGCGCCTTTGGCGCACCATGCCAGCCACGGCGAGGGCCGCAGCGTTAGCAACAACTTTGGACAACATTACCCCCTTTACGTATACCATTTTTCCCACAAGTTTCTTGCTCTCCCGGGATCCGCCCACACCACACCCATGATATTGATGCATAGCCTTGACAATTTCTGATTGTGCTCTGTGTATGAAATAAAGCTATGTTATACTGTTGTAACCGTCTCAATATGTTTTCAATGGTTGGGGTTATGGGACATAACCATACATCACATTTGTGTCCCATTCCTAGATATGTAAACTTATGAGCCCTAGTTAATATGCAATAGATAAATACATATAACAATAATATTAATCATAAAAGCATTATATATCATATAATAATATATATCAAAATAAAGGGTTAATACACATGTAAAGTTTAATTAGTGATACTATGGAGTATCAACATTCCCCTGTTGGCCTGATAGGAATATGACAGGTGATACTGGAGTGAGTTGCCAGTTCCTTCTCTAGTGGACTGTGATTTGTCTGACTTCTCTGCTAAAACCCGCCTACCTACAGTGGCCCTACATGGTATAGCTCACAGGTTAGTTCAGGTATACAAGCATCTTTACCACCACCACTTAGCAATCCAAAAGGGGACCAGTGGAATATACACCACACTAATGTAAATTGATAAATAGCAAAACATAATAGTAAAACATTTCGAACGCTAATGTCGTATTTTTGCAAGGTCGTAATTTTTTTTTTTATAACTCCCGCGGCTCGTATTTGCGGATGCTAAGTCAGTAAATTTTGCCGACGCGGTGGGAGCCTCCACCTCTGCAAATGCGGCCCCTCGCTTCGCCAGGGTCCGCATTTGCGTGCCTTCGGCGCTCCATGCCAGCCACGGCGAGGACCGCAGCGTTAGCAACAATTTTGGACAACCCGCACTGATGACAACTATATATGTGATTATGCAGTAGTGGAAGCAGACATTTATTTGTTTACTTACGTAGTTTGGCACTTTGGAAGGGGCTTGGCTGCAGATATGTTTTCAATGTAGTTGACAACAGCAGCTGCTTGAACCTCATCTGCATCCAACAACCCTTCCCAGTTAACGTAAGCAATGGCAACCACCTCGACATCAGAATTGCATAAAATTGCACCTAAATTAAAAGCTGTGTTATTTTTACTGACTAATCATATTGTGCAATTAGCAAGTATTGTCCTTCAAATTAACTGTAAATTTGAAGTTCCAGTCACCCTGTAAGCAGGACATTACAGATAAATTAGGTAAAACAATTTCAATGTAAGAAATGTCTGAAGCATAAGGATTCTTGTCTTGTCACAAGAACCACACCTTAATTGGATCACTTGTTTATGTGATATATAAATAGGCCATGTTCTGAATTGTTAGATTAAAAGTCTGAGACATGACATGGGATAGTATTATTTTACATAAAGAGTGACAAATACTGAGAAGAGTCTTCACATAGACGTGGTAGGAAATAATTTAGGAATATTTTTACTAAATATTTGGGGTAGGCATAAGCAGACCTTGAACCCCAATCGTTTTTAAACTGTGGCAAAGTTTGCAGTACACTTCCCTCAAAAGCATTATTGGCAGAGTAAGGGCCTCATTCAATTGCAAGCCTGGAACTCGATCGTTGTAGGCCGTATGTCTGCAGGTGTGCTGCGGGCTCCCGCTCATCTCGGATTACGATGCTATTCAATTGAACAAGGGCACGAGTTACGGGCTGAAGCCTCAAGCCCGTAAATCCCCCCGCAGCCGCAAACTGTTAAGGGGCTGGCCGAGATGCGATCAGCCGTTACAATCCATTGCGGTATAACGTAGTGCGACACAGGCCTCTCAGCCAATAGAAAGTGGTCTAGCCGCAGATGATTGACCAACAAGGACAATGACATGTCAGCTCTATGGAATTAACAAGGGATTGATGGATGTGTCATTAAATCCATGAAGCTGACAAATCACTGACATTCGTGGACACAACAACAGTAATCAACCAATAGACAGTCCGTGTATTGGTGTGCCTACTGCAGCCTATGCAGTTACAGACCGCAGCCGGAATCAAGAACGATCAAAACCAAGGACCAAAGAATAGATCATATCTAGCATATGATAGCTAATCTGAGTTGGGATTAGGAGAATCCTCCAGGTTCAGGCCTGGATGTCAGATAGTTAGGAATGCACACAAAACAATATATTATTCATCATACTAATGACATATACTTTTCTTTCCTCTCTTTCAGCATCAAGGAGGTCTGGGTCCAGTGGTGAGCCAGAGGCAGGTGCCGCTGCCTCCAGGAGGGTTGCCTTCCCATACCCCCCTCCCCCACCACCACCACCACCAGGGAGATGGAGGTCGGCCACAGAGGATATGGGCTCTGTGCCTAGGCAGAGGAGGACATAAGAGCTGCACAGATGTTGTGCCTTCTCAACAGAACTCCTCAGTGACAATCTATTGGTTACAATGTTAACCTAATCTAGCCTGGCTACAGAGTTTTCGATCTTGGCCTATGTGATGGGGATATTTTGTATCCAGATAGCTATCTCCCATCACATGGCCCATGATCCCCTTCTCTGTGGACACGTAAGGTTATATTGAACATGTCACCAATTGATGGTCACTGAGGAATGCTGTTGAGAAGTGATGCTGCAGTCCCTATATTTTTAAGGCCTTATTTTGTAGGATTTGTCTTTTTTTGGTTTTAGGTACAATTCAAGTCCATGAAGGCATCTTCTGCATCTGCAAGCATTGTGAATGAAATGTAGGAGGTATAAGGTTTTCACAGTGCTTCTCAGGTAGACATTCCTTCTATGACAGCCCCTTCCCCTTAACATGTAGCTCCCACAATCTTAAAACTATCATAAAGCCAGATAATAGATGATTGTCCTTAGTTGAAATGTAGACTAATACCTCTATGGCGGTGGACTTGCAAATTCTCACAATGGCACGTTAATGACAGCCAGCATTGATATATGCACTAGTGAAGCATGTGATCCTGACCTCAATATCAGTCTGAGAACAGATCCTTGGGTCTGATTTAACTAAGAGTGAATTTGGCTGCTGACCTTTGTGTCCTCTCCATATCAATGGGTATTTTCTCATATTGCTGATTATCCAGAGAACTAGCTAATAGTTAGTAATGCTTGCAGATGTGAATCAGGTGAGTTGGTATATTGTTACAGTTATAGTATTTAGCACTGTACTACATGCATGTTGATTTGTTTTTATCCCCCTCAGATGGACCACTTTTTTTGTTTTGTCACCCCAATGTATGAGTGAAACTGGATTGGATTACACAGTCCAGAGGTTGAATCATCTGTTTCATTGAGCAGATCTAGACAGGTTGTAAGTCCTATGCACATTAATGGTTTCTTCAATTAAATGGAGTGATTTCTGATGATCCTTTTTTTCATCAGATTCCATTTGCAGTGGTGTAGTGACCACATGTGACCCTGGTAGGTGCTATGCATCATGCTTATTCTAGACTATGACATTACCCCCTTTATGTATCCCATTTTTCCCACAAGCTTCTTACTCTCCCGGGATCCGCCCACACCACACCCATGATATTAATGCATAGCCTTGACAATTTCTGATTGTGCTCTGTGTATGAAATAAAGCTTTGTTATACTGTTGTAACCGTCTCAGTGTGTTTTCAATGGTTGGGGTTATGGGACATCCACATACATCACATTTGTGTCACATTCCTAGATATGTAAACTTTTGAGCCCTAGTTAATATGCAAAAGATCAATACATATAACAATAATAATAATCATAATAGCATTATATATCATATAATAATATATATCAAAATAAAGGGTTAATACACATGTAAAGTTTAATTAGTGATACTATGGAGTATCAACATTCCCCTGTGGGCCTGATAGAAATATGACAGGTTATACCGGAGTGAGTAGCCAGTTCCTTCTCTAGTGGACTGTGATTTGTCTGACCTCTCTGCTATGACCCGCCCACCTACAGTGGCCCTACATGGTATAGCTCACAGGTTAGTTCAGGTATACAAGCTTCTTTACCACCACCACTTAGCAATCCAAAATGGGACCAGTGGAATATACACCACACTAATGTAAATTGATGAATAGCAAAACAAAATGGGAGGTCACCAAATGGAAATGGGTATGCATCTTGGCACATGGCCACCAGCAATGGTATGGGACTTTCCAGGTTGGGCGTATCGGAGATGAGTTAGCTGTTGCTCCACATGCCTCTGCACAGCCTCCATGTGTGCTTGTGGCCCTTCCTGATGGGTTAGAGTAGATTAGTGTGGTGTATGTTGCCCTGGTCCCCTTGTGGTTTGCAAAGTGGTGGTGGTTAAGGGACTGGTGTACCTTAATGAAGTTGTGAGCTATACCATGTAGGGCCACTGTAGGTGGGAATGTCATAGCAGAGAGGTGAAACAAATCACAGTCCACTAGAGAAGGAACTGGCAACCCACTCTAGTATCTTTGGCATGCAAACCTTGTGGATAAGCACAGACAGAGACATTAGTAGGTGTGCTGCAGTCCATAGGGTCACAGAGAGTTGTACACAACTGAGGGACTGAACAACAATATGTGAAATGTTCCCCTGGTACTTGATATATGTGATGTGGCGGTGTAATTTGTCCACTATTTGTTGTCCCAATGTAGATGTGATGAGTGAAATTTATATAAGATGATCTTTGTATTTTTAGGGTCCACATTAGAGCCACTGTGAGTGAGAAAAGGTTAATATGTCAGCCATTTGCATGTATTTGTGTTTCAATTTAAATAGGTAGTGTGTCTTTAATAGCTTTCAGCATGTTGAAGCATGGCTTTTTATATTGGCATATGCATGACCATTACAACCTCTGAGGAAAATAACATTTTATTTTTTGCTTTGTTTGATATTTGGGAGTTGATGTGCATGTAATTGTAATGCCTTCCATTGCTTTCCCATGTTTTAAAGTGCATTGGTGTCTTTATATTGTCATTTGCATTGAACCCTTTGCTTTGAACTGCCATTTGGCGTTTGCGGGCTTGATTGCGGCCACAGTGTTGAGCGATTTCTGCAAGTAAATAGCTATGTGCAATTTTCTTTATTGGAAGTCTTGCGGCCTTGAAAGATCAAAGGCTTTTGAAGGCGGTAAGTTCCAGGTTTAACCATCCACATTTTTTCAAGGCTGTAACCCGTTTAAAGGCCTCAAAAAGACGCCAATTGAATAGCAAATTGAATAGCAAATGAACTTGCAACCTCACTTACAGCCTACCGGATCAAGCAAGAGCTCAATTGAATCGGCCTCCAAGTTTTCAACAAAAAAAAGAAAAAAAAAAGTTTTTGTACATTGCAGGATTGCAAGTCTGATCGCATATCGGACTGCTAAATGTTAATGTTTATTAACGTTTAACTTCCATGTTTTAATGATGTCATGATGACGGTCTCATTTACTATTGTCTGTTTCTAGTTATGACCTTGCTTAATTGATTATGATCACCCTCTGAAATACTACTTACAATTGCATGGTTTACGGGTTACGCTTTCAGCGAGTAAATTGCGGGTTTGTTCAATTGAATCGCTCTGTAACTGTAGCAAATTTCAAGCTTGCAATTGAATAAGGCCACAGTCTCCAGTTTGTTTGTCTCAGTTTTCCCCAAATGCAGGTGGAGCTATCACATATAATAGTTGTCAAACTGCGATACGTCGTCACGCCTGCAACAAATCGGAGTTTGACAACTATGATTGCCGCAAATGAGTGAGCATGCGCATTGCTCGCGCTTCAAGCCACGCATGCGAATTGCGCGACGGCCCGTACATATGCATGCGCATTGTGGCGTCCCGAGCAGGCGCATTGCGCTGCACTGGAGAGAGAGAGGAGGAGGAGGGGGAAGACACAGAGGAGAGGGGGGAGACATAGAGGAGGAGGGGGGAGAGAAAGAGGAGGGGGGAGACACAGAGCAGGGAGAGGAGGGGGAGATACAGGGGAGGGAGAGGAGGGGGGAAGAGACACAGGGGAGGGGGAGACACACAGGGGTGGGAGAGGAGGGGGTAGACACACAGGGGAGGTAGAGGAGGGGGAGAGACACAGAGGAGGGGGAGAACCGGGGGAGTGAGAGGAGGGGGGAGAGACACAGGGGAGTGAGAGGAGGGGGCGAGACACTAAGGAGTGAGAGGAGGGGGAGAGTCACGGGGGAGGGAGAGGAGGGGGGAAGAGACACAGGGGAGGGAGAGGAGGGGGGAGAGACACAGGGGAGTGAGAGGAGGGGGAGAGAAAAAGGGGAATGAGAGGAGGGGGAAGAGACACAGGGGAGGAGGGGGGAGACATACAGTGGAGGGAGAGGAGGGGGTAGACACACAGGGGAGGGAGAGGAGGGGGAAAAGAAACAAGGGAGGGAAATGGGGGGGAACAGACACGAGGGATGGGGGGAAGAGACACAGGGTTGGAGACACAGGGGAAAGAGGCACAGGGGTAAAAACACAGGGGGGGAAGAGACACGAGGGAGAGGAGGGGGAAAGGGGACACAAGGGAGGGAGAGGAGGGTGGAAATGAGACACAAGAGAGGAAGTAGACAGAGGGAGAGACTCGCAATGAGCCCCGAAGGTGCTCATGGTGAGACCAGTAAAGTAGAAGGGGAGAGATTCCCATTGTGTGGCAAACAGCATTGCCAGGATTCACATTGTATTGGCATCATTTTTGACGGGCAAGTTGCTAGTTTCCACATAAAAACCTTTTTCTCAGCAGGCCCTGCTTCCAGCAAGTTTAAAACACTTCTAGCCTTTCTCTCTGCAGCTCCAGGTTCACAACCAAGAAAAGCCACAACCTCATTCTGGCTGTAGACGTCTTCAATCAGTTCCTGACTGGTTCCAGGTGCAAATACTGATTGAGACGCATCTCAATTAGCATTTACTGCTCTACACTGGACATACAGCTCTGCTCAGTCCCAGGCTCACATAGATTCCTTGCCTCACTTTGTCAAAATAAATAGATAGACAGATAGATAGATAGATAGATAGATAGATAGATAGATAGATAGATAGATAGACATACTGTAGATAGAAAGATAGAAGACTGATGGATGGATGGATGGATAGATCAGGGTATTGCAATATACAGCGGTACATTTTTATTGGACTATTATTTCAATTAGAGTGATACGTTTTCAAGAAGTTTGACAAAGGAATAGAGACAGATAGCTTTTTTTTCTCAACCTTTTTTTCTGTGTTGATGTCCCCATGCATCATTGGTACTAAATAGCATTATTCACCTCTCTCACTGTCACCAGGGCTCTGTATATTTATAAATCCAAACTCTAGTGGAATTTAAGGTGATATTTTTCATCTTTGTAAGGTTGTAAGGGTCGCAAAAATTCGGTATGTTCATCAGTATTAGGACAGTCAGATGGAGAGATTTAGATTCAATCCTGGATGCATCCCTTGTTAAGGTTAATATAGGAAGCTAAAACACATCACTAATATTGTCAGCGAGATACAAAATGACAAGAATAATATATCTAACTAAGAGGTGGGCTAAAAAGGGGGAGTGAGAGGAATAATGAGTGGGTATTTAATCATGTCTATGTTGTTCTGAAGAGAACAAAAAATAATTTGCAAGGCGCAGCCCAAAGGTATCATTTTAATTCCCTAAATTTGTATTTAATTGTATATTATATGACCTTCACAGTGTGAAATCTAATAAATAAATATCATTGTAGCAAATGTGTTGCTATGTAATTAAGTGCCACATCCTCCCAACATTAAGCTTTGGTAGTTAATATGTTTTAACATTTGCAACAGTAAAAAACAGAACATATTTTATAAAATGGGTTGGGTGGGGGATTCTGCACATTTGAACCATGTTTTGATCTGATAAGATTAAATAAATATAATTTTATATCTACTATTTGTGTGTCTGTATACCTGCAAAAATGTATTTGTACATTTAAAGAGTACAGTAAAATATTTTGTTATAATTAGCATGTAAAATAAGTAATTCCTTAAATATATATATATATATATATATATATATATATATATATATATATATATATATATATATATATAAAAGGACCTCTATACTGCACTGACCTAGCACGTGTCTGGAAAGGAAAAATTTTGCTCTGCAATCTTTTTTTGGGGGGGTTTCCATTGCCTTAATTGAGCAGCTTTGTTTAAGCTGCTTTCTCAGAATAATGTGTCCTTGTAAATTAATTGTATTTATATTAGTCCTATTGAAAGCAATGAAACTTACCACATTCCCATTGGAATAGATGAAAGTAACAGATGGTCCACTAACTTCAGTACTTTGTGTGTGAAAAAAATGGGGTCAAAATTTGGGAGTATTTGTAGGCTGTAGAGGAGGATGTGGCTGCTGACAGCATGGATTCAATGACCACTTTACAATTAAAAAATGTATGTTTCACACTTTAAATCAAATAGCATAATTAAAGAACCACTATAGAGTATTTATAAGTAAAGATCATATGTTTCTTTGCTCGGCGTAGGCTATCAAAAACAGTATTCAGTTTAAAATAAATAAAAGTTCATATTTTTTCTTGTTAGTTTTCCTCTCAAGCAGAGCTGCTTATCTCACCATACCTGTGTCTATCAGGGGCATGGTCAGCTCTTCCTGTGTGCTGAGCTACCATGGAGCTTGGAAGCAGACTAGGCTGATGTCACTGGCCCTGCCCCATGATATCATTAGCTATGCCCCCATTGCCTACACAGAGGTACTAGCTCTATTGTAACATGCTTACAGTTGCCTCATAGGCCCCAGTCAGTTATAGTGCTCTTTTAACCCTTGTATGGGGCACATCAGTGTGAAGTTGGTTATGGAAGCTGTGAAATGAGGCTGGAATACTCAGACCAAACACAAGATTTACTATATATAAAAAAGGGTATGTTAATCCCCTTTCTATCCACTATAACCTACTTTTTGGTCGGGGGAAGAGGGCCATTTTGGACTTTGTCATTGGAAAGCTTCAGCATGAGTTTAAAATTGTTTATTTCTTGCTTTGTTAAACTTGTTTCTCTATTTTAATAGATGGGTTTACTTGTTCCATGGAAAATAAAAATGATTACAGAGTCTGTTTAAAGTCTGCTATGAACTGAGACTAGGATACCTCTAAGTGGACTCCAAGAGCTAGCATAATAACACTTTGAGACTAATTTGCATGTCACTACCCATAATTCTTTGCAGCTGTAGAAACACTGTCCTACTTGACACATGTGGGTATAATAAGTATGTTTGTTTTCATACTGTATCTACAATGGAGAGGTTTTCAATCACTTTTTTACCAATCATATCATATTTTGAGTCTCGTCAGCCTCTCCAGAAACAACCTCACACTAATGAGTCCCATATAAGGGCAAAACAGCTGTCTGTGCATGGGTTTCTAGCAGTGAACTCCAATACAAGGCTATGGTCTAAAGGCTGACTGAGAGCAAGGCCCATAGTCCTAAATGGATCCCATAATAAGTGGACGAAAGGTACAAAGCTGACATATTTAAATCTTATTTCCATGTCACTTCCCAAAATCCTTAGCAGTAGTGAAAAAAACTGTGCACAGAGTAATTCTGTCGGAAAACTGGTTTCCTGATCTGCCTGGGATATGTGTGATTTTCCCAACGTTATTTCAAAAGATAACATAATATTACCTATTTTAATTATAACTAGAAGTCCTTATTGCTAAATTTTACCATCTGCTTCTGAACAGTCCACTTGGGATATTGTTTATATTTCTCCTCATGTTACTAATTAGTGGCACACTATAAGGTAGTTAATTTGCAGTTTTGTAGATATTCCCTCCTCTGTGCTCAGTAATGTACAATATCGTATCTTCTTCACGACCACCTATAATACCCCTGAGCAATAAATGTAGGGGCAGTAAAGTGAATGATTGATGTGGTTATAATGGCTGTTTATCACAGCGTGATCCCGTGACTTGGATGCCAGTGGAGGATACTAGGTTTTCAAAAGTTATATATGGACAGCTATATATAGCCAGTCTGCATATACCATTGAGGGATTCCAGTTACAGGAGGGCAAGAACTTTTTTATTACCCAGACTGTGTTACAGTATACGTTTACAAGCGATGCTTCAGATTAATTCTCGAGGAAAACATTGATTGTCCGCTATAATAGTCCAGCTTCTATATTGTTTTAAGGGATTCATTAGGCAAAAGGTTTTGTTTTATATAAATGTTTTAACTAGATTTATTTATTAATGTTATCCTCCTCAATGTAATTTACATATGAAATGTTCACTTCACTTACCGGTATATCAAGGAGTTACAGATTCTCAGCCTCTGTGTGTGTGGCGTACAGTCATGTCCAACTCTCCATTACCACATGGAGTGCAACACACCATGCTAATCGACTTGGCATTCATGGAAGATATACCGGAGTGGATTCCTAGTTTCTTCTCCAGTGGGCCACAGCATACAGCTCCTGGTATTCCTAGGTAATCTCCCATCCAAGTACTGACAAGGCCCAACCTTGCTCAGGTGCAGGGTGGTTTGAGCCGTAGCACGGCTTTCGCGCAAGTATAAAAACCGCAACAACACATGAGCGACGACAGAAACGCTTACACACTGAAGCGCCCCTGACGCCAGCGCGCACACAACAGATGCGCACAAGTTACCGACATTTGCGCGCCTACAGTCTGGTGCCTCCTCCTGCCATCTGATGCCCACATCTACCCCCTCCTGCCCCCATCTACTCCCTGATGCCCTACACTACCCCTATCTACTCCCCGCTACCTCCTCCTGCCCTCTGATACCCCCATCTACCCCCTCGTGCCTCCATCTACTCCCTGATGCCCTACCCTGCACCATCTACTCTCCATCTACTCTCCCCCTCCTCCAAAGACCCCCCTTTCCCCTTGATCCGCTGGGCTCCTGTTGCTTCTCTCCCCTATAGCGTGTCTTCTGAGTGTGTCCGGAACCGACATATGCTAATGACGTGACGTCACATGCACGTCACATCATTAGCATATCCCGGTTCCGGATAGGGGAGAGAGAAGCAGGATCCCAACAGATCAAGGTAAGAGAGGGGAAAAGGGGGCCATTGGAGGAGGGGGGTAATTGGAGAGGGATGAAAGTGAGGAGGATAAGGGTGAAAGAATGGGCGAAAGAGACACAGGGGAGGGAGAGGGAGGAAGAGAATATGGGGCAGTGTAGGGCATAGAGGGTTAGGGGGTTGGGGTTAGAGGGTTAGTCGGATAGAGGGTTAGGAGTTAGGGTTAGAGGGTTAGGGTTAGAGGTTAGGGTTAGAGGGTTAGGGTTAGAGGGTTAGGGTAGATGGGGGCAGTGTAGGGCATCAGGGAGTGGATGGGGGCAGGAGGGGTAGCGGGGAGTAGATGGTTGCAGTGTAGAGCATCAGGGAGTAGATGGAGGCAGGAGGAGGTAGTGGGGAGTAGATGGGGGCAGTGTGGGGCATCAGGGAGTAGATGGGGGCAGGAGAGGGTAGATAGGGGCATCAGAGGGCAGGAGGAGGCATCTGGGAGTAGATGGGTGCAGTGTAGGGTATCAGAGGACAGGAGGGGGTTTTGCTTGGTAAATGTGTGCATGAATTCATGCTCTTGTGACGGCGCACATTTTTTTACAGCGCGCTGCTGTCACAGTGCTACTCTCGCCGCCTTTTGGATGGCTCACTTATGGCACTGGCCCAAAAGTCGGTGTGCCGGTTTGACCTCTTTATTTCCCTGACTGGAATCAAACCCAGGTCACATCGGTGAAAGCACCAAATCCTAACCACTGGACCACAGGTGTGCAAGATGACAGCCTGCAGAAGACTGTTAGGAAGGTGGAGGTGCCAGAGAAACCGATCTTAGAAATAAGAGACGTGTACATTTTATGACAAATAAGAAGTATAAAATTAATTAATTAAGTAACATTGTTAAAATATTTACATAAAAGAAAACACTTTTTTGCTCACAATTTATTTTGATTAAAAAAAATTGATCTGTCTGAGAAAACTTACACTGAAAATAGCTTTGTTATGCCACAGCTTTAGACCAGAGTTCCATTATCAGTGTTCCTTATACTTTGACACCAAAGATGTGCAGTATTGTAGGACTCCACTCTGCTCCAAGCACTCACAAGCTGCATGACGCTGACTCACTGTGCGTGTCTCCCTCCAGATCAGGTCAAGTGCAAACCATCAGTGCATAAGCAGCCTTCCCATACTCCAGGAGCAGTCTTAAATCAGGACTGCTCAGGTGCACTGAGAAGATAGCTCACATACACCTCATGGATACCTGTCACACTACCAAGACATTTAAATGCTACTGTATCTGGAACCACCACTTTGTCCCTTTAAAGGAATTATGACATTACAAAGCTATGTGACTTCATAGTGAGGTCACATTTATTTAGAAGGAGATGGTGAAAGTGTAAAAGCCTAGTTTATGTCAGCAGCACCTGTTAACACTTGCTGGCCAGGCTGATTGAGTTTGGTTTCCAGGAAGGCTTTATAACCTTCTGCATGTTACAGCTTCTGAACATACCAGTATATTATCCTGTATATAGTGGCTTCACTATTAAATGACCTCTATTTTTAATGTAAAAACCCCTCTGTACTCCCAACAAGTACAACATTATTTTTTGAAGTACTAGACCTGGAAATTTATAAAATGTTTTAGAAAAATACACCCTTCACATTATTAAGTATTTTATGTAATAATCATATGTATGAATCCACAATTACTGTGTCTGCTGCTGAACACCCTCTCATTTTTTCCAAACAAAGCCTGCAACAGACATACCCGCAGCTGTCTATTGCAAAACTATGTTGGTAGAGTCTGGGACGTGATGGAGAACCTGCCACAGCTTATACTAATCGCACCCTAGGGGTCTGGTTGTATTTTCAATCAAAATTCATATGAAACTGAAATGACTGAGCATGTGCAGACCCCATGGAGTAACAAGGCTAATTATTCAATGAGGTCTAAACACAGTCACTACAATTGCATATGATTTTAAGTCTGAAAATAATACGAGCAGACCTCTCATGGGTACTTCCATCTTGGATTGTTAGTTGTCCAGAGGAGGAGCATTATCCTACTGGGAGTTGCACTGCTAATTAGTTCAATTAGCAAGCGACTATGTAAGGTGGCAGTCTTTTAATAAAACTAAAGAGAGATCTTATCTGAACCTATGGTTCCTCCCATTCCTCTCTGGTGTCTATTCCTTTTGGCATCAAAGGTTAAATGTAACGCAAAACTGAATACAACAGAAAAAAATTATAGGTTATCTTTATTTTTTAATTTTTTTATATCTCTTGCACTTTGTCACCCCAGTTGCTTCATAGTAACATTGTTTCTTGACACGATTTTTTAAAATTATTTTGCATCATAGAATAAAAAAAATCTAAATATGAATGTTTTCTACTCTGACAGAGAGATCGGAATTATATTATTTTGATTTGTTTACTTAAAGCTGAATTATTTATTGGTGTCTGCCTTTTAATTTCTCTCCACTTAATGTTCTGACACCTTTGTTTCACTTCTAAAAGCATTGCTGATCTTATAAAGGATATGGGAGATATGTAAATATGAAACCGATGTTCTGGCCAAGCCAGGTTATGGTTAGCCTTTTTCAAGCCCACTGGAGAGGCAGCTCTTGATACAGTACTTAGTACTATCTCTGGATACTTCAGGCCAGTAGAATACTTAAGTCAGGTATCGGCGATTGTGGTCATTCCTAAGGGGGCAGTTGGGGGAATATTGTGGGCTAGCTGCAGTAGTTGTTATATAGTGGGATGCTCTGGTTGTTCTTATACATTTGGATGCTCAGTTTGTTATACAATGGGGTGGTCTGGTTGTTATATCTTGATGGGATGGTCTGGTTGTTATATCTTGATAGGATGGTCTGGTTGTTATACATTTGGATTCAGTGGTTGTTACACAATTGGATTTGTGAGAAATTCTGGTTGTTTACACAACAAAGAAATCAGAGTGCTCTCAGGATTTCACAAACTTAGCAGGCCTGGGTGCAGGGATGAATTAGCACTAAAAGAAAAGGTAAGAAAAAATATGGTTTGAGGGACAAATAGTAAAGGAACAGAGAGGAATATGAGAGAGAGATAGAGAACTTAGGAGACAGGTAAGACTAAAGACATGCCCTCTCACCTATGATTTGTGTTACTTTATAGTGCAGTGTAACGGAGTTGGAACACGCAGTCCAATATCTCCGCTGGTATACGGTAAAATACCCAAGAGGCACTACAGTTTCACCATTCCCAACCTCCCATATTGGACGACACTCAATAGGGAGTTCAAGACTACTGACTTTATTTTGTTATGTGCAGAAATATATATACACATCTCTTTGGCCACAGGTAATACACATGCCCATATTTAGCCACACAATACACATAGAGGGACAATAGGTGGGTCACACTTCCCTGAGGCTACCTGGCAACTTTGATACAATCAGACAATGATTGGATCATCCTTCTTTGTTCTTATGTCTGAGAATGAAAACACTTTATACAATAGACTTCCTTATCTTATGAGGAGTCTCTGTAATAGGATCATCTATTATGCCAAAGTCTGCAATAATCTGGGCTAATATTCTGCAGAGCATAAACCAACATACATACAGTATAATAGTAGGATCATATTTTAACCATAACCATAAAACAGGGTAAAACAGTGATGAGTTCCGTTACATGCAGTTTTCTGCACTATCATCTCCAACTTTCACAGCTGCTATACCCTCAAACTTAGTCACTAATTAATTTTCTACTCTTTGTTCAATTACCTGCCAAACATGTATTTCTCCCTTTTAATTCCTTTAACTTTTGTTTAATTTATACCTTAGTCTATAAGTTTACAAGCAAAGAACTTTGTAAAAAATATGTTTATGATTGTTAGCTCAAGCGCAGGGTCCTAAACGCTCTTTGGATCAGTTCCTCAAGTGGTGCATTATCATACTCATGTTTTACTGTACCCCACACTATATAATATGTTGGTGCTATATAAATAAGAGGTAATAATAGCAATCGATGGGGTGGTTGTTATACACTAAGATGTTCTAGTTGTTATACATTGGGATGCTCTGTTATACAGTGGAAAGCTCTGACTTTTATACACAGGGTTACTCTTTTTTATACACTAATGCTCTGATTGTTATACAGTGTTTTTTTCCGATTGTTATACACTGTGATGCTCTGGTTGTTATACAAATGGATGCTCTGATTGTTATACACTGCAAAGGTCTGGTTGTTATACACTGGATTTTCTGGTTATACACTGGGGTCCTCTGATTGTTATACAGTGCGATGTTCTGATTGTTATACATTGTGATGTTCTGGTTATACCTTGGGGTCCTTTGGTTGTCATATAGTGGGATGCTCTGATTGTTATACACTGAGATGCTCTGATTGTTATACAGTGGGATGCTCTGATTGTTATACACTGAGATGCTCTGATTGTTATACAGTGGGATGCTCTGATTGTTATACTGACGGATGCTCTGGTTGTTATACACTGCGATGCTCTGATTTTTATACAGTGGGATGCTCTGATTGTTATACACTGGGATGCTCTGGTTGTTATACAGCCAGATGCTCTGATCTTCATACACTGAGATGCTCTGATTGTTAAAAAGTCAGATGCTCTGGTTGTTATACACTGAGATGCTCTGATTTTCATACAGTGAGATGCTCTGATTGTTATACAGTGGGATGCTCTGATTGTTATACACTGAGATGCTCTGATTGTTATACAGTGGGATGCTCTGATTGTTATACTGACGGATGCTCTGACTGTTATACAGTGGGATGCTCTGATTGTTATACTGACGGATGCTCTGGTTGTTATACAATAAGATGCTCTGATTGTTATACAGCCAGATGCTCTGGTTGTTATACACTGCGATGCTCTGATTTTTATACAGTGGGATGCTCTGATTGTTATACACTGGGATGCTCTGGTTGTTATACAGTGGGATGCTCTGGTTGTTATACACTGAGATGCTCTGATTTTCATACAGTGGGATGCTCTGATTGTTATAAAGTCAGTTGCTCTGGTTGTTATACAGTGGGATGATCTGGTTGTTATACACTGGGGTCCTCTGATTGCTATACAGTGGGATGCTCTGATTGCTATACAGTTGGATGCTCTGGTTGTTATACAGTTGGATGCGCTGGTTGTTATACACTGAAATGCTCTGATTTTTATAAAGTGTGATCCTCTGATTGTTATAAAGTCGGATGCTCTGGTTGTTATACACTGGGGTCCTCTGATTGTTATACAGTGGGATGATCTGGTTGTTATACACTGGGGTCCTCTGATTGCTATACAGTGGGATGCTCTGGTTGTTTTACAGTTGGATGTGCTGATTGTTATACATTGGGATGCTCTGGTTGTTATACAGTGGGATGCTCTGATTGTTATACATTGGGATGTTCAGGTTATACCTTGGGGTCCTCTGGTTGTTATACAGTGGGATGCTCTGGTTGTTTTACAGTTGGATGTGCTGATTGTTATACAGTGGGATGCTCTGGTTGTTATACAGTGGGATGCTCTGATTGCTATACAGTGGGATGCTCTGGTTGTTATACACTAGGATGCTCTGGTTGTTATGCAGTGGGATGCTCTGGTTGTTTTACAGTTGGATGTGCTGATTGTTATACAGTGGGATGCTCTGGTTGTTATACAGTGGGATGCTCTGATTGTTATACATTGGGATGTTCAGGTTATACCTTGGGGTCCTCTGGTTGTTATACAGTGGGATGCTCTGATTGTTATTCAGTGGGATTTTCTGATTGTTATAAATTGGGATGTTCAGGTTATACCTTGGGGTTCTCTGGTTGTTATACACTGGGATGTTCTGATTGTTACTCAGTGGGATGTTCTGATTGTTATACATTGGGATGTTCTGATTATACCTTGGGGTCCTCTGGTTGTTATACAGTGGGATGCTCTAGTTGTTATACAGTGGGATGCTCAAATTGTTATACACTGGGATGCTCTGGTTGTTATACAGTGGGATGCTCTAGTTGTTATACAGTGGGATGCTCAAATTGTTATACACTGGGATGCTCTGGTTGTTATACACTAGGATGCTCTGGTTGTTATGCAGTGGGATGCTCTGATTATACACTGGGGTCCTCTGATTGTTATACTCTAGGATGTTCTGATTATACACTGGGGTCCTCTGATTGTTATACAGTGGGATACTCTGGTTGTTATACAGTGAGAGGCTCTGATTGTTATACAGTCGGAGGCTCTGGTTGTTATACAGTGGGATGCTCTGGTTGTTATACACTGGGATACTCTGGTTGTTATACAGTGGGATGCTCTAGTTGTTATACAGTGGGATGCTCTGATTGTTATACAGTGGGATGCTCTGATTGTTATACAGTCGGATGCTCTGGTTGTTATACAGCGGGATGCTCTGGTTGTTATACAGTGGGATGCTCTAGTTGTTATACAGTGGGATGCTCAAATTGTTATACACTGGGATGCTCTGGTTGTTATACAGTGGGATGCTCTAGTTGTTATACAGTGGGATGCTCGAATTGCTATACACTGGGATGCTCTGGTTGTTATGCAGTGGGATGCTCTGGTTGTTTTACAGTTGGATGTGCTGATTGTTATACAGTGGGATGCTCTGGTTGTTATACAGTGGGATGCTCTGATTGTTATACATTGGGATGTTCAGGTTATACCTTGGGGTCCTCTGGTTGTTATACAGTGGGATGCTCTGATTGTTATTCAGTGGGATTTTCTGATTGTTATAAATTGGGATGTTCAGGTTATACCTTGGGGTTCTCTGGTTGTTATACACTGGGATGTTCTGATTGTTACACAGTGGGATGTTCTGATTGTTATACATTGGGATGTTCTGATTATACCTTGGGGTCCTCTGGTTGTTATACAGTGGGATGCTCTAGTTGTTATACAGTGGGATGCTCAAATTGTTATACACTGGGATGCTCTGGTTGTTATACAGTGGGATGCTCTAGTTGTTATACAGTGGGATGCTCGAATTGTTATACACTGGGATGCTCTGGTTGTTATACCCTAGGATGCTCTGGTTGTTATACACTGGGGTCCTCTGATTGTTATACTCTAGGATGTTCTGATTATACACTGGGGTCCTCTGATTGTTATACAGTGAGAGGCTCTGATTGTTATACAGTCGGAGGCTCTGGTTGTTATACAGTGGGATGCTCTGGTTGTTATACACTGGGATACTCTGGTTGTTATACAGTGGGATGCTCTAGTTGTTATACAGTGGGATGCTCTGATTGTTATACAGTGGGATGCTCTGATTGTTATACAGTCGGATTCTCCGGTTGTTATACAACGGGATGCTCTGGTTGTTATACAGTGGGATGCTCTAGTTGTTATACACTGGGATGCTCTGATTGTTATACACTGGGGTCCTCTGATTGCTATACAGTGGGATGCTCTGGTTGTTATACAGTTGGATGTGCTGATTGTTATACAGTCGGATGCTCTGGTTGTTATACAGTGGGATGCTCTAGTTGTTATACAGTGGGATGCTATGATTGTTATACACTGTGGT
The DNA here is from genome assembly GCA_027410445.1 of Discoglossus pictus. Lineage (NCBI taxonomy): Eukaryota > Metazoa > Chordata > Amphibia > Anura > Alytidae > Discoglossus > Discoglossus pictus. The sequence continues at coordinate 30,125,610 of CM050176.1, read as the reverse complement.
CCTCTGATTGCTATACAGTGGGATGCTCTGGTTGTTATACAGTTGGATGTGCTGATTGTTATACAGTGGGATGCTCTGGTTGTTATACAGTGGGATGCTCTGATTGTTATACATTGGGATGTTCAGGTTATACCTTGGGGTCCTCTGGTTGTTATACAGTGGGATGCTCAGATTGTTATACAGTGGGATTTTCTGATTGTTATAAATTTGGATGTTCAGGTTATGCCTTGGGGTCCTCTGGTTGTTATACAGTTGGATGCTCTGATTGTTATACACTGGGATGCTCTGGTTGTTACGCAGTGGGATGCTCTGATTATACACTGGGGTCCTCTGATTGTTATACAATAAGATGCTCTGATTATACACTGGGGTCCTCTGATTGTTATACACTGGGATGCTCTGGTTGTTATACACTGGGATACTCTGGTTGTTATACAGTTGGATGCTCTGGTTGTTATACAGTGGGATGCTCTAGTTGTTATACAGTGGGATGCTCTGATTGTTATACAGTGGGATGATCTAGTTGTTATTCAGTGGGATACTCTGATTGTTATACAGTGGGATGCTCTGGTTGTTATACAGTGGGATGCTCTGATTGTTATAAAGTCAGATGCTCTGGTTGTTATACACTGGGGTCCTCTGATTGTTATACAGTGGGATGATCTGGTTGTTATAAAGTCAGATGCTCTGGTTGTTATACACTGGGGTCCTCTGATTGTTATACAGTGGGATGATCTGGTTGTTATACACTGGGGTCCTCTGATTGCTATACAGTGGGATGCTCTGGTTGTTTTACAGTTGGATGTGCTGATTGTTATACAGTGGGATGCTCTGGTTGTCATACAGTGGGATGCTCTGATTGTTATACATTGGGATGTTCAGGTTATACCTTGGGGTCCTCTGGTTGTTATACAGTGGGATGCTCTGATTGTTATACATTGGGATGTTCAGGTTATACCTTGGGGTCCTCTGGTTGTTATACAGTGGGATGCTCTGATTGTTATTCAGTGGGATTTTCTGATTGTTATAAATTGGAATGTTCAGGTTATACCTTGGGGTTCTCTGGTTGTTATACACTGGGATGTTCTGATTGTTACACAGTGGGATGTTCTGATTGTTATACATTGGGATGTTCTGATTATACCTTGGGGTCCTCTGGTTGTTATACAGTGGTATGCTCTGGTTGTTATACAGTGGGATGCTCTAGTTGTTATACAGTGGGATGCTCGAATTGCTATACACTGGGATGCTCTGGTTGTTATACACTAGGATGCTCTGATTGTTATACACTGGGATGCTCTGGTTGTTATACAGTGGGATGCTCTAGTTGTTATACAGTGGGATGCTCGAATTGCTATACACTGGGATGCTCTGGGTGTTATACACTAGGATGCTCTGGTTGTTATGCAGTGGGATGCTCTGGTTGTTATACAGTTGGATGTGCTGATTGTTATACAGTGGGATGCTCTGGTTGTTATACAGTGGGATGCTCTGATTGTTATACATTGGGATGTTCAGGTTATACCTTGGGGTCCTCTGGTTGTTATACAGTGGGATGCTCAGATTGTTATACAGTGGGATTTTCTGATTGTTATAAATTTGGATGTTCAGGTTATGCCTTGGGGTCCTCTGATTGTTATACAGTGGGATGCTCTGGTTGTTATACACTGGGATGCTCTGGTTGTCATACAGTGGGATGCTCTGGTTGTTATACACTGGGATACTCTGGTTGTTATACAGTGGGATGCTCTAGTTGTTATACAGTGGGATGCTCTGATTGTTATACAGTCGGATGCTCTGATTGTTATACAGTCGGATGCTCTGGTTTTTATACAGCGGGATGCTCTGGTTGTTATACAGTGGGATGCTCTAGTTGTTATACACTGTGATGCTCTGATTGTTATACACTGGGGTCCTCTGATTGTTATACACTAGGATGTTCTGATCATACACTGGGGTCCTCTGATTGTTATACAGTGGGATGCTCTGGTTGTTATACACTGGGATGCTCTGGTTGTCATACAGTGGGATGCTCTGGTTGTTATACACTGGGATACTCTGGTTGTTATACAGTGGGAGGCTCTGATTGTTATACAGTCGGATGCTCTGGTTGTTATACACTGGGATGCTCTGATTGTTGCACAGTCGGATGCTCTGGTTGTTATACACTGGGGTCCTCTGATTGCTATACAGTGGGATGCTCTGGTTGTTATACACTGGGATACTCTGGTTGTTATACAGTGGGAGGCTCTGATTGTTATACAGTCGGATGTGCTGATTGTTATACAGTGGGAGGCTCTGATTGTTATGCAGTCGGATGCTCTGGTTGTTATACACTGGGATGCTCTGATTGTTGCACAGTCGGATGCTCTGGTTGTTATACAGTTGGATGTGCTGATTGTTATACAGTGGGATGCTCTGGTTGTTATACACTGGGGTCCTCTGATTGCTATACAGTGGGATGCTCTGGTTGTTATACAGTTGGATGTGCTGATTGTTATACAGTGGGAGGCTCTGATTGTTATGCAGTCGGATGCTCTGGTTGTTATACACTGGGATGCTCTGATTGTTGCACAGTCGGATGCTCTGGTTGTTAAACACTGGGGTCCTCTGATTGCTATACAGTGGGATGCTCTAGTTGTTATTCAGTTGGATGTGCTGATTGTTATACAGTGGGATGCTCTGGTTGTTATACAGTGGGATGCTCTGATTGTTATATAGTGGGATACTCTGATTGTTATACATTGGGATGTTCAGGTTATACCTTGGGGTCCTCTGGTTGTTATACAGTGGGATGCTCTGGTTGTTATACAGTGGGATGCTCTGGTTGTTATACAGTTGGATGTGCTGATTGTTATACAGTGGGATGCTCGGGTTGTTATACAGTGGGATGCTCTGATTGTTATATAGTGGGATACTCTGATTGTTATATAGTGGGATGTTCAGGTTATACCTTGGGGTCCTCTGGTTGTTATACAGTGGGATGCTCTGATTGTTATACACTGGGATGCTCTGGTTGTTATACAGTGGGATGCTCTGGTTGTTATACACCGGGGTCCTCTGATTGTGGGATGCTCTGGTTTGTTATACACTGGGATGCTCTGGTTGTTATACAGTGGGAGGCTCTGATTGTTGTACAGTGGGATGCTCTGGTTGTTATACACTGGGACGCTCTGGTTGTTATACACTGGGACACTCTGATTGTAATACAGTGGGATGCTCTGGTTGTTATACAGTGGGATGCTCTGGTTGTTATACATTGGGAAGCTCTGGTTGTTATACAGTGGGATGCTCTGGTTGTTATACACTGGGGTCCTCTGATTGTGGGATGCTCTGGTTTGTTATACACTGGGATGCTCTGGTTGTTATAAAGTGGGAGGCTCTGATTGTTGTACAGTGGGATGCTCTGGTTGTTATACCAGTAGTTGTACTGGTTGCTATGCAATCAGATGCTGAAGTTGCTATGGTATTTCAGGCATTGGTTACTATGCAGTGGTTGCCATGCTATGTGACGCGCTGGTTGCTACGCACCGTTGCTAAGACACTCCCCCAGCAGGCGCACGGTACACACGCACGTGTTGTTCTCCCACGTGAGACTGTTTTTTAAAGTCCTGGCTGCGCCGATATCGCGAGATGATGACGTCACAACCCCGTCGTTATTGCCTAACGTGAGAGCTCCTTGAAGTAAGGGGTTAAGGGAGGCGGGGATCGAGCAAGGCCGGACAGCACGGGTTAACCGGACAGGAGGCACAGACCGGACAGCATGGAGGAGAGGATAGAAGGGAGAAGGCAGCTGAGCTCCAAAGAGGTGGTCAGACTGCAGGAAGAGCATGACAAGGTACAGAGGGCAAAGGGCAGGGGAGTGGGAATGGAGGGCATGGGATAACAGCAGGGGAGTGGGGACTATAACAGGGGGTGTGACAGGAAGTCCAGAGGGGTGCAGGGGGTGCCATGAGGATTACAGAATGCAGGGGGAGTGACAGGAAGTCTAGAGGGGTGCAGAGAGGAGTGTCATGAGTATTAGAGGGGTGCAGGGGGAAAGACAGGAAGTCTAGAGGGGTGCAGAGAGGAGTGTCATGAGTATTAGAGGGGTGCAGGGGGGATGACAGGAAGTCTAGAGGGGTGCAGAGTTAGTGGCATGAGGATAAGAGGGGTGCAGGGGGAAAGACAGGAATTCTAGAGGGGTGCAGAGTTAGTGGCATGAGGATAAGAGGGGTGCAGGGGGGATGTCAGGAAGTCTAGAGTGGTGCAGAGTTAGTGGCATGAGGATTAGAGGGGTGCAGGGTGAGTGGTAAGAGGATTAGAGGAGTGCAGGGTGAGTGGCATGAGGATTAGAGGAGTGCAGGGTGAGTGGCAAGAGGATTAGAGGGATGCAGGGTGAGTGGCAAGAGGATTAGAGGGATGTAGGGTGAGTGGTAAGAGGATTAGAGGAGTGCAGGGTGAGTGGCAAGAGGATTAGAGGGGTGCAGGGTGAGTGGCATGGGGATTAGAGGGGAGCAGGGTGAGTGGCATGGGGATTAGAGGGGTGCAGGGTGAGTGGCATGAGGATTAGAGGAGTGCAGGGTGAGTGGCATGGGGATTAGAGGGGTGCAGGGTGAGTGGCATGGGGATTAGAGGGGTGCAGGGTGAGTGGCATGGGGATTAGAGGGGTGCAGGGTGAGTGGCATGAGGATTAGAGGAGTGCAGGGTGAGTGGCATGAGGATTAGAGGAGTGCAGGGTGAGTGGCATGGGGATTAGAGGGGTGCAGGGTGAGTGGCATGAGGATTAGAGGAGTGCAGGGTGAGTGGCATGAGGATTAGAGGAGTGCAGGGTGAGTGGCATGAGGATTAGAGGGGTGCAGGGTGAGTGGCATGAGGATTAGAGGGGTGCAGGGTGAGTGGTAAGAGGATTAGAGGAGTGCAGGGTGAGTGGCATGAGGATTAGATCAGTGCAGGGTGAGTGGCAAGAGGATTAGAGGGATGCAGGGTGAGTGGCAAGAGGATTAGAGGGATGTAGGGTGAGTGGTAAGAGGATTAGAGGAGTGCAGGGTGAGTGGCAAGAGGATTAGAGGGGTGCAGGGTGAGTGGCAAGAGGATTAGAGGGGTGCAGGGTGAGTGGCAAGAGGATTAGAGGGGTGCAGGGTGAGTGGCAAGAGGATTAGAGGGGTGCAGGGTGAGTGGCAAGAGGATTAGAGGGGTGCAGGGTGAGTGGCAAGAGGATTAGAGGGGTGCAGGGTGAGTGGCAAGAGGATTAGAGGGGTGCAGGGTGAGTGGCAAGAGGATTAGAGGGGTGCAGGGTGAGTGGCAAGAGGATTAGAGGGGTGCAGGGTGAGTGGCAAGAGGATTAGAGGGGTGCAGGGTGAGTGGCAAGAGGATTAGAGGGGTGCAGGGTGAGTGGCAAGAGGATTAGAGGGGTGCAGGGTGAGTGGCAAGAGGATTAGAGGGGTGCAGGGTGAGTGGCAAGAGGATTAGAGGGGTGCAGGGTGAGTGGCAAGAGGATTAGAGGGGTGCAGGGTGAGTGGCAAGAGGATTAGAGGGGTGCAGGGTGAGTGGCAAGAGGATTAGAGGGGTGCAGGGTGAGTGGCAAGAGGATTAGAGGGGTGCAGGGTGAGTGGCAAGAGGATTAGAGGGGTGCAGGGTGAGTGGCAAGAGGATTAGAGGGGTGCAGGGTGAGTGGCTTGAGGATTAGGAGGTGCAGGGTGAGTGGCTTGAGGATTAGAGGGGTGCAGGGTGAGTGGCTTGAGGATTAGAGGGGTGCAGGGTGAGTGGCTTGAGGATTAGAGGGGTGCAGGGTGAGTGGCTTGAGGATTAGAGGGGTGCAGGGTGAGTGGCTTGAGGATTAGAGGGGTGCAGGGTGAGTGGCTTGAGGATTAGAGGGGTGCAGGGTGAGTGGCTTGAGGATTAGAGGGGTGCAGGGTGAGTGGCTTGAGGATTAGAGGGGTGCAGGGTGAGTGGCAAGAGGATTAGAGGGGTGCAGGGTGAGTGGCAAGAGGAATAGGGGGTGCAGGGTGTGTGGCAAGAGGAATAGGGGGGTGCAGGGTGTGTGGCATGAGGATTAGAGGGGTGCAGGGTGAGTGGCAAGAGGATTAGAGGGTTGCAGGGAGGAGTGACGGGAAGTCCTAGAGGGGTGCAGGGAGGAGTGACGGGAAGTCCTAGAGGGGTGCAGGGGGTGTCATGAGGATAACAGAATACAGGGGGGATTGACAGAGACTAAAGGGGTGCAGAGAGGAGTGTCATTGATTAGAATGGTTTAGGGGATTGTAGTTTAAGCTTGAATGTCAGAGAAATTAAAGGGGTGCAGGTAGGAGTGTGGGGGCCAGAGAAGTAGAAGGGGTATGTGCACTGGATAGTTTAAGATGGATCAGAGGGATAGGTGCAGGGCATAGGGAAAGGGGCACAAAAGGTCATAGGGGCACAAGAGGGAGGTGTGATAGGACAATAATGGGAGCAAGTACTGTCCGTACAGGGATCAGGGTGCCAGGAGAGGGAGGGGATCAGGGTGCCAGGAGAGGGAGGGGATCAGGGTGCCAGGAGAGGGAGGTGATCAGGGTGCCAGGAGAGGGAGGTGATCAGGAAGTAGTGCTCAGGATGTTAGAGAGAGGGTGCAATGCATAAGAAAAAGTGAGTAGAAGAGCACAATAGGAATGCATTGCAATGGCAGAGGGACGCAAGATGTTTAGGGAGCACTGGATAGTGATCAGAGGAGAAGGGGCAGCTCCAATGAGCACAAGTGGGAGGAATGAAGACCAGGGGAGCGGATGCAGAGTATAGGGACGCACTTGGAGGGGAGCGAGGAGTGAAATAAGGAAGTGATGAGCATATTTTTATGGGATGAGATGGGTATGGAGCACAGACCCTGCAGGTGACACATTGAGCAGCCAGGTAATAACCTGAATAATTGCCCTGACCCTCCTAAATAATTAAGAAATATGAAGTTTACAGGACAGCCTGGAGTGACATATAGTGTAATCCGGTTATGGAGGACCACGGCCCCTGAACGTCTTCACTTTTATCTATCTCTGTACTGCGTTTTCTGGCTCCAGAAAGATGTCTTATTTAACATTTTATTTAACATTTTCAGTCTGTTGCTACCCAATATATGACCGGGCAAAAACAAAATTTAATTTTCTGACACTTTGCAAAGACTTTGTATATGAACAGGTCGAGAAGACGCAAACACCGTCCTGCGCAGCGTCTTTGTTTTCCAGTTTCAAACTTTAGATCATAACAAAAACTTAATCAGTCATACGTTATTAATAAAATGCACATACATATAGTAAAAGAACATTGAATTTGGCTGTAAGTCAATATTTTAACTCCCCAAAAGAGGTTGAAACATTTTGTTAATCAGAGATGTTTGCATTTAATAGTTGATAAGCCCCTGAGGCAATTAGATCAGTGTTTTGTTGGTGCAGTCGGCGGCACAAAAACCACTAGCCATGACCAGCCCAGTGAAAGGGCATATCAATAATTAAATGCAATGATCTCTCATTAACAAAGCATTTCAGTCTCTATGGGTGGATCAGAAAGGCTGTCTGACAACTGATTTTGTTTGTTTACTATTGGAAAAATGATTTTTTTTTAATAACATGCACTTGATAAAGTACTTATTACCTATAGTATTAAATTATACTATATTTGTGGTGTTTTAATGCAAGTTTGCTAATAATCAGTCCACTCATTTCAGTACAAATATAATTTTTTTTGTGCCATTTTATATAGCAAGTTATTTTAATAACATGATGAATTTCCTTGCAGTTTTAACCCTTTATTTTTCTGTGATTTTTGCATTGCCATTTGTTAGGTTCCTTTAATTCATTGTCCTGCTAACCTCTCTGTACTTCACTTGATACAGTCAGGTCCAGATAAATGACCACTGAAGCCTCATATTTACAGTATGTACATTGAACAATGGCTGTTGATGGTAAATAACAGCCTTAAAGGGACAGGGAAAGTTTCTGAATTTCACTAGAACTATAATATACCTTTGTATCTACCGTATTTACTTTTAGGCACTTTATTTTATTGAGAAGTTCTTAAAAAAAAAAAAAAAAAAAAAAAAAAGTGTCTAAAATCATAATTTCTACCTGATCAGCTCTTGACAGCTTATGAATACACAGACAGTACAGTGTTTCAGATTAGCCAGTCAGTGACCTCTCTCAAACAGCATGTTGCAGATGTTCCGTAGCGCTGATTAGTTTCTATGAGTCAGTGCAAGTCCTTCATAAGCTGCAGAGGGGAAAACCAATTATAAACTATTCATATGACTTTAGGCTAAAAAAAAACGTTTTTTTAATAATTCTTAATAAAATTACACAAAAAGTACACAAAAGTAATGAGATACATAAGTGAACCCTTGACATTCGCGGACCCGACATTTGTGGGGTTTTCTTTCCGTCCATATTATTATTATTATTATTATTATTAGCGTTTATTTGTAACGCGCCAGCATATTCCGTAGCGCTATACATAAGTTAAGTTACAGGCAATGACAAGTTCAAGATTCACACATTGCAAAGAGTGTATGGCCCTGTCTTTGAGCTTGGAATCCGGTGTCCATAGAGCTTTCCCTAAAGCACCGCGCAGGATTGAAACTCGCAGACTTACAATCTAAAGATAATAACGCAAGATCTGGCCAGGGAGCGCTGAGGTGCAGAGGAGGAAGCAAAACCCAACCCCCTTGCCTCAAAAGGATGCTTGGACGGCCATATGCTGTCTTTCCCCGCTGGGTGATTGCAACCCACCCTTTCCCGAGGGACAAAACATGTGTAAACTGATAGTTTACCCATGCTTACGTTTATTCGCGTTTTTTGCACATTCGCGGGGACTGCAGGAACGGAACCCCTGCGAATGTGGAGGGGCCACTGTATATTCATAGGAAAATCCAGACCCTTACATATCCTTTAAAGTTTATGTATGCACTGTGTAGAAAAACACTTTTGGCTGAATGTGAATTTTAGCTCCTCCGTGATCCCCTCGTAAGTTGCACATCATTTGAACAAAGAAATATCGACCTTCAGCAAGGAAATCCATTTACTGTTGAATAAATTCATGGCTATAGTTGTTTGTTTAGTTTTTCAGTTGTATCCGACTCTCCATGACCCTGTGCCTGGCGTGCTGAGGTCCATATCTTGTGTCTGGTTGTGCTTAGCCATATGTTTTTCTGGGCAAATATACTAGAGTGAGTTGCATTTTTTTTTTCTCTCCAGTGGACTGCGATTTGTCTCTACTATGACCTGCCCATCTTGGGTGACCCTACACTGTATAGCTCACAGCTTCATTGAAGTACACAAGCACCTTCACCACCACAAGGTAGTGATCCAGAAGGGGTATATTTACTTCAAGACTTCAATGGTTCTTTAAAGCAGCCTCAACCCTTTGAGGGTTGGGTGGGGGTAATGAGATAAATATTCTTTTGCATGAAGCACACTTATTGCCTTGTGGATGGGGATTTAAAGGAATAGGGAAAGTTCCTGGATTTTACTACGTATATAATATCTCTGTGTGGATATTTACTTTTATTTACTTTTATTTTTATTACAAAGTGCTTATAAGCTCTGTTTTTACTACTAAAATCATATAAATAGTCCCTGTATGGGTCTGCCCATGAAAACACTCTGTAGTACTGACTGTGCAGTGTCTCATACTAACCAATCGGTGACCATTTCTCCACAACATGCAGCTGACATGGTCAGTGATTGGCTAGGACACTACACTGCACATCCAGAAAGAGACTGTTTCTGCATACGCTACAGTTGGCATACCCATACAGGGACTATTTGTTTAATTTTAGGCTTATAATCACTTCTTAATAAAATACAGTACATAAAAGTGAATAGATACCCAGGTATATTATATACCAAGTAACATCCATGAACTTTTCCATATCCCTTTAATTCTGTAGCTAGTTCAGACATGCAGAGACGGCACAGACGTGTTATGATGACTTCCCTTTCCTGTGACGAGGGTCACACATGGCTATTTACACCAAGGCTTCTGCTTTTAAATCAAACACCTCTGCAAAATAGACTGGATAGATATAATTGGTAATCTCCCCCTTCATTATAATTCTCCTTGAGCTGATCTGTTGTTACGGGGTTAATCACATTAACAATGGCTCCTGTATTCTTGCAGATTGAAAAGCAGAACTAGGTTCCGAGTTGCTGTACTTGCTGCGATTTTTGCCTGTGTAAATATATTACGCAGTGTATAATTTTCCACTCAGCCCCATACAACTATGGGAATGCAGCAGTAACTTTGAAAATATTCAATATTTACAGTGCCTTGCAAAAGTATTCACCCCCCTTGACTTTTTGCCTATTTTGTTGCATTACAGCCTTAAGTTCAATGTTTTGTTAATCTGCATTTTATGTGAGGGATCAGAACACAATAGTCTAAGTGGGTGAAGTGAAATGAGAACAATTTATACATAAAACTATTTTTTGGGAAATAGAAAACAGAAACTTGCCATGTGCGTATGTATTCACCCCCTTTGTTATGAAGCCCATAACAAGTTTTGGTGCAACCAATTACCTTCAGAAGTCACATAATTAGTGAAATGATGTCCACCTGTGTGCAAGTGTCACATGATTTGTCATTACATATACACACCTTTTTTGAAAGGCCCCAGTGGCTGCAACACCTAAGCAAGAGGCACCACTAACCAAGGAACTCTCCAAACAAGTAAGGGACAATGTTGTTGAGAAGTACAAGTCAGGGTTAGGTTATAAAACAATATCCAAATCTTTGATCCCCAGGAGCACCATCAAATCTATCATAACCAAATGGAAAGAACATGGCACAACAGCAAACCTGCCAAGAGATGGCCGCCCACCAAGACTCACGGACCTGGCAAGGAGGGCATTAATCAGAGAGGCAGCACAGAGACCTAAGGTAACCCTGGAGGAGCTGCAGAGATCCACAGCAGAGACTGGAGTATCTGTACATAGGACGACAATAAGCCGTACGCTCCATAGAGTTGGGCTTTATGGCAGGGTGGCCAGAAGAAAGCCATTACTTTCAGCAAAAAACAAAATGGCACATTTTGAGTTTGTGAAAAGGCATGTGGGAGACTCCCAAAATGTATGGAGGAAGGTGCTCTGGTCTGATGAGACTAAAATGTAACTTTTCGGCCATCAAAGAAAACGCTATGTCTGGCGCAAACCCAACACATCACATCACCCAAAGAACACCATCCCCACAGTGAAACATGGTGGTGGCAGCATCATGCTGTGGGGATGTTTTTCAACAGCCGGGACTGGGAAACTGGTCAGAGTTGAGGGAAAGATGGATGGTGCTAAATACAGGGATATTCTTGAGCAAAACCTGTACCACTCTGTGTGTGATTTGAGGCTAGGACGGAGGTTCACCTTCCAGCAGGACAATGACCCCAAATACACTGCTAAAGCAACACTTGGGGGGTTTAAGGGGAAACCTGTAAATGTGTTGGAATGGCCTAGTCACAGCCCAGACCTCAATCCAATAGAAAATCTGGGGTCAGACTTAAAGATTGCTGCTCACAAGCGCAAACCATCCAACTTGAAGGAGCTGGAGCAGTTTTGCGAGGAAGAATGGGCAAAATCCCAGTGGTAAGATGTGGCAAGCTCATAGAGACTTATCCAAAGTGACTTGGAGCCGTGATTGCTGCAAAAGGATGCTCTACAAAGTATTGACATTAGGGGGGTGAATAGTTATGCACAATGATTTTTTCTGTTATTTTGTCCTATTTGTTGTTTGCTTCACAATAAAATAAAAACATCTTCAAAGTTGTGGGCATGTTCTGTAAATTAATTGATGCAAATCCTCAAACAATCCATATTAATTCCAGGTTGTGAGGCAACAAAACACAGAAAATGCCAAGAGGGGTGAATACTTTTGCAAGGCACTGTACAGTGTCCATAGGACTTGCAGCATGATTCTGGTAGGAATATTGGTTAAAGAAACTTGGACCCTAAGAGCATCATTACGCAGACAAAATGTAATATAGCTAGTATTTAACATAAAACAATAAATGTTGATACCTCTGCTGAGGCTTGAGTGAATCCATGACACCTAGGTGGACTTGAGTGAGGGTGTTTGCATTTCCTGAAGCAAGGGGTCTGCCTCTGCACTAATGAGAAACAAACAGAAGATTGATTCTTGTACTCTTGAGTCTTCAAAAATTCAGATTTCCCCCCACGGCTTTAACAGCTGATTAGGATCTATCCTGTTGTGTGTACGCTATAAATGGCCAGCACTGACCGATGCAGCGCCAGCAAGTATTCGCCAGATGGCACCATCAGGTTTCAGGGAAGGCATATCATTATTCCCCCCCTCTGACGTGGCGCAACTCAACAGTTGTTTGTGTAAAGTAGGGATGTCCAAGTTCGGTCCCGGAATTGAGCATATCCATGCTGCAACGAGATGAGACGATCACTTCTTCGTGCTGATTGAATCGCCTGTGCACAGAAAGAAAATCCTCAAATCCAGGCCTGTGTGCGGCCCAACAGGATCAAACTTGGACACCCCTGATGTAAAGCATATTATCTGCCAGTACCCTAACCCGTAAACCCTAACCTGAAGAAATTTACAAAAATCCTGGCAGCGCCACCTAGTGGCAGATGGCCGACTCCTGGAGGTCAGCTAAAATGAAAGGTCCCAACTTGATCAGCAGCAAAGGGCAAAGGTCCCAACTTTTAAATGTATTTGGGTAATTGTCTGATCTTCTTTTTTTTTTTTGTAAGAAAACTTGCATTAAATTTTTGTTGGTTTTACCACTATCTTTCGGCTGGAGGACATCTGATATTTTGAACTGGGACACAGCCTGGGGGCTGGCTTCCCTGCAGATGCCTACTTAAAGGGACACAACTTTTTTATTTTTTTATGTTTATTGCATCAGACAAAGGGTATTTCATGATGTGCCGCAGTGTGTTTGCTTTTTCAAATGTCTGCTTAAAAACATATTCAGATTTGTAACTGTCCTTGGGGGCTTGCCCTCTGCATCCAATGAGCTCTACAGACTAAAGTAGGCAATGTATAGCAGGTTTTCTAAGAAGATACAAACTTGTTAGTGACAGTGAACCTGAAGTTATGTATTCAGTTATCTGTCTTTCAGTGTAGAAAGCTACTAAAGAACCACTGTAGTTTGGGAAAATACGGGTTAACATTATTTGCAGCAGTGTAAGACTTGAGCATAAAATTATTTTTAGAGAAAATCTCAAATTTTTGCCAATCCTACTTGTGTCATGGATGCTGTCATATTGGACTGCTTCTAGCTTGAAGACCAGAGTTATCTTACTGACTTACTCTACTGTTCAGTCCTATTATCAGGTGACTATTCATAGAGAGCGTCTTTCAGAAAAATATAATAGAGGTAACCTAAGGATTCAAGATTCCTCCCACTTTTACCAGGTGTGTAATGCTCTTAGGAGTAAAAGCACATGTCTGCTGCCATGATGAGTACACTTGTAAAATAATAAAGTCTGTATTCTGCTCCTTATGTGGTCAAGGTATTCAAAAGGGCATACTTTACACATTTCAGTGGCTATTTAAATTTTGAGACCAAAAGGCTTCCTTTGGTAGAACTATCTTTTCTCTGTCTCCACCCCTAGTAGGTGGAATATGATCTAACACCGGGTTCTTTAACATTAGTCCTTGGGAGCAAGATCCAGGTCATACTTTCAGGATATCTCTTTATCAACATAGGTAAGTAAACCAAAATGATTGAGCCACTGATTAACTTGTACATAAACAAGATATCCTGAAAATATGGCCTATATTTGTTCGCAAGGACAAACTGGATCTATAGCTTTGAGTTTTAAAGCCAAATGTTACACTAATGCAAAGTAAGTAGTAAGGTGTGTTCATAGAGACCGTCCTTTGGGTCTATTATTATATAGGATACTGCCATTTTCATCAGAATATCAGCGGCACAGAAGCACAAGTGAGAACATATACTGGAATATTAGTTTAACCTCTTGTCTTCCCCACAAGAACAGTCCATCCCTGAAATTCCAGGCAGGTTTCCTTCACAAACGTACAATTGCCATGTATAGGTTTAAAGGGACACCACAAAGCTTCCAAATGTAGACATCTTTAGATTGTAAGTCTGCAAGTCTCAATCCTGCAAGGTGCTTTATGGAAAGCGCTATGGACACCGGATTCCAAGCTCAAAGACAGGGCCATCCATTCATTGCAATGTGTGAATCTTGAACTTGTCATTGCCTGTAACTTAACTTATGTATAGCGCTACGGAATATGTTGGCGCGTTACAAATTAACGATGATAATAATAATAGACATCAGTTTATCAATTAAATGCTAAAAGAAAAAAAGTCTGTTTTCTTAAAGTATGCATTGACGCTTGTGATTTTTACCTTTTAGTAAGTTCTTGTAATCCACCCACCAAACCTTGGCGATTGCAATAATAACTAATATTACTTAAGCAACCCACCAATATTTTCTAATCAATAATAAGTAAATAAAATAAAAAAAATAAAATAAAAGCTATGGATGGATGTTGATGTTGCATGGTATAAGGGGAAGTGGAACTGCTAGTCATAAGAGCCAGTAGGTTTTCTAGAGCTTCAGGACACATATTTTTTCTCACTTGATCTGTATCTTCTGAGATTGGAACCAGTGGCAGAGCTACTGCTAGTGCAGCAGGTGCAAAGCACCAGGGCCCACAACAGATTTGGGGCCCTCCACAACCAGAAGCAACTTGGGGTGCCTTGTGGAGGAACCATACAGTGAACATGAGGTGGTCCCACAGGTGCTCGATTGGGTTAAAGTCTGAGGAATTTGGAGGTCAGAGCAGTACTTGGCTTTCTTTGTTGTGCTTCCCCAACCACTCCCAATAATTTTGGCTATGTGACCTGTTGCATTGTCCTGATGGACGATCCCATCCGCTCCAGAGAAGATAGTCAACATGTATGGGTGTACTTCATCTGCAAGGATGAGAGTGTCTTCCAGAGGTATTAGTGGACCCAGACCATGCCAAGAAATCATTCCCCAGACCACAGGTTCCACACCAATGGTTGCATAGTGTTTGTTCTCTGAGTTTTCACGCCTGACACACAACATACATCCAGTTAATAGAGCAGAAAACGGGGCTAATCAGATAAGGCAACAATTTGCCAATGAAAAGAGGTCCAATTCCGGTACTGTCGTGCAAATTTAAGCCGTTTATGCATATGAACCCTTGTCAGCATGGGTACAGTGACCAGCCATTGGCTTCGAAGCACCAAATGCAGCAGGGTTTGCTGTACTGTCATTTTTAGACACACATCTGGTAGCCAATGGTTGTAGCTTATCGGTTGGCGCTCTCACACCTTTGCCGCTGAGGTTCACCTCTGACATCAATAGCACGTGGTGATCCGCAGTTTCAACGCCGTTTATTCACAAAGGTGAATTTTGTCCAGTTACGGTAGACATTAACCACAGCAGCACATAATCAGTTCACAAACTGCGCAGTTTCAGAAATACTGCCACCCTTAACCTAAACGTCAACGATCACCCCCTTTTCAAAGTCGGATAAACTGCACCTTTTACCCATGGTTGAAATCCGTATATGACAATATTATTCCTAGGATTTAAAGCGTACTTTTTTGTGATCCATAATTTTTAAAAAAGCATTTAAATTCTTCTACTAGCATCTTTCATAATATTGCGCATTAGCGAATAAAATATAATCCATACCTTTTCCACTGGCGTACTTTGGTCCGAAGAATTCTGTCAATATTCCGTCTCCCAGGGGAAAAAAAATATTTATTTTTCTTGCTAGGTATAAACAAATAGCACCTAATTCTATTTCCAGAGGCACAAGTTGAAGAGACATTTTAATTATTCTACTTCAACTACTTCACCATCAGCATATCATAAGGAGATAAAATTAATTTACAGATTAGATTTAGACATTGCATGAGAAATGCTAATGCATCATTACCGGGGACAGATTTTATTTTCTCTGCAAATGAAAACATGTAATCAGAAAGTGCAACTTAAGCCCAAAAATATGGTAAATAAGACTTTATGATCTTAATTTGGAAAGCAGACAGGGGGGGGGGGGGGGGGGGTGGCATGCTCACACATTAGTAGCAAGAAAAAGCAGCATTGTTTCTAATATATTTTCTTTTTACTGTGAATTTAAAGGGCGACAGTAGGTAATATGTTTCAAAGCGCAGATATATAAATTCTTTAACACAATAAAAGCGGTAAGCAAAAGTGAAAGCAAATCTAACTATAGAAAAGTAGTTTCTCAAGGCATTCAAGAACACACAAATGGTAATTGTGAGAACGGGTGCTCCTATGGATAATTGTCAGTAATTACAAAAGTGAAAGAAACGAAGATCCAAGTATAGGGCATACAGTGACTTGCAAAAGTATTCACCCCCCTTGACTTTTAACCTATTTTGTTACATTACAGCCTTACGTTCAACGTTTTGTTCATCTGAATCTTATGTGATGGATCAGAACACAATAGTCTAAGTTGGTGAAGTGAAATTAGAAAAATATATACATAAAACTATTTTTTTAGAAATAGAAAACAGAAAATCGTCATGTGCGTATGTATTCACCCCCTTTGTTATGAAGCCCATAAAAAGCTCTGGTGCAACCAATTACCTTCAGAAGTCACATAATTAGTGAAATGATGTCCACCTGTTTGCAAGTGTTACATGATCTGTCATTACATATATACACCTTTTTTGAAAGGCCCCAGAGGCTGCAACACCTAAGCAAGAGGCACCACTAATCAAACACTGCCATGAAGACCAAGGAACTCTCCAAACAAGTAAGGGACAATGTTGTTGAGAATTACAAGTCGGTGTTAGAGCTGCACAGTTCCACAGCAGAGACTGGAGTATCTGTACATAGGACGACAATAAGCCGTACTCTCCATAGAGTTGGGCTTTATGGCAGAAGAAAGCCATTACCTTCAGCAAAAAAACAAAATAGCACGTTTTGAGTTTGCAAAAAGGCATGTGGGAGAGTCCCAAAATTTATGGAGGTAGGTGCTCTGGTCTGATGAGACCAAAATTTAACTTTTCGGCCATCTAAGAAAACACTATGTCTGGCGCAAACCCAACACATCACATCACCCAAAGAACATCATCCCCACAGTGAAACATGCTGGTGGCAGCATCATGCTGTGGGGATGTTTTTCAGCAGCCGGGACTGGGAAACTGGTCAGAGTTGAGGCTGGGACGGAGGTTCACCTTCCAGCAGGACAATGACCCCAAACACACTGCTAAAGCAACAGTTGAGTGGTGTAGGGGAAACATGTAAATGTGTTGGAATGGCCTAGTCAAAGCCCAGACCTCAATCCAATAGAAAATCTGTGGTCCGACTTAAAGATTGCTGTTCACAAGTGCAAACCATCTACAGGATAGATTTTACCAGAGCTATTAGAAGCAAGAATAATTAAAATCCTAAAACCTGATTTAAAAAAAACGGAAGGTTTTCAAAACTATAGACCTATATCGCTTCTAAATGGCGGCATAAAAATCTATTCTAAAATACTGTCCGGTAGATTGTATTTAATCATATGGAAGCTAATACATCCAGACCAAACCAGCTTCATATCTGGAAGACAAACTTCAGACAGCACTAGATGACTTATGGATGTAATATCCTATGTTAAAAAGAATAAAGGTCCCATGCTGGCTCTGTCATTAGATGCTAAAAAAGCATTTGACTGTCCGCTGGGACTTTCTAAAAGCAGTGTTGTTGAAGTTTGGCTTTGCTAACTTTGGATTGAAAGCTATAGGTACTTTATATTCATGCCCTAGGGCATTAATTGCTGGAATCGGTTATGAAACAGAGAAGCTTGTGATATCAAATAGCACCCGTCAAGGATGCCCACTATCCCTTCTATTATTTGTACTGTTTATAGAGCCACTGGCTCAATTGATAAATAAAGTGCGTTCCTGTTGGAAAATATGAAAATAGATTACAACTTTTTGCGGACGATATTATTGTTACGTTGACGGATGCAGAAAAATCTGTATGTTATTTGGAAGAATATGGCCATCTATCATATTTAAAAATAAACTACCAAAAGACAAACTTTATTTCAAATGGGATAAGTAAAGAGCAAATTGCAAGTATAAAGGATAAATATAATTTAAACTGGCAATCAAACTTTTTATTAATCATTTTGGCTTAAAATTCTCATTCGAAGAGGACACCGTAGTGAATTTGGAAAATTATAAATAACCAAATTTAGATCTCTATTGAAAGAATGTTCTGACTTAAAGACGTCCTAGCCAGCGAGAATAGTAAAAATGTCAATAATGCCTAGAGTTACATACATTTTTAGAGCAATTCTAGAAATAGTCCCAAATTATATATTAAAAGATCTTCAGAAAATGATAAATAAATACTTTTACCAGGGAAAAAAACCCAGGCTCGAACTTTCAATAGTTAAAAGATCCCTTGTCGAAGGAGGCCTAGCATCCCATTCGATATCCATGACGAAATAGCTGTGGCCCATGTTGCAGGATGGATTAACGTAGATCCAAAAATTATTTGGTATAAGATAGAACAAGAGTTTTTTAACCCATTTTCTCTACATACGATTTATTTGGCTTTTCCAGCCTGAAAAAAGTATGATAACAAACGCACCCAGAGGTATTAAGTCCCTGATAAAGTTCTGGAATAAGAATACAATAAGGTTGAACTAACTCAATAATCCATCATTAGGGGCCCCAATTGAGTTAATGGAGGGGTGTACAACATATATAATAGTATAAGTAATAAAAAGAATGAAAATAAAAATAGTGGGGGATTTATACATGAAGGGAAATTTACTTAGTTTGGAAAAGTTAAACATTAAGAACTTATGGTACCTAACTCCTGTAGATTTAAACCAATTTGAAAATACCTCCATCTAAGTGCTGGAGAAGCTTCACATGTGGTGGAAGTGCGAAAAAATTAAACCTTTTTGGCATCAATGTAAACAACAAATCAATAAAATAGTAGGACAAGAAGGATCGTTCAATATAGAACAGATGATTTTACATTTAGAAATTGATATCTCTCCCCCAGGTCTTAAATATTTAGTATCATATATTCTGCTGATAGCAAAAAAATGTATCTTGAAATATTGGAAAAATATCCAGATCCCCACATGGTCAGAGGTGGTAAACATAGTTACAAGGAATTACGAGTAAGAACTAACATTTTTATAGATTGGTCAGTATGGGAAAAATATATATAAAGGAATACAAAAACATATGACTTTTTTTATTTTATTTTTTTTTTATTATAAATGTAAGATAACAATATATTTTTTTTTTTTTTCATATATTTTTTTTTTTTCTTAACCTCGGTAACAGAATGAAAGTTGAGTATGGATGTAATATTCCTGGGGGGAAAAAAAGCATCCATCCAACTTGAAGGAGCTGGAGCAGTTTTGCAAGGAGGAATGGGCAAAAATCCCAGTGGTAAGATGTGGCAAGCTCATAGAGACTTATCCAAAGCGACTTGGAGCTGTGATTGCTGCAAACATTGGCTCTACAAAGTATTTACTTTAGGGAGGTGAATAGTTATGCACATTTGACTTTTTCTGTTATTCTGTCCTATTTGTTGTTTGCTTCACAATAAAAGTTGTGCTTCAAAGTTGTGGGCATGTTCTGTAAATTAAATGATGCAAATCCTCAAACAATCCATGCTAATTCCAGGTTGTGAGGCAACAAAACACGAAAAATGCCAAGGGGGTGAATACTTCTGCAAGGCACTGTACCTATATAACCTGATCGCCAAAAGAGGAAAAAAAAAATAACCAGATTTAGGGCCCATCTTATTATATTCTGCTCTCCGAAAGAGAATGAATTGTAAAACTTAACTCTTAATTTGAAATTAAAATGGAAACCTTTCAATAAAAATACAATAAAATCCATACTAAAATGGAAACTGGTAAAATTAGTCACAGTAATCATCTATATTGTATATCCCAAAATATATGAATAAGCGTCTGATGTAAGAATAAGTGAAGTGCAAATTAAAAATATATATTCTGAGCAAGAGAGAAGTCTCTTAACTTATTTTAGACGTTCAAATATGAGCACAAATGTACTATTTAATCTATTTACTATGTGTATTATCTTATTGCTATCCTATTCTTGCCCAGGTTTGCCTCTTCCATTCCCTTTAGATTGTAAGTTTGCGAGTTTTTAATCTTGTAGGGTGCTTTGCGGAAAAACACTTTCTACATAAAATTGTGAGCTAAAAGATAAGTTTCTCCACCCTTTTGCCATTTGTTTTATTATACTTTGCTATGTATTTAAACCTTGTATTGAGCTGGCCCATTACAAATAAAGCATCACATATATAGTTGTCGTAATTGCGTGTTTGTTGGTAACACTATGTTAAAAGTTACAGGTTTGACGGGGGCTGCAATGAGCGCCAAAGGCCGTACGTGACTGGCTTAGTTGCAGGCTTCAAAATAAATTACTGGTTTACCGGCTGTCCTCCTCCTTCTTCCCTTTTTTTTTTTTTTCCCAAGCTCGTAACTTGATAGCCATTCAGGGGGCTCCAAAAAAAAGGCAATTTATTGGAAACACACAGCACAGGGGGAGAAGCCAGGAGCTTTTGAGAAAGGTTGCAAGCTAATTTGCTATTGCCGTTTTCTGCCGGTCTCAAAGCGGCTAAGCTAGGGGAAAAAAAATGGCGGCCGTAAAGCTATTTATTTTTTTTTCAAGCCGGGAATCCAATTTCAAGCTTTGTGAAAATTATCAATTTCCCAAGCCCTCAAATGGTTTCACACCTGTAAACGTAAATAGGGGCGGGGGGGGGGGGGTGGATAAGAGACACAGGGGTGTCAAAGGCACTCATCGCGAGGGTTGAAAGTTAAGGGGGGGGGCGAGAGCCTTGCATTGTCTGTCAAACCGCATTGCCAGGCTTCAAATTTTATTGCCATAATTTTTGACTAGCAAGTCATTGGTAATAATAATTAGGACAAATCCAAGCTTTTTAGTTCTTAGAAGTGTGTATGTCTTTATATAATCTTTCTGTACTCTTCATGTAAATTTGACAACAAATGATGTAGACCATTATAAATGTACCAACATGGAAAATGGATTTAACCATTAATACATGTGCGTTGTTTACGTCTTAGCTTTATGTAACCTAAAATATGTTTTTAAAAAACAAATATTGTCTTTAAAGATAACATTATCGCTTGCACAGTAATTATTTAAATGGATAAGTTCTTATTTTTTACTTCCCATCCCAGGCTTCAGTTTTCAGTTACATAGTTGACTACAATTAAACCCTTTCTGGATCACTACCTAGTCATGGTGGGGCTTGTGTACCTCAATGAAGCTTTGAGCTATACGTCATCCAAGATGGTCAGGTCATTACAGAGAGGTCAGACAAAATCATGGTCCACTGGAGAAGGAACTGGCAACTCACTCCAGTATCTTTGCCCTGAAATCCTTATGGATTAGCACAACCAGACACGAGATGTGCTGTGGTCACTGAGAGTCGGACTCTTCTGAACAACAACAATATAATTGAAATTGACACCACACTCCTGCTCTCTGAGACCCAGAAGAAGGAAGCATGCATCAGTAGATGCCATAGCAATTCTCAAGAAATGTAAACCCCCCTTCTCATACACAACTCTCCCCAAAGCATCATGAAATAGGATCAGGGTCCAGCAGAGTCGTCAACTTTTTTTTTTTTATTTCCAATTAAATACTAGCTTTATTATTTCTTCCCTGCTTTAATTATGTTTTGTCCTTGTACAATGGTCCTTTAAAGGCACAGTGCCATTGTCCTACAGTGGGAATTCATTTCTGTATTTAGTTTGTTAGAAATAAAATCAGTATTTAAAGACATAATACTGTGTACACTTTAAAGAGGATTTGCCCAGGAGGCTTTCCTAGATTTTATTTCCTCTTGTTGTTTTTTTTTTTTTTTTTTTTTTTTGCTAACCTTTCTAGGTTTGCCAACAGTGATTACTATAGGGAATGAGGCAGACTCCTATCGGGAAAGCTTCCTGGGCATTTCCTGCTCTATCCACTTTACATCTCATCGAGGGTGGAAAGAAGCTTATATGCTGAAGTCTGCAACACTAAAATCAAGTGTAAGTTTTAAACCAGCCTTTTTTTTTAAATTCAAAATAACCACAAGGGTGACACTATAAATATGGTCTTTGAGGTCTTGTCTTCCAAAAGCAACAGATTAAATTTATAATTACTAAAAGCGACACAGCAAAGCTCCCAGTTATTGTGGAAGCGAAAAGTGCACATATAAATTAGATTACAATTGGTTGTTACGAAAAATAGGTAGAATTGTATATGATTCATGATCTCTCATAGTAGTGGGTGATAAACCTTGGGAACATGCCCATTTGGATAATAATAATTTTAAAAGTGTTATCTTTATTGTAATCTATACCATGCCCTGGTGGTTTATCACCCCTACGGTGAGAGAGTTAATCACGTGATATAGTTATTAGGAGAGTTGGAGTAGTTTCATGTAATTTATGCTTAATATTTATTGTTCATTCTTCACTTGTGTCCAACTCTCAATGACCATATGGACGTGGCAGGCCTGGCACATATGCTTCTGGTTGTTCTTATCCATATGGTTTTTAATCTCAAACATTATCTATCTTTTTAATTTCATGACTACAGTCACCATCTGCAGAGATCTTGGATCCAAGGAAAATAAAATTTGTCACTGCCTCCACATCTTCCCCGTCTATTTGCCAGGAAGGGAGATTGCCGTTTGCCATGATCTTCGTCTTTTTAACGTTGAGCAGCAGGCCAACTTCTGCGCTCTCTTCTTTTATCCTCATCAATAAGTCAGTTTGTTCCTCCTCACTTTCAGCCATCAGAGTAGTATCATCGGTGTATCTGAGGTTGTTGATATTCCTTCCAGCAATATTGATTCCGGCTTTGTATTTATCCAGTCCATACTTACGCATGATGTACTCTGCATATGAGTTGAATAATTAAGGTGACAATATACAACCTTGTTGCACTCCTTTTCCGATTATTAAACCATTCTCTTGTCCCTTGTTCAGTTCTGACCATGGCTTCTTGGTCGACATACAGATTCTTTAGGAGGAGGATGAGAGGATCTGGTACTCCCTATCATTTTAAGGACATGCCACATTTTTGTTGTGATTCATACAGTCAAAGACATTTTTTTTTCTTTTTCTTATTAGCAAGACATCCTAGGGCCCATCTCTCTTCGCTCTCCAAGATGTCTTGCTCCAGCTCATTGGACAAGCTATTGAGGCCATCACTGCTGTTGAGATCCTTTCTTTATAGATCTTCAGTGTATTCCTGCCACCTCTTCTTTATGTGACCTTCTTCTATTAAGTACCTACCATTTTAGTCTTATCACGCCCACTTTGGCATGAAAGGTGCATTTCTTTTTTTTATTTTATTTTTTGGGTTCCCAATTTTCTTGAACAGATCTTTTGACTTTCCCATTCTGTTATCCTTTTCAATATCTTTACATGGTTCTTTGTAGAATGTCTCTACTTGCTATCCTCTGCAATTCTGCATTCAGTTGTACAAATATTTTCTTATCTTCACTTTCCTTCTCTCCTGGGCTACTTTCATAGCCTCATCAGACAGACAGTTTGACTTCTTACTTTTTCTTTCTTTTAGGGATATTCTTTATTGCCGTTTTCTTTATAATGTTGCAAACTACGGTCCAAAGTTATCCTGGTATTCTATCTTCCATGTCTAGTCCGTTTTTTAAATGAATTCTTTACTTCCAATGCATATTCACAAGGGATATTATCTACTTGGTCTGATGGTTTTCCCTCTTTTCTTCATTTTTAAACTTTGCAATAAGAACTTAATGCTCTGAGCCGCAGTCAGATGCAGGTCTTGTTTTTGCTGACTATAGAGCTCTGCCATCTTTGGCTACAAAGTATATAGTCAGTCTGATTTCTATGTTGTCCATCTGGTGTTGTCCAAGTGTAGAGTCGTCTCTGAGGCTATTGGAAGACGGTGTTTGCTACGACCAGAATATTATCTTGACAAAATTCTACTTATCACTGACCTGCTTCATTTTGTACTCCAAGGCCAAAAATGCCAGTTATTCCGATGTCGTTTGGTTCCCTACTTTAGCATTCCAATTTCCTATGAAGATAGTAACATCTTTCCTTGGTGTTATATCTATGACGTGTTGAATGTCTTCATAGAACTGAACAACTTCAGCATCCGTGGTTGGAGCATAGACTTGCATCACTGTGATATTAAATGGCTTGCCTTGAATTCAAATTGAAATAATTCTGTAATTTATTGGGTTTGTAACCAAGCACGGATTTGGCCACTCTTTGACTACAATGGCTACTCCATTTCTTCTGTTGGATTCTTTACCACCGTTGAAGATCTTGTGCTTGTCTGAAGTGAAATGTCTCATTCCAGTCCATTTTAAGTTCACCAATTCCCAGGATATCAATGTTTAACCTTGTCATTTCATTTTTGATCACATCTACAGTGCCTTGCAAAAGTATTCACCCCCCCCTTGACTTTTTACCTAATTTGTTACATTACAACCTTAAGTTCAGTGTTTTGTTAATCTGAATTTTGTGATGGATCAGAACACAATAGTCTAAGTTGGTGAAGAGAAATTAGAAAAATATATACATAAAACTATTTTTTAGTAACAGAAAATTGGCATGTGCGTATGTATTCACCCCCTTTGTTATGAAGCCCATAAAAAGCTCTGGTGCAACCAATTACCTTTAGAAGTCACATAATTAGGGAAATTATGCAATCTGTGTGCAATCTAAGTGTCACATGATCTGTCATTACATATACACACCTTTTTTGAAAGGCCACAGAGGCTGCAACACCTAAGCAAGAGACACCAGTAACCAAACACTGCCATGAAGACCACGAACTCTCCAAACAAGTAAGGGGCAATGTTGTTGAGAAGTACAAGTCAGGGTTAGGTTCTAAAAAATATCCAAATCTTTGATCCCCAGGAGCACCATCAAATCTATCATAACCAAATGGAAAGAACATGGCACAACAGCAAACCTGCCAAGAGATGGCCGCCCAGCAAAACTCACGAACCGGGCAAGGAGGACATTAATCAGAGAGGCAGCACAGAGACCTAAGGTAACCCTAGAGGAGCTGCAGAGTTCCACCGCAAAGACTGAAGTATCTGTGCATAGGATGACAATAAGACGTACGCTCCATAGAGTTGGGCTTTATGGCAGAGTGGCCAGAAGAAAGCCATTACTTTCAGCAAAAAACAAAATGGCACTCTTTGTGTTTGCTAAAAGGCATGTGGGAGACTTCCCAAATGTATGGAGGAAGGTGCTCTGGTCTGAAGAGACTAAAATTGGACTATTCGGCCATCAAAGAAAATGGTATGCCTGGCGCAAACCCAACACATCACATGACCCAAAGAACACCATCCCAGAGTGAAACATGGTGGTGGCAGCATCATGCTGTGGGGATGTTTTTCAACAGCCGGGACTGGGAAACTGGTCAGAGTTGAGGGAAAGATGGATGGTGCTAAATACAGGGATATTCTTGAGCAAAACCTGTACCACTCTGTGCGTGATTTGAGGCTAGGACGAGGTTCACCTTCCAGCAGGACAATGACCCCAAACACACTGCTAAAGCAACACTTGAGAGGTTTAAGGGGAAACTTGTAAATGTGTTGGAATGGCCTAGTCACAGCCCAGACCTCAATCCAATAGAAAATCTGTGGTCAGACTTAAAGATTGCTGTTCACTAGCACAAACCATCCAACTTGAAGGAGCTGGAGCAGTTTTGCAAGGAGGAATGGGCAAAAATCCCAGTGGTAAGATGTGGCAAGCTCATAGAGACTTCTCCAAAGTGACTTGGAGCCGTGATTGCCGCAAAAGGTGGCTCTAGAAAGTATTGACTTTAGGGGGGTGAATAGTTATGCACGTTGACTTTTTCTGTTATTTTGTCCTATTTGTTGTTTGCTTCACAATAAATCTTCAAAGTTGTGGGCATGTTCTGTAAATTTAAAGGATGCAAATCCTCCAAATAATCCATGTTAATTCCTGGTTGTGAGGCAACAAAACACAGAAAAAGGCCAAGGGGGGGGGGGGGGGGGGGGGGGGGTGAATACTTTTGCAAGGCACTGTAGTTTGCCTTGGTTCATAGTTCTAACATTCCAGGTTCCTATTCTGAATTGGACTTTGCAGCAGTGGACTTTCCTTTCCCCTCCAGACATCTGCATCTGGGTGTCCTTTTAGGCTTTCGCCCATCCACTTCATTAGATCTGGTGTTACTTGTACTTGCCCTCTGCTCTTCCTCAGTAATGTGGTAGGCACCTTCTGACCTGAGGGGCTCATCTTCCGGTGCCATATTGTTATGTCTCTGGTTGTGCCTGTTCATAAAGTTTTCTTATCAAACATACTGGAGTGGGTTGCGAGTTCCTTCTCCAGTGGACCACATTTTGTCTGACCTCTCTGCCATGGCCGGCCCTTCTTGGCTGACCCTACATGGTACAGCTTCATTGAAGTACACAAGCCCCTTCACCACAACAAGGTAGCGATCCAGGAGGGGAAAATAAATAGACCATGTGACAAAAAAGAAAAAAAGCCAATTTTGAGAAGAGAAAATAGATTGTTTACTATGGAAATGGGGCATGATCGAACAGGATGGGACCCCCCAATCCACAGGTTAGCGATCACTGATATATTGTTGTGCCAATTGCCTCATTTCATCTTCTTGGATCTCCTTCCATTGAGATTGCATAGTGTAGTGGTGGTTTCTAAGATATACGAATACTTCATATCTTTAAATAGTGCTGTATCCACAGTGAGGTGTGATAAACGAGTCCGGCTCCTTGGAGCTCTTGTGGACCCGTGAGAGAAACGGCAGATGTTTAGATTGCGACATGCTGTAGAGACTTCAGGATTACCTGTGAGCAGGTATGGTGGCCTACTAACAGGCTACAAATAATATGAAACTCCTGGATGTTACTAGGTATATAATATCCATTTGTATCTATATAATTTGTATGTACTTTTATTAGGAAATGCTTAAAATGTCTGTAATTGTCTAAAATCAAACAAATATTATCTGCTTGGGTCTACCCTGTGCAGCGTATGCAGATACAGACTGTGGGGCTGGGAGTGCAGTGTAATGTCTTGGCTTATAAGGGGTCATGTCTCACGTTGAAGCATGTTTCTGAGTGATGGGTAGTATGAGGTAAAGTATGGCAAGTCCACAGAGTCTGAGTCTTTGTGAGCTGCAGAGGGCAGACCCCAGTAGATAATATTTGCTTTTTTGTATTAAGAAGTATTTATAAGCATTGTTTTATTGGATAAAATAAAGTACATAACAGTAATTGGATACACAGGGATATTACCGTATATACTTGAGTATGAGCCGACCTGAGTAAGCCGAGGCACCTATTTTACCACAAAATACTGGGAAAACGTAGTGCCTCGAGTATAAGCAGAGGGGGGAAATGTGCTGCCCCCTATGTCCCTCTTGTGCCTTCTGTGCCCCTTTTCTTGTGTCCCCCCCCTCTCTCTCCCCTGTGTCTCTTTCCCTCCCCCTCTCTTTCCCTTGTGTCTCTTTCCCTCCCCCTCTCTCTCCCCAGTGTCTCTTTCTCTCCCCAGTGTCTCTTTCTCTCCCCTGTGTCTCTTTCCCTCCCTCTCTCTCCCCTGTGTCTCTTTCCCTCCCCCTCTCTCTCCCCTGTGTCTTTCCCTCCCCTTTCTCACCCTCTCCTTTCTCACCCTCTCCTTTCTCACCCTCTCCTTTCTCACCCGCTCCTTTCTCACCCGCTCCTTTCTCACCCGCTCCTTTCTCACCCGCTCCTTTCTCACCCGCTCCTTTCTCACCCGCTCCTTTCTCACCCGCTCCTTTCTCACCCGCTCCTTTCTCACCCGCTCCTTTCTCACCCGCTCCTTTCTCACCCGCTCCTTTCTCACCCTCCTCAACCTCACCCCCTCATCCTCAACACCCCCCCTCCTCATCCTAAACCCTCTTCTCACTTTACCCCTCACTTACCTTCCATCTGCAGCTGCTCCTTCCGGCTGCGTCGGGTCCCAGCCAATGTGCATGTGACGTCACGTCATTAGCATATGCCGGGTCTGGACGCAGCCGGAAGAAGCGCGGAGGAGCAGCTGCAGATGGAAGGTAAGTGAGGGGAAAGGAAGACAGGGGTGTAATTAGAGGGGTAAAGTGAGGAGTGTGGAGGTTTGAGGATGGGGATTGGGGAGGGTTGAGGATGGGGATTGGGGAGGGTTGAGGATGGCGGTGGGAGGGAAAGAGCCACAGGGGGTTTAAAGTGAGACACAAGGGCAGTGACTCGAGTATAAGCAGAGGGGGGCCTTTTCAGCCTATAAAAAAGGGCTGAAAAACTCTGCTTATACTCAAGTATATATGGTATATACCTATTGTCATCAAGGTACATGCTGTATCCCTTTAAAGCCATAGCATTCATTTTTTATTTAAATATTAAGTAATTCCTTTTAAGTAAAAGCTTTTTTATAAACTTAATATAGTTGATATATTATATACATATTTCAGCATATAACGTGTATGACCAAGTTATTTAGTAAAATAGTATATGTTTGTCACTTTATACAAACTTTTAAGTTGTGCCTTTGCTTTTTTTCCATTGTATTTCCATAATCTGGAGCCCCTGCACATCTATTTTGGTTACTTTACGTTATTTGCCGGCCTCAATCGTCTAACTCTGATTAGTCTGTGTCATGAGTGGACTGATGGATTTTAGGGGAAATGTTTATTTGCCTCCTTGTGGTCAAATGTGAGAATAACATGCAATGTAAATAGGCAGCTTATGCATAAATGTATGTTCTAACTTCTTTCCTACCACCATAATAGAAAGCTCACACCAGTAAAAAAAAATGGTGAATTCATGTGCAAAGTGTTTTTAGAAAGTAAAATACAAATAGCCTTTACTTTATTTCCTATATTTTGAATATCTTCTTTGTGAGTGGCTTTGCAAGTAGCAGGGATTCTCCAATTCTAAAGATCTATTCAGTTATGTGAA
This sequence comes from Discoglossus pictus, assembly GCA_027410445.1. NCBI lineage: Eukaryota > Metazoa > Chordata > Amphibia > Anura > Alytidae > Discoglossus > Discoglossus pictus. The sequence continues at coordinate 30,096,664 of CM050176.1, read as the reverse complement.
GGGTAACTACATATCTCTCTCTATTAACAATATCTTTGTAGTTTCAGTCTTGTCAAACAGGAAGGAGTCTTGAAATGTGAAGTTGATCCTCAATGCTGGTGTACAGCTGTATACAATAGTTAATAAATGTAAAAGTTTTGTGTGTGTATGTGAATATATATGTATATGTGTATATATATATATATATATATATATATATATATATATATATATATATATATATATATATATATATATATATATATATATATAATATATAATTTTACACACTAGCGACTTGCCCGTCAAAAAATGATGGTCAATAAAATTTGAAGCCATGGCAATGCTGTTTGCCACACAATGTAAGGGTTTTTGTACTCTGAGGATCTTCGGCGCTCATTTCCTCCTCTCCTCTGGTGTACTTTTGCTCCTCTGAGCCGCCTCTGTTCTCATCACAAAGACAGATACATATGTCTATATTTTTGTAAATAATAATAATTAATTAGTTACCGTATATACTAGAGTATAAGCAGAGGCTTATTTTACCACAAAAAACTGTGAAAACCTAGCGACTTGTGTATGAGCCGAGGGTGGAAAAGAGGGTCCTTCTCTCCCCCCACACCACCGATCATCATCTACTTTCCCCCATAACCTCCTCCTCACTGCACCCTCTCCAATCCCTATACCCTCTCTCCTTACTATGCTCCGATGAGCTTATTCTGTATGGAGAAGGTTATGGGGGAAAGCGGATGATAAGGGGGTAAAGGAATAGAAGGATGATGTTTTGCCGCCCCTACAATAGGAGAACAGGTAAGTGGGACCCTAACTCGAATATAAGCCGAGGGGTGCTTTTTCAGCATAAAAAATGTGCTAAAAAAGTCTGCTTATACTTGAGTATATATGGTACTTGATGAATTAATCTACCTATATGTAATGAATAAACCCATCAAGCCATAGCCTGAAGAGCTAACAATCTTTTTTTCATTTTCCCACAGCATATAATGTCCAGTGGGACTGTTGTTGGCCTGTAGAGATATTTTTATGAATGTCCCAACTGTGCATTAGAAATAGGCTGTGTGTGCGAGGGCCAACCTGTGGGTTTATTTGTGTAAAGCGCTCCTGTAGATTTGCAAGTTCGGAGTGTAAAGTAGCGTTGTTTTGTTTGTGGTATGAGGTTTACGAGTATTTGGCGTCCTTTGTAGTAGTGTATTTTGTACCTCGTATGTTCCTGTGTTCAGTAATGTGCGATCCCGGGGGTATGTAGCCTCGTTTTAATTTTTTTGGCCGCCATTTTTTTTTTTTTTTTCGCTTAGCCAATTTTCGAATGCCGACATTCTTCAAAATCGACATGAATTTGCGTTCCACCTTACTCCCAGACGTCCTGGCTTTTCCCCCGTACTGTGTGTAATGTTTTTTTTTTCTCGTGTATTTTGTTTTTCACGATTCGGCCGTTAATTTCGTATTTTTCCTACCTCGTATTTTTCTTTTTCTAAATCCCGCGTCTCGTAATGTTGTTTTGTTGTTTTTTTTCTAAGTTGCGCGTTCGGCAACTGCTTGCAGCCTAACAGCCTTATTAAATTGCGAATGGGGCAAATGAATAGGACTGTATATAAGCACATAGCATTTTTTTTTCCAAAAGTGTTTATTATTTTGTGAACTTCTATGCAAAAGCAAGGTCTTCATTAACTAAAAACGTATTTAAAAAAAAAAAGATGCTATGTGCTTATATAGAGCCCTATTCAATTGGGCGAATGGGAATTTAAAAAGTCTGTAAGGCGATCCCGCGTTTCCTAAGTGTTTGTAGGCTAAGTTCCGTGTGTTTCATTGCCTCCCCATTGGATATAACACTGGTTTTGCCCAGCCACCCCCCCACCCCCCCCCCCCCTCCCCCGAGTAACACTGACTCAATGCTTGGGTATTATTCCAAAACACCAAGAGCCATGGAAGGAATTTTAAAATAGTTTTCCTGTGATTTACCCTATGCTAAAATTGACCCGTTTAACACGGTTTCATTTAGCACTTGGTCTTCTAGGAACACATCTACAGAGTTAAAAGGGGCATGTCTTTATTTATATACAGGTATACCTGCTTAGCGCTACCCCTTTTAGGGCTGTTTTGTTATAACGCTATTTTGACCCGTAATTCCCTGCTTAATGCAGTGCCTTGCTATAACACTGTTTTTGCTGCCAAACCCCTTTTTTAATGCTTGATTCTCAAAAAAAAAAAAACAGAATCCAGGATGAGCCAGAAGCTTCAACATCACAAGTTTATATTTCTGCTAATGTTCAGTTTGTGATCGTGTTATGTTTGCTGTTTGTTTGAAGTTCATATAAAACAATAAAAGTTTAAATTGCAATTGTGTATTTTTATTTCATGAGTTCCCCTAAAGCTATCTACACTATGTTAAACTGCCCCGTTTAGAGCTATTTCACGTAGCACTCCTATCGCTTGGAACCTATCTAAAGCGTTAAACGAGGTAGAGCTCTACTGTGTATTGCCCCCTTTAGCAGCAATGACCGCGTGCCGTCCTGTGTAATAGTTGTCGAGGAGCCTCTAATTCTTGCAGGTGGTATAGCTGCCCATTCGTCTTGGCAAAATGCTTCCAGGACTGCGATGGCCACTCCACACCCTTCACCTTTTTCGTCTGTAACCACTTGAGCGTCAGTTTAGGGCCATTGTCAAGCTGGAAAGTCCAAGAGTGTCCCATGCTCAGCCTTCGTGCAGAAAAAATGCAAATTGTCTGACAGTATTTTCTGATAACATGCTGCATTAATCTTGCCATTGATTTTCTGAAGATTCCCGTGCCTTTAGAGTTCATCCCCCCCCCCCCCCCCCCAAAAAAAACATCAGTGAGCCACCACCATTCTTCACAGTGGGGATGGTATTCTTTTCACTATTCGCCTTGTTGACCCCTTTCCAAACATAGCGCTTATGGTTGTGACCATAAAGCTCTATTTTGGTCTCGTCACTCCAAATTACAGTGTGCGAGAAGCTGTGAGGCGTGTCAAGGTGTTGTCAGGCATATTGTAACCAGGCTTTTTTGTGGCATTGGCGCAGTAAAGGCTTCTTTCTGGCAACTCAACCATGCAGCTCATTTTTATTCAAGTATCATCATATTGAGCACCTTGAAACAACCACACCACCTTTTTCCAGAGCAGCCTGTATTTCTCCTGAGGTTACCTGTGGGGTTTTTCTTTATATTCCGAACAATTCTTCTGGCAATGCTGGCTGAAATCTTTCTTGGTCTACCTTACCTTGTCTTGGTATCAAGAGATCTCTGGATTTTCCACTTCTCATGAAGTGATTAAACTGTACTGACTGGCATTTATAAGGCTTTGGATATCTTTTTAGATCCTTTTCCATCTTTATGAAGTTCCGTTACCTTGTTACGCAGTTCTTTACTGCTCCCCAAGGCTCTGTATCTAGCATGCTCAGTACATCTACGATAGAGCTAACAAACTCATTGACTATTTATACACAGACACTAATTGCAATTTAAAAAGCCACAGGTGTGGGAAATGAACCTTTAATTGCCATTTTAACGTGTGTGTGTGTGTGTCACCTTGTGTGTGTGTGTGTGTAAGGCCAAACATTCAAGGTTATGTAAACTTTTGATCAGGGCCATTTGGGTGATTTCTGTTATCATTATGATTTTAAAAAGGGGCCGAACAACTATGCGATGATAAATGGCTTCATATGATCACTATTATATATATATATATATATATATATATATATATATATATATATATATATATATACTCAGAATCCTGATAAATAATGCCTCGCTCTTCAATCCATAAACCATTTTGAACATGGCTTCCTTTAATATAGAGTATAGTGTGTTGGTGTGTATCTATGTTTTTTTTGTTTAATGTTTTCCAATGGTAAAGTAATCGTTTAATGGCGTATGAGTCCTCCACATGTAACTGTAAAAGCAGATTAGCTAATGTTCTAATGTAGGTAATTCCAAATAATATAGGATGCATTTTTTTTAAGTTCTTCAAAACATTTTGCTCATTATCTGGTGTAGTTTGTCAAAAGAGCAAATTGAAAATCTTTTACTACAAGGTCCCTCCAATATAGTCGGGATGAGATGCTGTATTTATTAACACTGTAATGTAATATCAGTCGGAGTCTCATCGTTTTATTTGTACGAATATGGCTTGTAGGAAGAACATATGAACTACTGTCATTGGCCCTATCTGTCAAAAAAATATGCTTCATTTGCATATTTGCTAATTAAAGCAGCTTGGTGGAAACATTAAGTAGAATATCTTCTGTAACCTTTATCACTGCAGTTAATGGATATAGTCTAGCAAATCTCATAGACGGCCCTTTAAATAATGTAAATGATTATGAATATGTAACTAGTTAATATGCAGCCATGAAAGGATTATCATGTTGAGGTTAATGAATATGCTGCACTTATAGCTTGCAAGGCTTTCAGCTCACTTCATGCATGGGCAAGCATGAGCCGGCAAGTGACAT
>CM050176.1:29887194-30084694 GCA_027410445.1 Discoglossus pictus | reverse complement strand
AAATGTGTGTGCCTGTTTAATAAAAGAGCATTTCTACTGAAGCTCCAACAGGTGGCAGTGTGGAGCAGTTCTGCATGCTGGGGATGTGCATCAGGGAAGAGGGTAAAAGAGCAAGGGCTGCAAAGTATAGGAGGATTGGTTCTAGGAGGGAGGGGCATAGGGACAGGCGCTATGAGGGGTTGGGGGCTGAGGGGTTGGGTACTGTGGGCGGATGGATCCTGAGAGGGGATGGTTGCTGACAAGGACTGGATGGATGGATGCTAAGAGGGGTGGCTGATGTATGGGGGTGATGTTTATATATGTGTGTACATATATATCCATATAGGATGTCACAAGTAGAGCGTGCGTGTCCTGGATATATATATATATATATATATATATATATATATATATATATATATATATATATATATATATATATATATATATATATATATATATATATATATATATATATATATATACGGTCGCCAAAAGGCTTCATTCAGTGACTTTATTGTACAAATATTACGCATGTCCCATTCTATTACTTTGCTTTAAGGTGATCTTTTCTTATCAAAATTTTTTTATTGACTGTATTAAAAAAAGCTTCCCCACAAATGTCTGTGTGTGCCATATCAGCCCGGCCAAGATACCGCACCGAAATAGGAGGCAGAGAAGACATTGCATTGTTTTCTACTCTTATCTGCATGCATTAGAAGGCTGTGATAAAGCTTTCCGCTTCTAAACTAATGTTCACTGGTCTCTGCCTTGACAAATAAAAATGTGTATCGGGGAGTGCTGGAATCTGTAAAGCTTCTGTACATATCCTGATACATTGATATTGCTGCTGTGTTCTCTGCTTTGTGCCATTTCACTAACACTTATCTGTTTTAATGACAGGTGGTCAGCGGCTGTCAGGAAAAAATCCAACACTGGTAAGTGTAAAATACTGATAAAATAACCTTTTGTGTCTTTTTATTTCTTTGTAACATAATTCTTTATGCATCCTATCTGCAATATCCCGGTATGTCTTTGCTGGAGAAGTACACAAGCATTTGCATTACTGAAACCAATATTCCTCCCATCACTTTTTATATTGCAGATTGGATGTGCGTTGGTTTTTGATACAAAAGCGTACTTGAAATAAATTTGAATTTTATTTATTTCTTTTTTTAATTGAAGACGCTGATGCTATGCCATGGAAAAAAACAAAAGAAAGCCCAGATGATTTACTTTCAATATACTACTGTCAGGGGGGGCACAGCTTAAAAGAAATTGGAAATTATCTCATTGTGTATAAGGGCAAAATAATATAATATAGAAAATGCATAAATCCTATTTCTGAGGGTTTTTTTTATATTATGTTCTTAACACTCCTGTTGTAGGAAGACTAGAGAAAAATAATCATCTGACATATTAATAGAAATTAACCTTTAATGACATTCAGTAGGCAACCACAGCGCTCTGCACATAATCAAAACACATAATGGATTATAGTTTTGTGTTAAATTTTATATTTTAACCCAGAAAATATGGTATATTGCATTTCTATGTGATTCAGTATGTATGGGTTGCTACTTTAGAAATAGGTGTATGGGATTTGATGCACATATTAAGAGCAGGGTAGTGGTTTTAGATTCAGTACCGTGTGTTTTTTTTAAAAAAATTTTTTTTTAAGTTACATTTTAAATTTGTCCCGTGTTGTGTTATTATTTTGTTTGTTGTTGTTCAGTCGTGTCCGACTCTCTGTGATCCTGTGGGCCACTTCGCTCCAGGCACATCTTGCATCTGCTATGAAAACCTTATGGATAAGCACAACCAAATACACTTGAGTGGGTTGCCAGCATCTTCTCCAGTAGACCGCGATTTGTCTGACCTCTATGCTATGACCTGCCCATCTTGGCTGACCCTACATGGTATAGCTCACAGCTTCATTGAGGTGCCCAAGCCTCTTTACTACAACAAGATAGCGATCCAGGTGTTATTATTAGGAAAATACAATTATCAGTCAGGACTACAATGCCAAATGAGTCCTTAAAGAGATTCTGTCACCATCAATAAATAATCCTAACTTTATCTTTTATAAGGAATCAAACCTATTACACCACTCATTTCTCCACTGATTAGTTTAAAGGGTCATATTTAAAAAATACCCATTAAAGGTATATCCATTTTTCCTTTTTTTTTTTTTTTTTTTTTAACCTTTTCCTAGTTTAACACATGCTGCTTATATCAGAAACGCACATTATAATGAGTGATTCTATACTCCATAAAGATCTATTGAAATTAAAAATTGTTTTCCACACCCCAGCGATGCTTACATAGGCTCAGTGAACCTCCCTATAGAAACACTGCACTTGGCTACAGATTTTAACCCTATACTTCAAGTCAGCAGCAGCTCAATGCAAAGATCTACAGATCAGTCTGACTCCTCCTACTTCATTCTACAGGGAGACTACACATCCCATGATTTATTCCTGCACAAAGTGCCATCACTGATTGTTAATTGTATTAAAATGTATCACTGTCTGTGATTGGCCAAAACAAATTTTGAATTTTATGCTAATTTTAGCAGAGATATCCAGTGGTGATAACAAACAAAAGCAACTGCTTGCAAACCGAATAATATTTTGCAAACCTCAAGGTGAATTTGTAATTTTTTTCATGCACTACTGATTCTCCTCTTATCAGATGCATTCATAATCCCGAAAATTTAGATATGCCTTAAAGAAACATATGTTGGCATATTATTTAAGCTCATGGCAAATTAGTATTTGTGAAGATCCCAGATAGGGGAGCTATTCAGCTCCACCACTTCCTACCTTTGCGCTACAGGAATCCCCCTCTTAAAGCTGGCAATCTTCTCCGAAGGAATGGGCCTCTCGGTGACCGGCAGTCATATCAGGATCAATAGCACAAGGACACGTGTCCACAGGGTAAAAATGCTTCAATATGTTTCAAGAGGACCAGTAATGACACCCAGCACACACAATTTCCATGCATAGTAGGGTGTCAAGGTTATCAGGGGTGTTTGTGTGAACAACCTTCCTCTTAGGTCCCCAATTGTAATCTAAAAGCTGATTGCGGGTAGCACCAGGGGTGACCACCGAGCATCAACTTCCCCCACGATCTCCCAAGGCAAAGGCAATGAAACAGTGTGTCTCTCTGAAGCCGGAACACAACAAATAACCAACATATATAGGTTCTCAGATTTTTTGTCACTATTGTCTTCTACCCATTCCAGGGGAGTAAACGGTCTTGGCGGTGACCCCAGCGCAAACCCCACTGTCCAGGCCAAGTGCCCCTCCTTGGCTATTAAGCCAGGAGCATAGTTGCTCACATCCAAACTATTTGCTTGGCCTGGGTTTTGCCAACAGTTCTCTGTGCCAGGGTAATCAATGCAGTCCAAGGGTGCCATTGTCATCCCACCCCCCAAAAACCAGAGCCGATGAACTCTTCTGCCCCACTGTATGGGTAATACACTCCCCTGGGGTGCCCAGAAAAACAGTAATTCCAAGGGGGAAAGTACTGCCCGGATCTGGAAGTCGTCATTTAATATTGTGGCCTGGTCTAAAGGTTCCAATCCTCTAGGTTGCATCTGGATCAGCATATCGCATCCCCCTCTGTCTGGAACCACCACCTGGGCAAAGCACTCACCTCCTTCTGAGTCCATGGTCACAATGTTCCATGGAAGGACCTCACTGCTCTCATCCAGACTTCTCCTTGGGCCTTCAATTTGACAGACATTTTCTGTCTTCCCCACTGTCTTGTCATTAGCGGTGGTGTCTCCACAAACTGTATAGGGCTGCACCCCCTGGTCTGCCACACTCCCCTGGCTGCTTGCTGAGCCTGTCCCTGGAACTGTGGCTGGCTCCCTGACATTGGCTATCAACTGGAGCTCCTTCAATGGTTCACAATCCACACCCAGGGCACAGTAAGCATAGCTAATCCCATCCAGACTCTCTGAACATAAACAATTATCCAACAAGCTGTAGGCTTTAAGCGCCTCACGTTGCTAGGCTGCGTCTTCCCAATCTGTTTGGTGGGGCTCCTCAAAGTACTTGAGCCAGGTTCCACCTGGACCCACCTCCTCACTGTTTGCTCCAAGCCTACAGGAGCTCTCTGCCTTCACTGGGGCCAAGGCCTAGGGCAGGGATGACCTCACCTCTGCAGTGCACATTCTCTGCTATTAGCTCCTCCGATATGTCTTTGATGGTTTCCAGCCTTGCTGCCAACTCTCACACCGAGAGCCCACCATGCTGCCACCAGTTTGTGAAGATCCCCAGATAGGTGTGCTATTCAGCTCCAACACTTCCTGCCTTGGCACTACAGGAATCCCCCTCTTACATCTGGCAATCGTCTGGGCCTCTCGGTGACCTGCAGTCATATCAATAGCACAGGAACACAGGCTCAGCATAGTAAAGTGATTTCTTGCATAACAAAATAATAAACGACTTCCCTCTGAAATGAAACACACCATTGTCTGTGTCCCAACGAAGAGCATGTTTATTTCTGGTTACAGCAGTGAATATCAGCAGTTACAGACAGAGGATTTACATCAGTCGGCTGAACACATGCAAACTCTCCGCCCATATTGGCATCACCCAATAATAGCCATGTCTCCTGGGGTATGTGGCTGGCTGCCTGATGAGGAGCCAGTCAGGGGACAGGAAAAGTATGGGCTTGACTTGGGGGGGTGGATCACTGGGCCGCATCCACGGAGAATCAGAGCAAACAGAACAAAGGGCCTGTAATTACCCCAATGTCCTGCAGTGACATCTTGTGGACAAGAATTGGAATTACATGTCCATTCTGCAAGAGAAACAGCTCTGACACAGGCTGGTTTATTTTATACAACTAGCCTTTAAAACATGACAGTATATTAGATAAGGGCAAACCGATCTTCACAGTACATAATAATAAAGAGTTGGGCATTTTGTCTGATTTCCTTAGCAACACTTAGCAGGTAACTGAGCAAAGTAAAAAACACTAAACACGCACACAAAAATGTTGGACAAAAAAATTAAAACAAGGCTACACGAACCTGTACCACGCAAAACACAGCCAAACGTGTACCACTTTCACCCAAGAATGTACCAGGTACAAAATACACTATTACAAAGGATGGCAAATGCTCGCAAACAGCGTAGCACATAGAGCCGTTTGACTATTTTACAATCCTAACTTGCCACTAAACATTACGGCCCTCATTCAATTGCAATTTGGCCAATTGAATAGGGCTCAAAATAAGCACATAACATATATTTTTTAAATACGTTTTTAGTTAGTATGCATCTATCCAAAAGCAAGGTTTTCACGAACTAAAAACTTCTTTAAAAAAAATATGCTATGTGCTAATTTAGAGCCCTATTCAATTGGCCAAATCACAATTGAATGAGGGCCTACATATCTAAAGTAGCTCTTTACACAAATAAACCAACGGTTTGCCCTCGCGCACACAGCCTATTTCTTCACAGTTGGGACATTCATAAAACTATCTCCTCAGGGCAGCAACAGTCCAACTGGACATTATATGCTGCAGGACAATAAAAACAGATTGTTACTTCTTCAGGCCACTGATTTTTACATATATTAATTAGAAAAAGGTAAACTATATTAATTTTATTATTTAATTAATTACTTAGTATTTAAAAAATATATAGAGGAGCCAAAGGATACGTGAGGAGAGTCTCGCAATGAGCGCCGAAGGTCCTTGCAGTATAAAATTTTATTGGGCAAGTTGCTAGTCCCATATAATCAACATATCCTAGTAGTCTTTTTTTCAATTCTGATGTCTTTTCTTTTTTGCGAAGCTGGTTTGTGTGTGTGTATTAATTTAAAGGGCCACTATAGTGCCCTATGAAGAAGAGCTATTTTGTAATTCTGCACTAATCATTATTTAAATTCCTTTTTAGTGGTTTATAGTAATAATGTTCAATATTAAACTGCATATTCGCTCAACTCTTTCACAATGTCATTCAATCCGATTTCTACTCTTTGTTAGTAAATGGAAACGTCTTCCCAACTTTGCACATCTCCTACCCAGGTAGCCTCCTTTATACCTTTCTTACAGCAGCAGAATTTTCTTCTCCTCTTTTGTCCTCTATTGCTCTCAACCTTAACTCCTCCCTGGGCCAATCAAATCTGTATCTGTTATTCTTGCCCATGGTTCTTCCTCTCCCACTCCCTTTAAATTGAAAGTTTGCAAGTTTATAATCTTGTAAGGTGCTTTGTGGAAAGCACCATGTACATAAAATTATAAGCTCAATGACCGGGTCCTTCACTCTTGCACTTAACTACTCCTATAATGCTAAGAAATTTGTTGGTGTGTAATAAATAGAGGGTGATTGTAATAGTATTAAAGCACAATTTGGAGCACACTACTGTAAAGCTATCCTAAAAGCATGTTGAAATACTTTTTTAAAATTTTTGAAATTCGTAAATTTTTCGTTTGAGAAATTGATTAATTAAGTCTGTTTACATGTCACTGGCAAGCCCCCAGACAGATCCACAACAACTGCTCTGTGCAGTGAGCAGAAGCAAAAAAAAGTTGACTATTTAATAAAACCGTTTTCCAGAGAATGGAATGCTGAAATCACCTAAATATGACAATAATGGATTAACTGCTCCTGCTGCATTCCTAAGTTCAGTGGCAAGCTGCTATAAATCTTTGTATTCAGCGTGCCTTCATCGCGGGGTTCGGCATTTGTATTAATTGTGGAACAGCCCTTCAACTTTTTAGATATTTTTTTTAGGTGTTAGTGTAATATTATATATTTTTTATTTTAACATACAATCTTGTGCTCTTTAACACCATGGGGTAAATTGCCCTTTAAATCCACTTTCAATGGTTAGGGTGTCCGCCTTCATATACGTCCTCCACTCTAATAAGGTCATCAATGGAAGGGTGGTGGTTTGACAGAGACAGATCTAAGGGGCTTTAAAGGGATTCCGAATGCACATTTTTTTTATCATGCATTTAAAAGAGCATGTCTTAAAAATGATAAGCTTGTTTTTTTTTTTTTTCTTTTGTGAATTTTTTTTAAATTGTATTTTTATTAGTAAAACTTGTTTCAAATTATTGGAATGAATAGGCAATGCCACAGGAAATATCTCTGTGTGAGCAGAGAATATACACAACTCTAGATCTCATTGGCAGACTTTTGTGACTCATACAGCTTTATTGCTGCTCATTGACTGATGGGGACAAGCCCCGAAAGACTGTTAAACATTCAATGCAGTTTATTCTGATCTAGTAACTTCATTTGAAAAAACTCTCTGTTCAGCATTAACAAATTGACACTTTAAGGTGCAACTAAGAAAATAAATATCTTCTCTGGCCCTTTAATATTAATCTGATTTAGATAAGAGGCTAAGCAGTGATTTTATAAGTGGCTCCTGACCGCAAAAGCTTGTTGCCATAGGAAGCCAATATAATACAAGTCTCCAACAAATGGAGGTCAACGTTGTGCCTGGAAATAAAGCACTTACTACTGGACAAAGCCGCCTCCCCCTATTTACCTTCGAGTGGGTGGAGAGTAGCAGACAATGAGTCTAAGCTTTGAAATTATTTTTATTAATAGATATTTCTTTTTTTAAATAATTGAATATGAATTATTGACCACCCACGCTTTATTAAAATATATAGCACTGTTTATTGCATTTGAATTGTTTTTGTTATATTGAAGAGTTTTTCAGCAAACTTATTTTCAAATGTGTTGTAAAGATTTCCCTTCAGCTCGCTACCTTCTTGTGGTGAAGGGGCTTGTGTACTTCAATGAAGCTGTGAGCTGTACCATGTAGGGACACCCAAGATGGGAAGGGCATAGCAGAGAGTTCAGATAACTCATGATCTACTGGAAACAAAACTGGCAACCCACTTTAGTATCTTTGCCATGAAAACCTTCTGGATAAGCAGAGCCAGCGTCCTAGATAAATGTGGCGGGCCTGCTGCAGTCTAAGGGTCGGAGAGACTCGGACACGACGGAAGGACTGAACAACAACCTTGTAAAGATAGTTTATTTAGATAAAGCTTTCTGTAGCTGAGGCTAATTGCAGATTATATTCCAACATTGTGTCACAGCTGTTAATACAAACTATAGTAAGGTAAGAAAACCAAGAAACAATTGAGATACATTCAAATTGCTCTATCTAAATTCTATTTAATTATTTTAAATTTTTTACCAAAGATCAATAAAGTTAAGTTTTTTTTATTTTTTTTTATTTTTTTTAATTTTTTTATTATTATTATTATTATCATCTTTGGTCATATCATAAGAAGGCAGGATTACCTAGAGGAGACTCTGATGCTGGGAAAGATTGAAGGTACAAAGTGGAGACGATAGAGGCGGAGGTGTATAGATGCGATCATTGAAGCGATGAACTTGATGGAGCTTAGAGGGGCAGTGACTTTGAGATGTACCTGGTGTGCTGTGGTCCATAGTCACAGAGAGTCGGACACAACTGAATGACTAAACCACAACAATAAAACATAGTAATTGAGGTTGTTAAAGGACTTTTAGTCCATCAAGTTCAATCTTTTAAGATCTCTTCTGATTCTTGTAATATGTGAATTATTTTTTCCAGAGCAAGGCAAACAAAGATTGTAAAGGTATATAGAATTGTCATGGATTATGGATGCATCTGATATAGGAGAATCAATAGTGTATGCATGAAAAAATACCAAAATAAACATTAATAGACTTACTCTAGAGTTTGTACATTTCTTCCGTTTTCTGGTAGTTGATTTTGAGAAGGAATACCCTTCGAAAATCTAAGCTAAATTAGCATACAATTTATAATTTGTTGTGGCCAATCCGAGGCAGCTACAACATTGTTGCAATGTCTGGGATCAGTTTCTGCAGCAACGCATTATGGGATTTGCAGTTTTTATTCCCACCACACTCCTCTCTCCTCCCTGGAAAGAGGCAGCTCATGATGTGCTGCTCTGGATTTCTGCATGGAAGGTTAGTATAGGGCTAAAGAAACATCCATTAATACAGTGTTTCTATTGGCTATTACCAGGTGCCTATGTAAGCACCTTTAGGGTGTAGCAACATTTTATTTAAAAAATAAATGTGTTCGGTTAGAAAAAGGTGAAAACAGGAAAACTTCATTTATATATTTAATTGAAACACTAACAATTAAGGAGAGGGGGCATATTCTTCCTGATCCCAGATACTGGTAATTGACTTACTCCCGGAATCAATATCCCTTTTATTCTAGTTATCCAACATAACTCTGCATTTGTTTGTTGTTGTTCTCCAACAGCTTTTTTTTAAAGTTATCTTTTGAATCTGCTGTCTTAACCTCCTTTGTTAGTGAGTTCCACAGTTTGACTGCCCATATCGTGAAGAACCCTTTTTTTTCATTAAGGTGGAATATTTTTTCCATCTAATTGAGGCAGTCAGGTTTATAACTTGTGTGGCAATGTTATATTATAAATATTCAATAAAATTATATATTTTTTTATTATTTCTATAGAATAGCACATTTTCTACCTAATTTGTTTCCTGTATGCAATTTGGTGTTGAGCACCGGAAAATAAAATCTGTTGCGATTCATTAATATTTTCAGATACAGTCAGAATACTATTATCCAATCGGAATCGTGTGTGTGTGTGTATGTATATATGTATGTATATATATATGTATGTATGTATGTATGTATATATATATATATATATATATATATATATGTGAAGCATCAGCTGTTGCTTGAAGCAATATGCAGGGAAAACAAAGTACTTACTATGTATGGCTGGTGAACGTAAGGTATGAAAAATGAATGTTTTCTATCAATGGCACAAGATACCGTCTTACTGAAAGATCGTCTGATAATTAAACTTGTCAAAGAATCCATGTAATAAAAAGTTATATCTGTGTCCTTTTAATTACACAAAGGGCACTTAGGAAATTAAACCAGGCTCAGTGGATCAGGCTCATTGCTACAAGTCCATAACCAACTCCGCCATTCCCTCTCATCGTTAATAACTTTGCATGGAAAACGGCTTAAAGTTCTCCATCAGTCCTTTAAATAATAATGGACCAAGGTTCAGATCTAATATGCAGATATTTTACTTATTCTCAGTGACAGCACTATATATATATATATATATAATATTTGTGTTTTTTTTTTATTTAATTTTGTTACATTTTTGGGGAGGGGGGATGTTCTTTGTTTTATTCACCTATATACCAGAAGTGCCATTGATGCCAGGTAAGATTGTGTCTAAGTACTTTTATTAGCGTCTTACTAAAATTATTTTCATATACTTCACCACGTTCAGCTCTATGCACGCTCCTTTTTTTTCTGTTTTTAGTTGCGTCTAATATTTTGATTACTCTGAATGGTCTTTGGATAGTAGCACGAGAAAGCGTTTGAACTTGGTCCATGTAGAATATACAATCAATTTTTATCAGAATTTTTTTTGAATAGAACAGTACTTACTTTTTGCGAGGGTGGCTAAGTATTCCTCCTGTAAAAAATCCAAACTAATCGCTAAGGGATTTTTTTTTTTTTTGCATCAACTGACAAGAGGACATCCTTTGAGGTTAGAAGAAGAAAAACAAAATAATTTACCTTAAGGAAAGAAAAGGGTCCTTCACAGTAAGGGCACTTAAACTATGGAACTCTCTACCAAAGGAGGTTAAGACAACAGATTCAAAAGATAACTTTAAAAAGGGGTTGAAAATATTTAAGATTAATAAGCACTTACAGGGATATGTTAGATGACTAAAGAAAAAAAGGGTGCAGATCCAGGGAATAAGTCCGTTGCCAGTATTTGGGGTGAGGAAGGATTCCCTTCCCCTTTCTAAGACAAGTGGAAATGTTTCAATTAAAGGACAATTTACCTCACTGTATCTGCTCTTCATGGTGTGATAGAGCATAAGATTGTAGGTTAAAACAAACTATGGCCCCCATTCAATTGGCCATATTACTGGAGCCTGTAATGTAGCCTGTAAAAGTTACTGCCATTCATTTGGCCTCTTCTAGCTACCCGCAATCGATTTGTGCGTCCTATCTTCTCATTTTTGTTGTTTCAAGCCAGCAAATATTAGCAGTGCTAAAAATGCAAAATCCATATTCAATTGCAACAATTTAATAAGCCCCGCAATTTCCTTCAAACCTGTAAATGGCAAATGTATCAAAAGGTACTAGACAGGACTCGCAAGTGGGTTAAACACCTGTTCGTAACACTGCAAAAGCAAATGTACACACTACTGTACTTAAAAATACTTGGTAAGCAATAAAAAACATTAGAATTAATTGCCAAACAGTCTCGAGCTGTTTTATTTCCTTGTTATATCGACACCAGGAATCAAGAAGTTTTATACATATCAGGCCACCCAACATGGAGTAGACCAGTTTATTGATTTCTTAATTTCTGGATTGCGAGTCCGATTTGCAGATCGGACTTCTAAACACTAATTGATTGTACTTTAAACTCTATTTTTTACTGACGTCATGATGACAGTCTAATTTACTAGTGGCTCTGTCTAAATTGTAACTTACAAGCTTGCTTAATTGATCATGCCCTGAAATGCTACGTACGGTAGCCGTCAGCCATGTAATTGCTGGCTTGAGCAATTAAATACATCTTCAATTGTTGCAAATGTCTAACCTGCCGACATACAAGGTTATTACAGGTTTGGAATTGAATAGGGGCCTATGTTGTTAATTACTAATAATAGCTAAAAAACCCACCTACTGCGCTCCGAGCACCATATGCAAACAACAACCAGGAAGCTCACTCCCAGACCCACTTACTGAACTCCCAGCACCATCTGCAAACAACAAGCCGGAAACTCACTCCCAGGACCATCTGCAAACAACAACCAGGAAGCTCACTCCCAGACCCACCTACTGAACTCCCAGCACCATCTGCAAACAACAAGCCGGAAACTCACTCCCAGGACCATCTGCAAACAACAACCAGGAAGCTCACTCCCAGACCCACCTACTGAGGTCCGAGCACCATCTGAAAACAACAACCAGGAAGCTCACTCCCAGACCCACCTACTGAGCTCCGAGCACCATCTGAAAACAACAACAAGGAAGCTCACTCCCAGACCCACCTACTGAGCTCCGAGCACCATCTGAAAACAACAACCAGGAAGCTCACTCCCAGACCCACCTACTGAGCTCCGAGCACCATCTGAAAACAACAACCAGGAAGCTCACTCCCAGACCCACCTACTGAGCTCCGAGCACCATCTGAAAACAACAACCAGGAAGCTCACTCCCAGACCCACCTACTGAGCTCCGAGCACCATCTGAAAACAACAACCAGGAAGCTCACTCCCAGACCCACCTACTGAACTCCCAGCACCATCTGCAAACAACAAGGAAGCTCACTCCCGGACCCACCTACTTAGCTTCCAGCACCAATCCCCTGCACATTACCCACCCACCCACCCCTGTTTACCCTTAATTTATAGAGTCACACAAAGTTCTTACAGATGATCAATTAGCAACACCTGCTATCCCTATTTAATCCTGTATACAATGTCTCCTTGTTCCCTCTCATTCCTTATAACCTGCCTTTTCCTCAGACTCTTCTTCTTCTCAGCCTTTCCCCATCATGTCTCCAACTTAACCATCTCACCTTCCATGCTTTCCTCTCCTCTTTATGTTCCCATTAGCTACTCTCCTTCCTCCAGTCACTATCTCCTCCCTTTTCTTAATCTCATAAGCAGATACACTTCTGCAAGTCCCATTCCCATCTCCTTTCTATCTCTCTTCTTCTTCTGCTGGCTTCTAGAGATTTATCTCCTAACCTTGGCCCCTCACCTGACATTCCAACCTACAGGTTATATTATCTGACCACAAGGGGCAGATAACATATAACATAATTGAGACGTTTGAGATGAATGGCCCTATCGGATCTCTTCCCTTTCCTACTAAATGAAAAATCTTTCTAACTTCCTTAATTTCACCTTCTTACCTAAGTAAACTGTCACTTCCTTTCTGATCCTGTTATTCATTATCTATTTATTCTTGCAGAGGTTTCTGACCCTTCCACTCCCTTAGATTGTAAGTAGCGAGTTTCCAATCTAAACTCAAAACAGGGCCCTCCATTGTCTGCAGTTTCTTTGTTCTTATCCCATTTACAGTGTTACAGAATATGTTGCCACGTTACAAATACATGTTAATAGATAGTATACAAGAATATGTCTATTTAAACAAGATTAGAAGTAGGAATCAACAAAGATTTATGAGGGATAGGACATATAAAAAAAAAATCGGTGTCTATGAAGAGGTTAGTAGGAACTTGGATCAAGGCAACTCAGTGGATGTAGTCTTTTTGGAATTTGCAAAGGCTTTTGATATAGTGCCATGTGGGAGACTATTGAGCAAACTAAGGGATACAGGAATTGCAATAAAAATATCTGCTCATGTACTGAGAGCTAGCTAGACGACAGGAAGCAAAGGGTTGTTGTAAATGGAACATACTCCGATTGGACTAATATGGTAAGTGGGGTTCCTCAGGGTTCATTATTAGGTCCTCTCCATTAACATATTTATTAATGACTTAGAAGTAGGATTGGAAAGTATTGTCTCCATTTTTTGCTGATGACACCAAGTCGTGCAAGGTAATTAAATCACATAATGATATACTTTCCTTCCAAAGGGATTTGCATAAATAAGAGAAATGGGCAACTAAATGGCAGATGAGATTTAATAAGAATAAATGTAAAGTTATGCATCTAGGAAGGAAAAATAGCCATGCAATTTATAATCTTGGTCAAGCAAATCTAGGGGTATCCGATATTGAAAGGGATTTGGGAGTACTTGTGGACAACCACCTAGGTAGCAGTGCTCAATGCTAAGCAGCATCTGTAAAGGCAAGTCAAATGTTTGCATGTATTAAGAAGGGTATAGAAGCCAGGGAAGCAAATATATTTCTGCCACTATATACAAATCCCCAGTACGCCCTCATTTGGAATATGGAATACAATTTTGGGCACCACTACATAAAAAATTACATTTTAGAGCTGGAAAAAAGTGTAGAGAAGGGCAACAAAACTAATAAGGGAAATGGAGGGGCTAAGTTATGAAGAAACACAAACCAAATTAAACTTATTTTCTCTAGAAAAAAGGCGTCTAAGAGGAGATATGATTACCTTATATAAATACATCCAGGGTCAGTTTAAAGATTTGTCAAGGGAGCTTTTTGTGCCAAGAGATTTACAGCTGACAAGAGGACATCCTTTAAAATTTAAAGTAAAAAGATTTTTTCTTAAAGGAAGGAAAGGGTTCTTCACAGTAAGGGTGGTTAATCTGTGGGATTCTGCACCAAAGGAGGTGGTGACAACGCATTCGATAGATAACTTTAAAAAGGGATTGTATATATATTTTTTATTAAAAAGGGCATTCAGGGTTATCCTGGATTATTAGATAGAGAGTATTGATCCAGGGAGGAGTCCGATCGCCAGTATCTGGGGTCAGGAAGGAATTGTATATCCCCCCCCCCCTTTTTGAGACAATTGGCAAAGTTTCACTGTTTTTTTTTTTGTTTTGTTTTTTCAGTTTGCCTTCCTCTGGATCAATTGACAATTAATCTACATATTGCAGATCAGAGGAGATCTAAAAAGGCTGAACTTGATGGATTAAAAGTCTTTTTTCAACCTCAATTACTATGTAACTATCACAAATAATAGTTGTCAAACTGCGAGTTGTCATGACGCTTGCGAACCTCGTGAAGCGAGGCGAGCCGTTGAGGCACAAGCTCGCAATAAATATAACTTTAACGACCAAATCACCGAACTGGAAAAGACGACGAAAACACACAAATATGCCTCAAATTCACTTAGACACTCACACACAGCACAGGGGGAAAGCCAGGGACCCAGTGAGTAAGGTTGCAATTTAATTTGAGGCATATTTTGTCTATTTTAACTATTGAAAATCACAGAAGCGAGGGGGAAAAATGGCAGCCGAAAAAAACAAAAAATTCTGAAACGAGATGAAAACGAGGCTCTGCCAGGCCAGGTACGCAGAACTTAGAAAATACACGATGCAAAAGACTGTAACACTTACACCAACAACTCCAGGCACACAGGACTTGGAAAATACACAACGGATAAGACCGTAACACACCAACGACGCCAGGCACGAGTGACTTCGAAGAGAAAAAACAACGGCAGTCAGCACGCGACCCCCGCAAAGATTCAGCAGAGACACAGAGGAGAAAGACACAGGGAAGGGACAGGGGGGAGATGGTGGAAAGAGACACATGGCAAGTTGCCGAGGCCTATAATGAACGGTGAAGTAGATGAGAGGAGAGGTTCGCAATGAGCGTCAAAGGGGGCAGAACATTGCATTATGTGGCAAACCGCATTGCAAGGCTTCAAATGATATTGCCGTCATTTTAGACGGGCAAGTCGCTAGTGTTAATAATTGTCATGATTACATTGTTTAAGGACTGATAGTGCCAGTAATTATGGCTATGGCCAAGGGCGCATGACATTGTTGCACTGGGATTATGTATTATTGTGTGTAGTTATATGTTGCCGGTTCATGGTTATTATGTATACTAGTTATAAGATATTATAAGAGGGAAAATGTGATCTAGAACATATGTGGCTGCAGATCATTGCACCCTCACACATACAGGCCTTGAGTCAAGGCAGATAACTGCTCCTTAGCAGTCCTGAGTAAACACTTGAGCATTACATCAAGGTTTTCTGCCCTAGCTAACCATGGACACCTGGCCTATCATATCTGATGCGTGTTCTCAATTGTTACAGCATTAAAGGTACACAAGGGTGTGGTATGGGAGAGTATAAATATGTTGGTTTGATCATTAAATAGAGGTTCAGTTCTAGTTTTCACATATCCAAGGTGTTTCTGTGTTTTGTATCCTGACTTGGGGAGTGGTCTTGTCAGAGGCCACCAGTAACCTGTATCCGCTATTCTCTGCCTGTACCTTTTGGGCATTGCCCTCTTCAGAAGTTATCTTTTGTGCCATAGAGAACAAGAACTACACAAATCTGCTGGGGTAGGTTTGAACTAGGTTCATATAAAGCCCCCTTAAAGAAGCGGATTGTGACAATAATAATAAAGTTTTAAGTCTGCTGTGAAGACACTGATTGAAAGCTGTTTTTCTCTGAACTCAGGAATGCACTCTTAATTCACAACTGACCTGTTTAGGTGATTCCAGCATTCCATGCTCTACACAGGTTGATTTCTTGAGGATTAACTGCTTTTCTGTTTTGCTCACTGCACAGAGCTGTAGTGTGTATCTTTCTGGGGGCATGCCATTAACTCATGTAAACACAGACTTTATTGAATTCTCTGTGAAAATGCACGTTTTAAAAAAATTCAAAAAGTATTTCAACATGTTTTTAGGAGATCTTTACTGTGATGTGGTCCAAATTGAGCTGCCTTAGTTGGCCCTTTAAAAAAATTGTTTTGCTTCCTGAGGATCAATTTTATTTACATTTTACATAGAGGAGATTTAAAAAAATAAATATTGATGGACTAATAGTTATTTTCCAACTTCAATTACTATGGTCTAAATAAATAGTGTACATATATAGTAAAATGAATGAATATAAATCGTAAATGGTTAAAAAGAAAAACCTTGCTGATTAGCTTGATTTTACTGTTGTTTATGTATATGGGGAGCCTTTTTGTATTTATTTGTCTTTAATCAATATAAACACTTTATTTCAGGAAAAAGGTGGAAAGCGACTATGACGCCCTGACAGAGCGGCTCGACACCTTACCAGACAAACTATCTTACAATGTTCTGGTATGTAAATTACTTGATATTGTTTGACTCTCTGTAAGTTCTTTGTATGTTTGTTTTCAGCCCTAAACATAATATTAGTAAGAGGATATTTTGCTAATATAATGTATTATTAATAATAAAAATAATTTAAAATATAGGTTCTCCAAATGATTTTAAATTTGATTCAACCAACTGGGATGGACTACTCGTTTAGTTTCCGATGCTGTTGTTTATTTAGACAAATCTGCTGCTGGTTCTCTACTCTATCAATCTAAGCTTGAAGCTCTATGCGGAGAGCAGGTTTCATGGCTGTTAAGAACAAGTTCATTGTCCTGCTGTCACAGCTATGGTTCAATAGGTCTCTGGAATTTTTATCCAAATTATTTTAATATATAGGATTGGATGATTTAGAAATGTTTTTAAAGTACTAAGGATTATTTTTAAACGGTTTCACTTCAACACAAGTTGTAAGGCAGGTAATGCTGTTTGGTCGAGACATTCATTTTGTTGGTGGTCCGAGATCCTTTGACGCTCATCGCGTGGTTCGCAATGAGCTCCTTTGGTTGTAGTATTTTTTTTTTTTTCTGATAGGCGCTATTGGTGTTATTGTTTGGTCGGCGGTGATGTGTTTTTTGCGCTTATTGCAAGGCTTTGTGTGCTATGAGCGTTGGCGCTCGTGCGTCGCGCAGTGAATGGCTTTTGTGTTTATTGTGAGTATTTTTTTTTTGTGTGTGTGTGTATTTTTGTATGCTAATTAAATAATTATTAAATTAATATACTTTACCTATTTTTAAGTAATATATGCAGGAAGCATTGTGTTGAAAAGCTGACAATCTGTTTTGATGTTCCTGCAGCATACAATGTCAGTTTGCACTGTTGTGTAAATGTCAGCAATGTGTGTAGTGTAAATAGGCTGCGTGCGCGAGGAAAAGCCGTTAGGGTAGCTGTGTACTTCCGCATTGTGTAAGTTAGTGTTGTAAAATGGCGTGTAATGTGTGTGGTACGTGGCTGTGGATGATGTCGCGTCCTTGGTAAGAGTGTATCTTGTAGCTCGTACAGGTTTTTTTGAAAAGCTGTATGTGCTTGGTGGTGTTTTGCTTCTTTAGGGTCCTGTAGCCTCGTTTTTGTCGGCGGCCATTTTTTCTCTCGCTTAAGGGATTTTCGTGTGTCTAAACTCGGGAATTTGGAGTTAAATTGAGGTTGCTGGGGGTAATCTTTTTACGTTTTTTTTTTTTGTGTGTGTGTATTTATTGTGTTTTTGGTGCGCGCGGTTCGGTCGTTAAGGTTGTATTTTTGCGAGTTTGCAAAGTTTTTTTTTTTCTAAGTCCTGCGGTTCGTATTTTTTTGTGTAAATCCGTATATAGTGATTGCGTGTTAGATGTATTTTGGTAAAGTGCCGCTTGTGTGGGTGTTTGGAACCACGTGTGAGGTGCCGTAGAGCCTCCAACTCCCCAAATGCGGCTCCTCGCTTTTCGTGCGTCTGCATTTGTGGTCCGAAAGTCGTAGGGATGAGCGCCTACGGAGCTCATCTTCACCAGCGCAAAGAGCGCCGCCAGCAACTGCGGCCCTTGCTTTGCGAGGGCCGCAGTTGCGGTGCACTCGCTATGCGAGCCCACAAGCGTTGGCAACAACCTGCGGTGCTGACAACTATATATGTGATAGTCAAACAGTGTTTATGCTTTAGCACCTGTCTTTCTTTACATCTCTATATCAGGTGATATGAGTTGCTGAATAGCACAGAACATGAATGGTACTGTCAGTACTCCGCTGCAGTTTGATTGGCTCTTGAACTGTTCTTGAATTTTTATCCCCGTTAACTCACAGAGTTTAGTGTACCTGACTTTTAAGACCCAGGGGAGAGGTGACCATGCACACCTCAAAAGCTTATGCTTTCAGCTTCCAGGACACCTCTTGGATTGTGATGATTTTGGATTATCTCAGACCCTAGCATGCCAATTCAGGAACATCAGTCATGGAGAATCAGAATATCTGGGTTACAAGCTCAGCCCAGTCACAGCCAAATGGAACTTAATCCCTTTAATTTGGATAGCACATAATGCAAGAAATACATACACCATTGATTATACCAGACAGACTATCTTTATTCTTCTTTCAGGCAAATTTTAAAACCAAACAATAAAATTCACATGGTCCCCCTCATCACCCCCCTCCCTGGATGAGGGTTCTGGTTTCTCACTGTGAGCTCCCCATCCTATTACTAGGACTATCAACCCCCCTCCCTGGTTTCCAGATACACCAAGTCTTGGGGGTTATCTTGTTAGGTCACTTCAAACTTTATAACTATGCTTTAATCACACATGGGGGTCAGGCAACTTCCTGGTTTGGATTCCACACAAGACTAGGGAGGAGGGTTAGGTGGAATTCCAATCAGGGGCCTAACTAAGCGGAATATCAGAAAGTTTAAACCATTAATGCCACCGATTTAGCAACAAGTGGTGAATATCACATCACATAGTAACCCCAACATTCATTATTGTGGCCAACATTACATTACACATAAAAAAAAACATTGCAGACCTTAAAACAAGTCTTTAGCCCTTTCTAATAGCCTTTGATATTAACAACCTCATGTGTTAGGGTCCCAAATTACAGAGTTGCTTGTGGGGTTCAGGAGAGACCCACCCTGGCCCCAAAAATCCGTCATGGCCGTGACAAAATCCAAAATGGAGGAGTAACTGGCAAACATCTTAACTTTTCCATGTATACTTTATGAAAGTGATCTTTAACGTGATCTTCATTTTGTCAAGGTTTATATTAGTGTGTTGTTCTGTTAAAGGAGAAGTTCCATCTCCTTGTCCTGAACTACTGCAGGATACAGAGTGACAGAACACCCTGGGAATCTATGGTGTAAAGACTGTGCTGTATAATGGATATAAAAATGTACAAACCCTTATCGAAATGTAATATATTTTTTGGGGGGAGTTAAGGCCAGAAATTAAGATAATACATGTCAGACGTTTTTCCATCTTAAATGTGACCTTGCCACCAACAAATTTTATGGGAAAAACTAATAGATGTTATTGGGAAAAATATTTGAAAAACAATAAATTGGTTGCATACCAAATTAATGTGGAAGCATGTTTTGTATTTATTACAACAGTATGTCTTTGAAGAAGTCTCCGTCATCTTTTGCATAATTAGACTTTGCAATTTGATCCCACTCTTCCTTGACAACATTTTGCCAATGGTTCTCCTGTGCACAGCTCGGTTTAGGTTATTATGCAAGTTTTTTTTTTTATGGGATTGAGATCTGAGCTATCCATGGGCACTTCCAAGACTTTGATCTTCCTTTTATGATGTCCTTTAGTGATTTAATTCGAGGTGGGCTTTGAATCATTATTATTTTGGATAGTAAAAATTATTTTTCATCTCCGGGTTTCTGACAGCATCCAGCAGGTTTTGTCAAACTATCTTTATATTTGAAGGTAGTCATCCCAAATGTCTTGGCTAGAGCCCCTGTTCCAACTGAATAGAAGCAGCCACAGTGCATGATACACCACCATACTTCACAGTAGGTCTGGTATTCTTTGGATGAGCTCTGTTGTCTTGGTGCCAAACATATCTTCAATAAGTTCAACCTTTTCCTCAACGGATCATAATTTTCACACGTTTGGAGTTAGTGAATGTATGTTTTGCAAAATGTAGACCTGCTTTGACATTAATTTTTTTATGAGAAATGGCTTCTGTCTTCTTGCAAGGAGTGACCAGCAGCTACTGTAATGTCACTGTAGGCATCCCTGGTGGCCTCTCTGATCAGTTTTCTCCTTGTCCTGTCACTTTGAAGGGTCTTCCTGATCTTGTCAATGTTCCTGTGGGGCCACATGTTCTCCACTAAGTGATGATAGTTTTCTCCATTGTACATTAAAGCCTTTAATTTTCTTTTTTACCCCTCTCCTGATCTGTGAGTATCTCAGTAGGATGCAACCATAAAAGTTTCAGCTGAACTGTATTTAGGGTTAATCAGAATATTTTTCATTGATGTCAGATGTATGTTGCTTTCCTTTTTAACATGGTGTTGAATGTGATTGATTAACTCTGAGCACAACTACAGCCCCCATTTTATATGCACACAACCCGGGAGTACGTATACTTTTTATATCCCACCTGACAAGCAACAGATGCGATCAGAATGTTTTTAACGTTCAAATAATAAAGTACCGTACTTGTTGTTCATACAATATTTGGAATCGCTTCATAACACCAACTATTCAAGCTCCTTTAATACTTCCATTAAATTCTACCTCTCACGGTGGTTGTTATATTTATGTGTTGCTTTTGTGTTTTTGAAACCTAAAATACCAAAAATAACCTATATTTTATGTTTAAAAAAAACATTATTTTAAATACATAATGTAAAATGTAAGTTGATACTGGGAATGGTTACGTTGACGCTCGGAGTGGAAGGTAAGGATAGTGGATATAATATCACAATGATATTATTCTTTTTTGACCTCTTGTAGGCCCTAATCAATGATAGTTGGTAAATCTCTCTCTAGTCCACATGGATCCAATAAGAAAGTTAAGGAAGATACTAGAACTTGAACCAATAATTAGGACTACAACAATTGCTTATAATATAAGTTAATAAGGAAGTTCTAAAATTAGTGATACTTCTGCTTTTGGAGGTGCTGCCTTCACTGGATAAACACTGTTCACATAAGTGTCACATACTGTAGAATAGATAAAAGTAGGGATGGGAGAGAAGGCGGTGAGGTCTCCTGGTGCAGATCGATCAAGTCTTATTGAAGAAGTGCTACATAGTTGTTAAAGATGTACTCTCTCCTTGTGAGAACTCACGGTTATGAGGTATATTATTTGTATGGGAGTATATGTGTCAACTGGACAACCCCCATCCAAGCCCAAGACTCCGTCTATTGGTTTTGTGGTATACTCCATTCGTTGGCAGAATTACAGGATTGTTTTAACTGAAGAAGCTGCATAAGTGGTGACGAAACACGTTTGTTATAAAAAAAAAATTCTATCACTTGTGTATATAATACTGTACATATGTTATATTACATACTACTGGATAAATTGATCAATAAGTTTAAAGTTGCATTCTATTTGAACTGTTGCATAGTGTTTTATACCCACATGAGTGGGAAGACATAAATATATAGTGTCGAACACTTTTACATACAAAAAATACAGTAGTTCTACATACACAGAAGAACCAGTAGTTCTACCTATATAGAGATATATCCTATATCTTTTTCCATACCCCTATACACGCCCGAACAACCGACTGCGGTCAAGTGGAGTATACCACAACATCAAACAGAGTTTTGGATTTGAACAGGGTGGTCCATTTGGCACGAATACTCCCATACAAGGAAAATACCTCATAACTGTGAGGTCTCACAAGGTGAGACTATATCTTTAACAACTATATAGCCCTTCTTCGATGTTGGATTACAGATGCCCTATATGTAAATTTCAACACACTGCTTTTGTGTGACCTAGACCAAATCTTTATGATGATTTGTCAACCTTTTGACAGGTACCATTTGGCCCGCTTGCCTTCATGCCGGGAAAGCTCGTCCAGACAAATGAAATTACTGTCTTGCTTGGGGACAACTGGTTCGCAAAATGTTCAGCGAAACAAGCCATGAATCTTGTCGACCACAGGAAAAAACGTATGTATTTAAAAAAAAAAAAGTACTTTTCCTCTGTTTTTGTGTAATTATCACATTAGCCATTTTTACTTGCCCACATTTGAAAACAGGCAGTTTTATTCTCTCCTTGTAGCTGGTTGGTGTTCTGCTCTTGCAATCAACACAAATATTGGCAGCATGAGGCTCTATCTTGGTATTTTTTCTCAATGTCACATACTCTTATAGGCTCTTATTTAGATTAGTTGAAAGATCCACCCTCTGATGTATTGTCTTTATCAGCAGCAATTAATTCAAATTCCCAGTGAGGGTAAAGTAGTTGCCTAGTGTAAAAACAAAATAAGATTTAAGGAGACATTTAATAATGGAACCATGACATGTACCGTATATACTCGAGTATAAGCCAACCCGAGTATAAGCCGAGGCACCCATTTTACCTCAAAATACTGGGTAAAATGAGTGACTCGAGTATAAGCCGAGGGTGGGAAATGTGCTGCCCCCTGTGTCCCTCTTGTGCTCTCTCTGTCCCCCTCTCTCTCCGTGTCTCTTCTCCCCTCTCCCTTCCCTGTGTCTCTTCTCCCCTCTCCCTTCCCTGTGTCTCTTGCCCCCTCCCTTATCACCCTCCTCAACCCCACTCCTCAACCTCCCTCCTCATCCTGAACCTCCCTCCTCATCCTCAACCTCCCTCCTCATCCTCAACCTCCCTCCTCATCCTCAACCTCCCTCCTCATCCTCAACCTCCCTCCTCATCCTCAACCTCCCTCCTCATCCTCAACCTCCCTCCTCATCCCCAACCTCCCTCCTCATCCTCAACTCCCCCGTCCTCAACCCACCTAAACCCCCCTAAATACCTCCCCCTCTCCCCTCACTTACCTGCTTGTGAGGAGGGGGGTTTAGGTTGAGGGGGAGGGAAAGAGACACATGGGGGGGTAGAGAGACACATGGGGGGGGTAGAGAGACACATGGGGGGGGTAGAGAGACACATGGGGGGGGTAGAGAGACACATGGGGGGGTAGAGAGACACATGGGGGGGGGTAGAGAGACACATGGGGGGGGTTAGAGAGACACATGGGGGGGGTTAGAGAGACACACGGGGGGCGTTAGAGAGACACACGGGGGGCGTTAGAGAGACACACGGGGGGCGTTAGAGAGACACACGGGGGGCGTTAGAGAGACACACGGGGGGCGTTAGAGAGACACACGGGGGGCGTTAGAGAGACACACGGGGGGCGTTAGAGAGACATGGGGGGGGGGGGGGAGTGACTCGAGTATAAGCTGAGGGGGCCCTTTTTAGCCTTAAAAAAAAGGGCTGAAAAACTCTGCTTATACTCGAGTATATACGGTAATTGTTACAGAAGTTTATCACTATTATTTTTTTTTAACTGGGCATGTTTATCAGTTGGGGCGGGTGGGGGGGGGGACTGCTGTTGACAATGTAATTATCACAGAGGGTGGATCTTTCAGTTCATATATACATATCTTTTTTTACAATTTTAAGAACAGTTTGAGTGGTTTGGTAGGGATTTAAGAAAAAAAAAAAAAAGTAACAAAACATCACTTACTTTAAAAATGCTCAGAAACCATGTAATATTGACACCCCCAGATTGTATAAGCTCTGGTTTTCTATACCCCCTGATAGATGTTTTGGTGATGGAGTAGAGCAGATCAAGAGGAAGCGCATAATGAAACACACATTCTAATATTTGGGAGCAGAGTAACCTGATCTACTAGCCATGTACACACGTGCCCACTACCATACTGCGCGGCTCCGCCCCAATACTTCATTCAGACTTAAATATAGGTTTAAGTGACACAAAAAATGTTTAAAAGAACAGAACCCAAACACTTGTAAGTTCCAGGTTCTTTTTTAAATATATGCAATTTTGTGTAGTGCTCCCCTACTGTGAACAAGAGATGTTCCTCTTTGAATGCCCATTTTCATATGCATAATCATTAAAGTCAAATATTCCAGGGGATTATCAATTGGGAAAGAAAATAAACTGTATCATCATAAATTGCAATTCTGTCAGTAAATAAGAAAAAAAAATCATACAAAAAGTTCCCTTTTTCAAAACCATGTTGATACACCATATTCTTCTGCACTTCACCTTTCCCTCTTGATTAGGAAGGATGTTAATCAGGCTCCCGAATGCTCCGATTTAGAATTTGAATCCTGCTTAGGCTTTGATACAAAATCCTCTGGGGAATATACAATTTGTCTCTCCTCCGACATCCAACAGTTAGACTGCAAATGGCTTTGCTAATGTGACTTTAAATAGAATGTGATATTTATTTATATGTATTTTTTTTCTGTTTGAATAGATAATCTCTACTGCACCTCCATTATAAAGGTGGTTAGCATTTTCATTTACACATAATGAATAATCTGGTATGAATACAGTTGTCCATATTCGACTGTTCTCTCTCTGTGATCTACAGCAAATATTGTAAAATATGCATAGGAAGTGGTGAACACAAATATATACAATTTAGGAGCCAGGTAGATTTTGTATGAGGATAGGACATTTGTAAGACTTTGATCATGCAGCAGAGACATATTCAGGAGCCAATAAAAAAATAGGAGCCAGGCTCTCAAGAGGTTTGTGTGAGACAGTATAGGGCTTGATCACATGAAACTGACAAATGCTTAAAGGACTACTGTATGATGAAATAATAAAAAAAAAAGATCTATAGATATACAAAACATTTTTGAGTCTACATAGCAAGTGTATGAGAGGCAATTATATTTCTGGTGATCAAGGGTTGCATTTATTATTGCAAGCTGGCTGTTTCTGAGTTTGAATTCTAAAATTTCATTTGTTAACCACGAATTAAAGGTTTTCTGTAAATACAGATTGTATTGCTAAAGTAGCGTTTTGAACTTTTTAAATTAGTTTATTTACATTTGGGAGAATCTGAGCCCATTAAATTGGACCACTGCTTTCCACCCTATACCCATGACCCACTGGGACTGTCAGGGAGAATCTTCTCACAAATCTTAAATTCTATAAATACAATTATTTAGACAGTTTAAACATTTGGGATACAATATATGAATTGCCAAATTTTCTTTCACACAAATGATCTATTGGCCTTAAGTTTCAACAGGGAAAAGTTAAGGTACGGCTTAAATTCGTGACCTTACAAAAATGGGCTTTTATGACATTTCGTCATATTGTGTGCGGTTTAACCTAAAAACACTTTGTGTATCTTAAGAAAAACGTTTGCTTGTTACCTTACTCTTGATGTTAATAATGATAGCATTTATATGTATTAGATATCCATTTTTAAATCCAACCCGCCAACTTACAAGCCAATCTAAATACTATTTTAAGTATTTGTTACCAACATTAAAAATGTTGGACAACACCAAAATTACCAGTATGTCTCTGTCTCAGTCTGGGACATCACCAATGATCTTTTGGCCACGTGGCCTATATATAGTTCATCTTAGTTGAACTTTGATGGTTGAACTATATCCTACATTGTCACCAACTATCTTTTATTGCTCACGTTTGTTGGTGACAATGTAGAATATAGTTCAACCATCAAATTTCAACGAATACTCAAGCCATGTGGCCAAAAGATAGTTGGTGACAATGTATGATATAGGTCAGCCATCAAAGTTCAACTATCTTTTGGCCACATGGCTTAAGTATTGTTCACTTTAGTTGCACTTTGAAGTTTGAACTATATCATACATTTTCACCAACTATCTTTTGGCCACATGGTTTGAATATTAGTTGTACTGTGATGGTTGACCTATATTCTATATTGTCAAGCTGTTTTCGAGGATACTTCCTTTAAAACTGAGCTTAAACAGTGTTCTAATATAAGAGAAGCAAAAACAGATAGAAAGCTACACCTCTAACCTTTAAGGTGTAATCTGCTTCCTCTGCTATATTTTCCCAATATGCCAGAGTGGCCAATCTCAGGTCTTTGAATGCCATGTGCCTTAAAGGCCTGACATTTCATGCAGTACTTTAGTTATTTGTAGTGGTACATATTTCCTTTCTGGCATGTTATCAGAGCACCAGGCTTGAACATCTTAAAAGAAAACTAGGAAACTTTTGATGCATGTACTATACTCACTTCCTTTTGTCTCCTGCATCACATCTCTGGCATTCACGGTGCTGTCTGGAAGACATTTGCTAATACCAAGGCACTGTCAGTTTTGCCTCATGATGAAAAAAGGCCATAATTGCATCCTTTCTGTTCTTCCGTGCTGCCTTCCAAAACTTTTGTAAAGATGCGTTGTATGGTTTAAACTATTAAAGTCCTCAAAATCTTTTAGTTTATTCTCCAAAAATAGAAATAACAGACTGCCACAGTATAAATATCCTGGCAAAAATATTCAAAACTATTTAGCATAAGAAAAGAAATCATCTGGAGAGGAACAGGGGAGAAAAACCTTTATGAAAGAGCAAATTACCAGGATTATTGAAATAAGGGATCACAAGTCTGTCTTCCATTGATTGATAGACACAAATGAAAATCAACAAAAAAGGCACATTTTTATAAGGTTAAAAAACATCAAGCGATTACTTAATGCTGCAAACCTAATTAAGATGCTATATTGGAGTATCATGAGGAATACCATAAATCTTAAGTCTGTTCTTTAGTCTATGGGTTTATCATACTGAATTAAATATTCTGTTCAGTCTCTATGTATTTATGCAAAAAAAAGGGTCTGTGACGACATAGGAGAGTTGGGCCTCGATTACATGGCTCCCATATTAAAGCTTGCGTGAAAGCCCCGACATATTTACTTGTTTTCAGTTTCATATCTTACCATTAAACTGTTCCCTGCTCTGTGTAGTTTTGTCTAAAGTGCAATTACATGGCTCCTGTAAGAGGTTAAGGAAAATATTATGTGTTCTTGTAAGCTTATGCGCGTGCGCATATTGAGCCATAACTTTACGTGTAAGCTCAAGTCCCAAAAGAGCAGCCAAACCACTTGTGAGACACATTAGAATCCCAGTACCAGAATAAAACCACTTCAAGAAGAATTTTACAAGACCCTTATAGAAGAAAACCCTTCTTTGTGTGCTCAATTAGAGCTATACCATGTAGGGTCACCCAAAATGGGAAGAGAGCTCAGACAAATCATGGTCCACTGGAGAAGGAACTGAACCACCAAACACAAGATGTACCTAGAGTGCCAAGGGCCATAGGGCCACGTAGAGTCGGACATGACTGGACAGCAATAGAAGAAAAATGAGGCATACATATTCTGAAGCGCAAACAAACCCTTCTTAATTGTTACCCTAGCTCTTTCCAACAGGAAATCCTAAAGAAGAATAAACTAAACTACAAATACCTACTCACACAATGCGAAAACCCAACTAAGCGAAGTGACACCTGCTCAAAGGACCACTGCAGTGCATTTACAAGTAAAGCTCATATGTTTGCTCGGCATAGACTATTTAAAAATTGTATTTAGTTAAAAAAAAAAAAAAATAGTTACAAGTTGACATTTAAGCTATCTATTCTCCTCAAGCAGAAATGCATATCTCCTCCTACCTGTGTCTATCAGGGACGTGGCCAGATCTTCCTTGTCTGACCAGTGTGTTCTGCATTAGATGGAGCATGCTCAGTAAAGGGGTCAGGGGTATTGTGGCTCATGCACTGGGCATGATCTATCCTGCAGAAACACAGACAGATGTGCCCGGCATGCTGCAGTCCATATGATCACTGAGAGTTGAACACAACTGAAGGACTGAACAACAACAAACTTGTAAGTTAGACATACTCTCCCGCCCTTACCAGTGATCAGGTTTTTATAAGAGTGGAGATCAGCACGGCTACTAGAAGCTAATATTCTAAGCTTTGGAATTAAGTTTAATAATGAAATCTGCTTTTTCTAATTTACTCAATATTAATTATGATCAATGCATAATTAAAACAACTAGCTCCTCTTGTTAGAACACTATGATTGTACTTTAAAACTCTTAATTTGGGATTTCACCAAAAATTCATACAATAATAAAGCTAGGTTTAAGCCTCCAATACATTATGATCCATTACAGATTTCCACCAATGTCCTTAAATGAATCTCGATAGGCATCTACAACTTCAGTATCAAATTAGGAACAAGCTTGAATTAATCCCTGTTCTTTATAAGTATACGGCTACTACTAACAAGTCTTTTTCCTTTATCATTATGAAAGAATTTGCCAGGAAGTTTCTGGTATTTAAATTTCTTTTTTTACCAAGCCAAAAGCCCTGCGGGCTGCAATATTGTGTCTGTACCGCAGATGATCCCAAGATGTTGAAACATCCTGTGTGAGAGATGGCTGACAAAACATATGGAAAAGGTGCAAACTCTCAAGAGAGTTATTGGAAGAGATACATAGTAACAAAGGGTGAAATTAAGAGAGTCCATAAGCATAGACATCGTGCCAGAATCTAAGTGGGTAGGTTACTCACACCAGAATCTAGCTATGATTACATGCAAATGTGTTTCTATAATTATCCTAAGTCTTCCAGATGTTCAATAAATTTGAATTCCTTGTGGTTAGAGCTAGTGCACAGTGATCAAAACCTCATACAACTCTGCTTGAAGTGTCTTCTAAGGCCATCCATAGTGATAACATCAGCTATTTGTCTGACCTACAACACCAAGTCATTGTCACCTCCTCTTCCCAATGGATCCAATGCCCCAACAAGAGCTAGATGTTTAAATAGGCAGTGATCACTACTAAAATATCATATTCAATGGTTTGACAAAGCTGTATCCAATATTAATCTTACTTTTTTAGGCATGAGACTCCACTGTTTCTGGTTTCCACCTACTATAAGATCAATGAGGGGGCGGGGGGTGACATTGCGTAGTAAGCAATGCTAAATTTTCTGGAACCGTTGTACTGACTCTGCTTTCTCCGTTGGTTGGAAACATACCATATTAAAATAGTTTCTTTGCCTACAGGATTTTGCTAGGGGGCAGCCTGTGAATGTATGTTTTGCCTCTATTATTATTATTATTATTATTATTAACTTTTATTTGTATCGCGCCAACATATTCCGTATCGCTGTACAGGGGATAAGAACAAGGGAAATACAATATTAACAAATTCAGAAAATGCAGGGCCCTGTTTTGAGCTTAGAATCTTAGCAGAAGGTGTTTTTTTTTTTTTAAAGCACCCTACCAGATTGGAAACTTGCTACTTACAATCTAATGGGGATAAAAGGGCGGAGACCTGGGGGAAGAATAACAGATAAGGAATAGCAAGGGTCAGGAAAGAAGATAAAGTTAGATTTTTATTTGGTGGGAGAGGGAAGGGATCTGAGGTGACTCTAGTATGCTGGCTGACCCCTAGTGTTGACATAATATAATTTGCATGTAGGAAAGTCAGCTGTTTTCCATGGCTCTATAAAATAAATATGAATTGGGGTGGGTGGGTGAGGGGCAGGGAGGAAGGCAGTGTTCTCAGAATCTCACAAACTTAGCAGTCCTTGGTGCAGGGATGAAGTAGCACTAAAAGAAAATGGAAACCTGGTTTGAGGGACAAATAGTGCAGAATAGGAGAGGAATAAACTCCTGCCTCTCAGATGCCCTTATCATGGTGGAAGCAATTGGAGGCAGGTATTCTAACCCTTTGAAAGTACATTTTTAATTATCGGTAGATCATTAATAAAATTTTATATTTTATGATTTATAATGGCAATACGCAATATTAAACAACTAGCTCCTCTTGTTAAGACATTACACTGACCAAGGTGATGGTTCCATGTAGTGGACATTGTTAAAGTCTTAAAGGACCAATCCTGTATCATTTTCTCTAGACTGTAAGCTTTCAGTATCCTCCACTAATCTAGTAGTTAAGTCAAAAATAATTTGTATTCATTTGTCCACTATACAATGCTTTGTAATAAATTTGTTCGGATAGTAAAATATAAAGGACCATAAAGTTAATTTATTAGCTATTTTTTTTATATGCAGTTATGATTTACTTTTATTATTCTTTTTTGGTAAAGCGCAAGCTTATGCTGCTGCGCTATACATGGGCTAAGTACAAGGCAAAAAAAAGGTTTAATACATTGCAACTGAATAGAGGGCACAGTTTTGGAGCACATAATGCTTCCCCAAAGCACCTTACAAGATTAAAAGCTCAAAAACTTACAATCTAAAACGTTTGGAAGTGGTGCAGGACGGAGATAGATGTGTTTTTTTTTTTTTACGCGCCGACATATTCTGTAGCACGGTACATAAATTAGGTTCAGACAATGATAAATACAGATTAACATTTAGCAAAGGAAGGACGGCCCTGTCTTTGAGCTAGGAATCCAATGTCCATGGTGAATTCCCAAAGTACATAGGACAGAAACTCGCAGACTTACAATCTAAGGGATAGTGAGTGGTAAAAGAGTGAGAGAGAGGTTATAGGTGTGTTAGGGTGGAAGCTGATACGCTTCTTTAAAGAGATGCGTTTTAAGTGAGGTTTTAAATGTTTTGAGGCAAGAGGATAATCTGGTGGAGCGAGGCAAGGAGTTCCAGAGACTAGGGGTAGCACGAGAAGTCCTGGAGGCGGGAGTGAGAGGAGGTGACGAGTTGTAGAAAGAAGAAAGTCATTAGCAGAACGAAGAGGGCGGGTGGGGGAGTATTTGGAGATGAGATCAGAGATGTAAGGGGGAGTGTTATTGTTGAGGGCTTTTTGTAAGTTAGGGTCATGATTTTACATTTTTATTCTTGAGGCTAAGGGAAGCCAGTGGAGTGATTGACAGTGAGGTGATGCCGACACTGAACGTTGTGTACGGAAGATGAGTCTAGCAGAGGCATTCATAATGGATTGAAGTGGAGATAGTCGGGTGGTGGGTAGGCCAACAAGATGCGAGTTGCAGTAGTCTAGTCGAGAGATGATGAGAGAGTGTATAAGGTTTTTCGTTGTTGAGGCAGGAAGATAGTCTAGTGGAGCCAGGCAAGGAGTTCCACAGAATAGGAACAGTACGAGAAAAGTCCTGAAGGCGGGAATGAGAGGAGGTAATAAGAGGGCAGGAATGAAAATTGGATGCAGGAGTATTTTGAGACAAGAGCAGAGATATAAGGAGGGTGTACTGCTTTTGAAGGCTTTAAAAAATATATTCTGGAGGATATGAAATTTAATATCATGACCCTAACTTCTTTAGCATGGCTTACCAAAAAATCTAATCTCCCTAGGGATTGATAAATGTATCTGAGACATTACGAGCCAACAGTAAACTGTATGGAGCCCTGGCTCCCAGGATTTGTCAAGTCCTGCCCTAGATTGAGCTGCTTCCCAACTTGATATTCCGATCTGTGTTATTGAAAGCCCTGGTACTTTGGATTCAACTGAAATACTTCTCGACATTCAACTCCTACGTATAACATATGAGCAGAAATTCATGTAATTGTTCTAGAAACATAAAAAGCTTTTAATTTATTTACTTTTTGTCCATGATCGCGTGATGCTGTTCAATGGAATGTATTGTAAATAGAAGACTTTGGTGGTCCATTTGACAATAAGGCACCTGCATATTCCCATAATACACATGTAAAAGTGACCTATGCTTTATAGATACGGACGCTAGGCACTTTTTGTGTCCAGTAGATCAATCCATAAGGATTTCATGGCAAATATACTGGAGTGGGTTGCCAGTTCCTTCTCCAGTGGACCACAGTTTGTTTGACCTCTCTGCTATGACCTGCCCATCTTGGGTGGCCCTACATGGTATGGCTCACAGCATCATTGAGGTACACAAGCCCTTCACCATGACAAGGTAGCGATCCAGAAGGGGATATGAGACAGACTTCTGAATTTAATGTTTTTATGTATGCGAAACTTGCACATTTTCACATATAGTAAATAGTACAACTGTTTTCATAAGTATGTACTCCTATTTGACCTTTTGAAATGTTGTGAGGTAAATAATCAAATCTGTTATTTTATTTGGATTTATTTCCACTGGCATAGCATATTCTGCATCAGGCATTAAAACGATAAGCAATTTATCCCTAAACTAATAATGCAGCTGTTATGTTATAGCCTCCAAACTTAAATCAAATAAAGCAATTCATAGGTTGTGCCACAAAACAGTCAATGTATTTTTTTCAGAAACAGTAAAGACAATAAATTGTATGTTTTATATATTCTGCTTAAATTGTAATTTGTAACCACTAAATTGTCACCCACAACTGATAAACAAGAACATTTTAGACGTGTTTTTTTTTTTTAAAGGTATTCTAGTACAATGTTCATTTTGTCTAAATTACACGGGCTGGGGCATGCTGGGACTGTTGAGGTTTTGTTTCCAATGCAGAAAATAGCTTGTTGGTTCCATGAAGAAGTGGAAATATCAATATATATGTCAATGCAGAAGGAAACTTTCCAGTGTGCACTGCAATTCTGTTTGTTCTGATTGCAACATGGGGTTTACATTTCTGGAGGAGAAATTTCCACTGAACTTCTAGTTAAAAATAATAAAATTAAAACCATATAAAAGTGTGAGTCTGTACCGAAAGGATATAATCTCTCAAACAAGTTCCTGTATGTATGTATGTATGTATGTATTATACATATATTCAGTGCCTTGCAAAAGTATTCACCCCCCTTGGCATTTTCTGTGTTTTGTTGCCTCACAACCTGGAATTAACATGGATTGTTAGAGGATTTGCATCATTTAATTTACAGAACATGCCCACAACTCTGAAGATGTTTGTTTTTTTATTGTGAAGCAAACAACAAATAGGACAAAATAACAGAAAAAGTCAATGTGCATAACTATTTACCCCCTAAAGTCAATACTTTGTAGAGCCACCTTTTGTGGCAATCACAGCTCCAAGTCGCTTTGGATAAGTCTCTATGAGCTTTTCCACATCTGGGCTGTGACTAGGCCATTCCAACACATTTACATGCTTTCCCTTAAACCACTCAAGTGTTGCTTTAGCAGTGTGGTTGGGGTCATTGTCCTGGCCTCAAATCACGCACAGAGTGGTACAGGTTTTTCTCAAGAATATCGCTGTATTTAGCACCATCATCTTTCCCTCAACTCTGACCAGTTTCCCTGTCCCGGTTGCTAAAAAAACATCCCCACAGCATGATGCTGCCACCACCATGTTTCACTGTGGGGATGGTGTTCTTTGGGTGATGTGATGTGTTGGGTTTGCGCCAGACATAGCATTTTCTTTGATGGCCGAAAAGTTCAATTTTAGTCTCATCAGACCAGAGCACCTTCCTCTATACATTTTGGGAGTTTCCCATGTGCCATTTTGTTTTTTTGCTGAAAGTAATGGCTTTCTTGTGGCCACTCTGCCATAAAGCCCAACTCTATGGAGCGTACGGCTTATTGTCGTCCTATGTACAGATACTCCAGTCTCTGGTGTGGAACTCTGCAGCTCCTCCAGGGTTACCTTAGGTCTCTGTGCTGCTTCTCTGATTAATGCCCTCCTTGGTGGGCGTCCGTCTCTTGGCAGGTTTGCTGTTGTGCCATGTTCTTTCCATTTGGTTATGACAGATTTGATGGTGCCTCTGGGGATCATCAAAGATTTGGATATTTTTTTATAACCTAACCCTGACTTGTACTTTTCAACAACATTGTCCCTTACTTGTTTGGAGAGTTCATTGGTCTTCCTGGCAGTGTTTGGTTAGTGGTGCCTCTTGCTTAGGTGTTGCAGCCTCTGGGGCCTTTAAAAAAAGGTGTGTATATGTAATGACAGATCATGTGACACTTGCACACAGGTGGACATCATTTCACTAATTATGTGACTTCTGAAGATAATTGGTTGCACCAGAGCTTTTTATGGGCTCCATAACAAAGGGCGTGAATACATACGCACATGCCAATTTTCTGTTTCTAAAAAATAGTTTTATGTATATATTTTTCTTATTTCACTTCACCAACTTAGATTATTGTTTTCTGATCCATCACATAAAATTCAGATTAACAAAACATTGAACTTAAGGCTGTAATGTAACAAAATAGGTAAAAAGTCAAGGAGGTAAATACTTTTGCAAGGCACTGTGTGTATATGTGTATATATATATTTTGGCATTAATTTTGAAAATATGACTGATCATGCAAAAACATTTCTTTAATTGAAGGATAGTGATCATATGAAGCCATTTATTATCACATAGTTGTTTTGGCTCCTTTTTAAATCCATAATAACAGAAACCTTTAAATGGCCCTGGTCAAAAGTTTACAAACCGTTGAATGTTTGACCTGGTTACAGACACACAAGGTGACACACATACAGGTTAAAAGGGAAATGAAAGGTTAATTTCCCATACCTGTGGCTTTGTAAACCACAATTAGTGTCTGTGTATAAATAGTCAATGAGTTTATTAGCTCTCACGTGGATACACTGGGCAGGCTAGATACTGAGTCATGGGGAGTAGAAAATAACTGTCAAAAGATCTGTGTAACAAGGTAATAGAACCTCATCAAGATGGAAAAGGATATAAAAAGATATCTATAGCCTTGAAAATTACAGTCTGTATTCTTCAATCACTTATTAAGAAGTGGAGAATACAGGGATCTCTTAATACCAAGCCAAGGTCAGGTAGACCAAAAATGATTTTAGCCACAACTGCCTGAAGAATTGTTCGGAATACAAAGAAAACCCCATAGGTAACCTTAGGAGAAATACAGGCTGCTCTGTAAAAAGGAGCAAAATACGACGATACTTGAACAAAAATGAGCTGCATGGTCGAGATGCCAGAAAGAAGCCTTTACCACTCCAATGCCACAAATAAGCCCAGTTACAATATGCCAGACAACAACTTGACACGCCACATAGCTTCTGGCACACAGTAATTTGGAGTGACGAGACCAAAATAGAGCTGTATGGTCACAACCATAAGTGCTATGTTTGGTGAGGGATCAACAAGGCTTATAGTGAACAGAATACCATCCCCACTGTGAAGCATGGTGGTGGCTCACTGTTTTTTTTTTTAAATTTATTTATTTATTTTTATTTTTAGGGGGGGGGGGGGGTGAGCTCTAAAGGCACAAGGAAACTTTGGAAAATTGATGGCAAGATCAATGCAGCATGTTATGTTAGGTTTTAGGAGGATAGTCTGGTGGAGCAAGGCAAGGAGTTTCAGAGAATAGGGGCAGCACAAGAAAAGTCCTGAAGGGCATCAGAGGAATGGGGATGAGAGGAGGTGGCAAGAGTGGTAGAAAGAAGAAGGTCATTAGCAGAACGAAGAGGGTGGGTGGGGGAATATTTGGAGATATACGGGGGTGTAAGTTAAGGTCATGATTTTTTATTTTATTCTGGAGGCTAAGGGAAGCCAGTGGAGTGATTGACAAAGAGGAGCTGCAGACACTGAACGTTTAGTAAGGAAGATGAGTCTGGCGGAGGCATTCATTATGGATTGAAGTGGGGAAAAATATGTCAATAGTAGATTTATCGTTTTATATAAGAATAACTTTTAAACATAGACATGCCCCTCAAGGTAACACTAAATGAATTCCAATGCCTCCACTTGGACATTCACCTTTATTATATAAATCCCATGTAGGCAGGGGGGAGATAAAAATTAAAAAATGATACCGTAATTTTTGGCGGTCAATTTACTAATATACAGGTTAGGGACAGCAGCAATTGAAGATAGTCGTGGCATTTCTTCTAGAGTGCTATTTGGATGTTAAGATGAACCCTTTCGCTCTAATATCCATACTTGAAGCTGGTACGAATTCCCAGCTGTGCTGAACACTTACAGTTTGATCTCAAGAATTACGGATGACTCTCAAAACCCTTTAGAACTGTATTGTTAACATTTTGTGAAAGGGAGAATAAAGCTGACGGAACAATCTTCTATGTTAGGCGAATGCACTACAAGCTGACCTAAAATGCTACATAGATGTGTGACAACAGGGATTGATCATCATATATCGCATTTAACGTTTTTGTTTTAGGTCAATAAAATTGCAGTGTTAAAGGGATGCTCTCACCCCAAATCAAGTCATTAAGATATCCTCAGAGCATGACCTTTTTTTTTCTCAAGTAAATCATTCATGAAATATTCATAATCCTTTGTGACCTTATTATTCAAATGAGTGCCTTGTTTGTTCAGTCGTGTCCGACTCTCCGTGATTCTATCGGCTTCAGCACGCCAGACACATCTATTGTTAAGTCTCTGGTCATGCCTATTCATAATGTTATCTTGGCAGATACTGGAGTTGCGTTGCCAGTTCCTTCTCCACTGGACCCCAATTTGGTAAAGTTGAAATTCTCAACACGTCTCAGATAGTGACATATTGTATACAAAATATATTACTTTAAATACATTTAGGGAACATATTAATGGACCAAAACTTTAAAACATGATCCTTTTAATTGAACAATATGAAGAATGAGAGAGCCGTGAATGCCCAGTAATGTGGATGAATGAAGATTAATGGCAGCGTATTTTGCCGTTTAGTGGTTCAGTCGTGTCGGACTCTCCGTGATTCTATGAACAGCAGCAAGTCAAGTACATCTATCATTATACGGCTGGTTGTCCTTATTCATAAGGTTATCTTAACAAAGATAGTGGAGTGGGTTGTCTATTCCTTCGATGCTATGACCTGCCTATCTTGGGTGACCCTACATCGTATAGCTTAAAGCTCCATTGAGGTACACAAGCCCCTTCGCCAAGACAAGGTAGTGATCCAGAAGGGTAAATAAATGCCAAATGCATGCTAGTTAACTGCTTTTATTGTTTCTGTGGTGCCAAAAACAATGTGCCCCAATGTTCACATGCAGTCCTACTCCCTCTCATGCTTCTCAAGCACTTTGAGGTAAACATTAGCATATAGAGCTGCACACTATCATAAAGGATTGACACAGACAATACGGAGTATCTCAAAAAGTTTATTGTAGAGGAAACTTCTAATAAAATGTAAAGATAGGTTTTAATGCTCTTTAAGGTGGAACCAACTTGTTGTTTGGGTGACAGCGTCCCTTTAAGCAGCTGGCACAGTTGGTCCGGAGAGTCCGTTTCTTGAAATAGTCCATGACTTTTGCTTCTAACGCAGTGGTTTCAGTATTGATATTTTTGTTAAAGATTTCAACAGAGGAAGGTGGTTTGGGTTAAAGTATGCAGATTGCTATTGCTTCTAATTTTTATTGATTTGTAGACCAGGCTGTAAGAATGGCCCTCTCACTGAGCATGTATTATAAATGTCAACGGGTTGCCGGCTCTGGCTGCGACTTGGTCTTTTTAAAATGAGGAATGTAAAGTGGATTATTTTAAAATTGCATATCATGTAAAACCTTGATGGATGTGGTCTGTTCCTGTGTTGAAACCTCTTAACATACTAATAGCAAAAGATGAATGAATAAATAAAGCTACCTGCCAAAGTTTCCTTAGAATAAATAGGGACATGTGACCACTCTCCCAAGCATCATTACACAGGGGGTGTGCTACCTGTTTGTGCTTTGGGCCATTTCTTCAAAGGGCCACTGTAGTTTGCGTATATAAATTTCCATCTTGTGGTTTGCTTCAAGACTAGTCATTGTGTTTGAGAGAAGAGGGAGAGGGTGGTATTTGTTATATTATTGTAGCTTTTGGAATCTGAGACCTACCCCCTTCTCCATACATATGTACAGAAGCAGACAGCTTGCAAATACACTGGAACCTCTATATTATTCACCCCCTATATTCATCAAATCCAGCATTAAGCAAAAATCCAATATTAATCACAACATTGGACAAGTTCTTTGCTAAATAGAGTGCTAGGGAATGAAAGAGACAACAAAAGACATTGATCACCAACAGAAGGTGAATCCCCTTCTAATCAATAATTCCTTTGCTCCTCTTCATCTTCTTCCATTATTGCTCCTCGGTATAAGAAAAGTTCTGGTTACATTTTTATTTAAGGGCTGAGAATGGATTATTCCAAATGTAGTTAATTCCTATGGAAAAATATATACACCTTTCATCCGATTCAGTGTCCTTCCGTTCCTCAGGAACAGATTAATGACAAATACGTTTTTGGGGTTACATTGCCCCTCTCACACACACATGCTTTCATCAAAGTAACATGGATTCCTCATTTGCCTAGCAGAGTTATGGGCATTTTTTTACTACACTGCAAGTGTTTAAAATGGTAAAACCTCCACATGTTGTTGTTGTTGTTTGTTTTAGTCATTCAGTCATGTCAGACACTCTGTGACTGTATTGACCGCAGCATTCCGGGTACATCTGATAGTCACTGCCCCTCAAGCTCATGTTCATTGCTTCAGTGACCTCATTTAGCCATCTCTGCCTCTATCGAGCCCCTTCTTTGTGTGCCTTCAATCTTTCCCAGCATCAGAGGTTTCTCTAGGGAATCCTGCCATCTCATGATAGGATCAAAATATTTGAGCTTCAGCCTCATG
Source organism: Discoglossus pictus (assembly GCA_027410445.1). Taxonomy (NCBI): domain Eukaryota; kingdom Metazoa; phylum Chordata; class Amphibia; order Anura; family Alytidae; genus Discoglossus; species Discoglossus pictus. The sequence continues at coordinate 30,046,014 of CM050176.1, read as the reverse complement.
ATCAAACCTTCCAGTGAACAGTTTGTCTTGATTTCCTGAATGATTGATTTATTGGATCTTCTTGTAGTCCAAGGGACTCTAAGCAGTTTCCTGGTGAGGCTAAGGGGATCTAGGGGTGAGGGAGAGAGGGGGCAAAGAGAGATGGGGAGGGGGCAAAGAGAAATGGGGAGGGGGCAAAGAGAGACGAGGGAGAGAGGGGGCAAAGAGAGACGAGGGAGAGAGGGGGCAAAGAGAGACGATGGAGAGAGGGGGCAAAGAGAGACGAGGGAGAGAGGGGGCAAAGAGAGACGAGGGAGAGAGGGGGCAAAGAGAGACGAGGGAGAGAGGGGGCCAAGAGAGACGTGGGAGAGAGGGGGCAAAGAGAGACGTGGGAGAGAGGGGGCAAAGAGACGTGGGAGAGAGGGGGCAAAGAGAGACGTGGGAGAGAGGGGGCAAAGAGAGACGTGGGAGAGAGGGGGCAAAGAGAGACGAGGGGGCAAAGAGAGACATGGGAGGGAGAGAGGGAGCAAAGAGAGACGAGGGAGGGAGAGAGGGGGCAAAGAGAAACGAGATAGGGGGCAAGGAGAGACGAGGGAGGGAGAGAGGGGGCAAGGAGAGACGAGAGAGGGGGCAAGGAGAGACGGGATCTTCTGGATCGCTGCCTTGTTGTGGTGAAGGGGCTTGTGTACCTCAATGTAGCTGTGAGCTATACCATATAGGGTCGCCCAAGTTGGGCAGGTCAGAGCAGAGCGGCCAGACAAATCGTTGTCCACTGGAGATGAACTGGCAACCCACTCCAGTATCTTTGCCAAGAAAACCTCATGGATAAGGATTAGAATTATAATGACAGATGTGCTTGACGTGTTTTGGTTCATAGGGTCACCGAGAGTCTGACACGACTAAACAACAACAGAATATGCTGGACGTATATATACTGGACACTCACAGCGATCTCACTCTTCATATCGTTCATTTAAAAAGATCATGTTTTAAAGTTTTGGTCCCTTAATACGTTCCCTAAATGTGTTTAAAGTAATATCCTTTGTATACAATGTGCCACCATCTGCGACGTGTTACGAATTTCAACTCTCCAAATATGTGTTTTTATTTACCATATGAGTAGTTGAATATGGCACATAACCTTTTCATTTAACTACACCGGAACATAAAATATGCCTAAAATTCCCCAGACCAATGATTTAGTGTTTGTTCTCCATTCGCGAGGCACCATCCTTGCGCAATGAATTCTGAAGACATTGTCAACTCAAGGATTCAACTGTTAACATTTCAGTTCCGTTCCCCAGAATTTTATAAGCAGACAGACGTCTGAAGAAGAAGAAGAAAAAAAATACCTAGTTTTCTCACGTTCCATGCTTAATATTTTCCAGTTGTCTTTGGGAAAAAAAAAAAAAAAAAAGTTATTGATTTGACCTCCTACCTAAAATAATGTTCTTTAGATCTAGAGCTGGTTAGACACATTATCTGACTGAGTTTACTGAAGCAAGAACATTCCGTAACCTTAACCTTTTCCCTGACCCTCTGCTTTTAACAACTGCCGACATAGTTTTATGCTGTTCTGTGACCATGCTCCGATGAAATCTGTCAAACAGCTCGTTGAGTTATTAGGCTGTCTGCGTCTGACCTTTCTGCAATCAAAGATATATGACTTAAGGGCTCAGATTTGCCATGGCAACCGGTCCAATTTGCTGCCGTGAGAAAAGGTCTAATTGTTGCAGAAATTTAATGATCTAAAGCGACATCAGGGCTGTGAGATTTTATGAACTGTTTACACCGTAATTTTCATTTTGTTAATGCCATCTTTTTTTTTTTCTCCCTTCTTATTCTTCGTTTTTGTAACCCGTTCATTGCTAAAGAGGCAACAGCTGTCTGTTCCGGTTAACATAGCGGCAAGAGCGTTATTGATGGGATATTCAAGTCATTTTTTTGCAATGGGTGTGTTTTTGTTTCTCATATTTACTGATAGATATGTATTAATGTGTAATTAACATCACGGTCCATGGCAAGATTTGCCTGGACCATAACACTCCGGGCATGTCTTGTGTCTGGTTGTGCTTATCCATATTGGAGTGGTTTGCCAGGTCCTTTTCCGGTCTGACCCTTCTGCTAGGACCTGCTCAACTTGGGTGATCCTACATTTGTATAGCTCACAGCTTCATTGAAGTACATATACCCCTTCACCACATCAAGGAAGTGATCGAGAAGGGGTTCTCATATTTATATATATACTAGAGAATTGCCCGTCAAAAAATGACGGCAATCTAATTGTAAGGTAGCTAATGCTGTTTGGTGTGTAATAATGAAATATATAATACATTAATAAATGAATATACTTTACCTATTTTGAAGCATTGTGTTGAAGAGCTGGCAATCTGTTTTGATGTTGCTGCAGCATTAGTGGTGTGGAGCTGCTGTGTTAGCGTGCTGAATGTGTGCAGTGTAATAGTGTGCGTGCGCGAGACCAAACCGTTAGCGTAGTTGTGTACTTCCGCATTGTCGTAATATGGCGGGTAATGTGTGGTATGCGTCTTAGCGGAATATCCGTAGGTCTTTTGTTGTGTTTTGCGAGTTTCTTGTGGTGTTTTGCGTGTTTCGAGTACTGTAGCTTCGTTTTTCGTTTTGTTCGGCGGCCATTTTTTCTTTCGCTTTTTAGTGTCTAAACTCCTATTTTGAGTTAAATGAAGGTGTAAGTTGCTTTTTTGAGGTCCTGGATGCCCCCTCTTGCTGTAGGTAAGCTTTTTATGTATGTGCTGTGTGCATTTATTGTGTTTTTTATTTTTTCATGTTCGCGGGTTGCGGCGGATTTTTGCGAGGTCGTAATGTGTGCTAACGTGTCTCGTATGTTGTTTGCGTTACAATGTGAAGTTTGCGAGTGACGCAGTTGCTCACTCTTTTAATCCAAAAATAGCAACTTTATACATTGCTCCCTTAAAGCATATGCCCGCCGTATTAAACCGCTTTTAAGCAAAGCACGGGGTTGGATTTTACACAAATATATTTTACACACACACACACACACACATATATATATATTGGTAAATATAAGAAACAAAAACCCTCTGACTGCAGAAAATGACTTGAATATTCCATCAATAACGCTCTTGCTGCTATTTTATCTGTAATTAACGTAATGTAATTGTGAAATAACTGTATTTCTCGGAATTCTGGGCATCAAACCATTTTTTGTACTTATTTTAGACGTTCAAATGTGAACTCAAATGTACTATTTATTTTCTGTACGACTGTACAGTGGTGGCATATATTTGCCAGGGCTCAAAAATGAATAAAATCCATTTTATATCTATTTTTGCTGCTGTTGGTAATCTTTTTTTCTTTATAACATAACTTTTGATGATCATGGAAATCCCGTAATTTAGACTTTGGTAAATCCGTGTGGATATGGACTCTCCGCCACTAGAACATGAAATAGTACGTGTGATACAATGACATTTTTGCTTGACAATAGCAGTGACATATCAGATGCCAGCGAGCGCGGATAGTGACCTTAATACAGCGTTACAATAATGTCAGAATTAGTGCACCAGACAGGAAAGCAAACATGACGGCCGGAGAATTCCTGAGCAGAGCGCCGTAATGGAACCTTTTATATGTGCCAGGGACCAGATATATTCACATGGACTCAATCTAAGCCTGATCGGACACAAAGAACCGTTCTCATCCCACGTTTAAGGTCCACTATAGTCCAAAACGTTCTGTCCTGCATTTAAAAATATGTTTTATGCATTCATTTAAAAGGACATAGTTTCAACAAGGAATATAATATACTTGAATTTGTTGTGATTTATTTTATTAAGAATTCCCTTAAATCCTAAAATATGTACCTGTTTGGGTCTGCAATTTGCAGCTCATGAATACACAGACTGTGAAGTGCAGTGTTTCAAATTAGCCTGTCAGTGACCTCTCTCGAACAGCATGTTGCAACTAATTGATTACTATTATTACTTTTTTACTATTGAAAATTGTATTTATAGTCATTTAAAAGGACATTGGACGTGTCTGGATTAAACTAGGAACATAACATACGTGATTTTTTGTACTTTTTATTAAGAAGTGCCTAAAATCGCACAATATGTACCCGGTCTGCCCTTTGCAAATGTATCCTTTTACTACTACTCAGTTTATCCAACTTGGAGAAATCAGTCACACATTTAAAAGAAACTACCAAAGGTTAGGAAATGTTGCAAAAGCAGTCTGTACCTGCATTAAATGCACAATATAATTAAAAAAATAAAAGCTGTGTAGCCATTTGCATCTTTAAATTCAATGATATATAATTGGGAAAGTCATAAAGCTAATTTTTAATTAGAAAAAAAATAAATGTTGATGCCTCTAGACACATCCATGATAATTTGGGAAAGATGTGCAAGGGGGATGATTACATTCCTGGAGAGCATTGCTTGCACTTTCTGTTGCAAGCTTCCTACTTCTGAGCTGGCGAGAGGGATGGTATGTACAAGAGGGGCGATTACATTTCTGGAGAGCAATGCTTGCATTTTTTGATGCAAGCTTCCTGCTTCTGGGTCAGCAAGAGGGATGTTATGTAGAGTCCATTTTAGTCTGATCAAATTATCTAACAAATCTTCTCCACCTCTGTTGCCTCTCTCCGATGATAGATTAAAAAATACATATATATCATGCCTTCATGATCTGGTCTCGGAAGGTGATGTAACGAAGGCAAAATGGATTCCTCTACTCGTAAACAGTCTTAAAAATATTTCAGAAAAATTATAATTTTTTATGTAAATTGCCTAAACTGCAGCTAATTAATTTGTTACTATGTAACAAGTGCTTTCTTTCTTGAACTACAGTGCTCCTTTTCATATACACCTACTACATGGCAATGCTCTTTTGGAGGGGTTGTTCCAGGCACCTCCGTCTTTACTGCTCCTGATTCTATAAGTGAATAAATATAAATGTATACAAAGCAGTATCCCCAAAAAATGATGTAAAACTCAACATTTTTTATCCATGTAAACCTCTGCCCTTGCAAATAAAAGCAAATAAGTTGTTTGTGTAGTGAAAATCCAATATAAGACGCAGGAACCCGTATACATTGCAGAAAGAAAGGTTGTGTGTGGTTTACTAAAAAGATTACTCCATACTTTTTTTTTCAAGTTTTTGTTTTTTTGCTTAAAAGCGTGGTGTTTACACAGATTTGCAAATACAGAATTTAAATGTATTTCAAACAGGAAACATTATGATCTGTCTTGGGAGCGAGCTGCAGATTTCAATAAGTTCTAGAGAAACGCAGAAACACATCCAATAAAGAGGCAGCATAATCTGGTTTGTATGTGTTGTTTGTTTGTTTATTTGTTGTACGGGCGGACTCAAATTATGTATGGGAACTGCAATGAAATATTGCAGAGCATGGGATGCCTTGTGAGGCTCTGCTATCCGGCAAACCTAGTCCACCTTGGCCAAATGTTTGCTTAAAAGCTTTGTTTTTTCTGTCTAAAATAATTAAAGTTGTACCTGCTTGGATTTGCTTTCTGTAGTTCTTGCAGCTCATGAATACACAGACTGTGAAATGCAGTGTTTTAGCTTAGCCTCTCAAGAAGCATGTTGCAGAATCTTGTCCTTGATTGGTCACTATGAGATGGTGCACTTAGTTCTTAATTGATTTCCCCCCTCTGCCGCTAATGAAGACAGTGTACTTCTAAGTATAGGGTGTGCACTGTCTCATAGCAAGAATCAGTGTCGGCATTCTGCAGCATGCTACTTGAGAGAGGTCGTTGACAGGCTAGTCTGAAACACTATACTTCCCACGGTCTGTGTATTCATGAACTGCAAGCATAAGATTTTTATCCATTTGCAAGTTATAACTAGTAAAAACAGCTTTTAAGCACTTCTTAATAAAATAAAGTACACAAAAGTAGAGCGATAGATAGGCAGGGGCGGCTGATGCATTAGGACAAATTGGCATCTACTTTTTATGTTACCCTTTCCCTCCATATAATATAAATGTATTTTTTTCAATAGTTATTTTTTTATACATGTCACTTTAAATGTCATCACGGACCTCTTCCACCACCTGTTACTGTCGTTTTTATATATGTTTTTTTTTTTTTTTTTAACACATGATGTTGAGGCAGTCCCAGACCAGCCCAGAGCACATGTAACACTTTGTCGTACTTTGACAAAATTAGCACATGCTCCCAGATATGAAGCAATGTTGGTTAATGCATCTCCCAATCAAACTCAAGGGGTGGGGCTGCAGCTATAAATTAGGCTGGGGTCGGTAAGACAGACCGTCCCTATCCAATGGAGCTTCAGACTGAAAGGCACTTCTAGATCTAAAAATAAAACGTATGAATGGACGTTCCTCACTACCCTTCATCACTGTCTTCCCATAGTTTTGGGAAAACGGATTTTATTTCCTAATAGTACTAATATAAACATGACTATACTACTTTGTTGTTGTTCTGTCCTTCAGTCATGTCTGACTCTTTGTGACCATATGGACGCGGCACACCAGGCACATCTGTCTGTGTTTCTGGTGGTGCTTATCCATTTGGTTTTCATGGCAAATATACTGGAGTGAGTTGCCAGTTCCCTGTCCAGTGGACCTTGATTGGTCTGACCTCTCTGCTATGACCTGCTTAACTTGAGTGACCCTACATAGTATAGCTCACCGCATTGAGGTACACAAGCCCCTTCACCACGACAAGGTAGCAATACAGAAGGGGGACTCGCACTAGTAGTAGGAAACACAGAAACCTGTGGGTGCCCGGAGAATCTCCAGTTCCTGCAGGAACCCTAACTAGGCCTACAAGGCCCATCAACACCCTCTGGGATCCCCATCTAGGCCTGCAAGGCCCATCAAGACACTCAGGGATCATCACTAGGCTTGCTGGGCCATGGAGAGACCTCCCACCACCACACTAAGCTGTTAAGGCCCAGTAAGACTACTGGGATCCCCACTAGGCTTGAGGGGGCCCATTATTCCACATGTCGTGTCCATGATTATTTGGCCAAGGTTTTGCATATGTGAGAGGGGTGCTGACATTTTTTGCAGGAGCTAGGTTTGTAGTTATCCTTGAAAATGTTGAGCATTTATGAATGAAGGGGTAGGTGTCAAATACAAAATCTCAATGATATAACAAATCTGTTCATCAATAGAGAGCCACACCCACAGGTTCAGGAGGTCTTGTAACATTTTCTCTACAAATGTATTTATGCTCATGGTTTATACAGCCTGTTTCAGTATCTTACGTACTTAACAAACACGTGAATCTTTTCCTAAAATGGTCCTTTTAATGAGTGCAAGAAGACTGTAAATAGCAATCTAAAACAAGCAAGGCGTCCTAGTGAGAAAATTCTCCAAATAAAAGGAATTTATAAGTCCGTAACAATTTTAATTTTGTAAAAATAATCTTCGCCATTCTAAATTATATTTATAGTTACGAATCTGTGAATAAGCCGCACACAGATTTCCTTCTTCTCTCTAAAGAGTCATTTAATATTGCAAACTTGGGACCAATTCCCTCACTTTAATCAAACATTCATTTTTATATTCAGTGTAATGTTGTTGTGCTTTTTTACTCTTAGTCAGTGGTACGGTGCCGATTTTTGTCTTATCGGTCATATGAAAGGGTTAAAGATACATTGAACACAATCATTTTCATTCATTTCTAATGTTTTTTGTCTTCTGTTTTTGCAATAAAATTAGTTAAGGAAAACAGTCCATAAATTATGCAAAGCCATTTTCTTCAAAAATAAATCATTCCTGAGGTATTCAGTATTATTTGCATTGTGCCTGGAGTGCTGCGTCCACGGACACGACTGACGGACTGAACAACAACCACCACCACTGTTATTATAATGCACTGCCCCATCCTTATCAAGTACAATCAATGGGAAATTATGACATTGAGATGCAGATTAGTATAACAGCACAAACAATGGTGAACATCTCAGACATTATTTACTGTAGATAAAAAGTTACCACATTGTATCAATTTTAAAACATGTTTAATATGTTACCTGTATTAAGCTGTTACCTTTCTTTAAAGGCATATCTAAGTGGATTATGAGAATCAGTCGTGTATGATAACATTTTTTGCATGGAAAAATCTCAAAATAAGCCCTAATAAACTTACTGTAGAGTTTGCAAAATTCCTTCAATTTTCTAGCAGTTGATTTTGAGAAGGAACTCGCCAAAAATCCAAGTTAAATTAGCATAAAATTTATAATTTGGTGTGACCAATCGGAGGCAGCTACAATAGTCTCTGCAGCAAAAGCATCATGGGGTTTGTAGTCTCTCCTCCCTTGAATAATGCAACTCAGGCAGTGCGCCTCTGGATCTCTGCACTGTGCTGCTGTTGGAAAGTTAATATAGGCTTAAATACTTAAATTTAAGTGTTTCTATTGGTTAGTACAGGTTACCTTTGTCAGCAGCTGAGGGTGTGGAAACCAATAGAATGACTCCATGTAATGTTTGTTTCTGATGTAAGCCGTATGTGTTAGATTGTGTTTGCTTCGCTCAGTCATGTCCGACTCTCCGGGACCTAATGGACCGTGACACACCATGCCAAACCACTTGGTATTCATGGCTGAGATACTGCAGTGGGTTACCAGTTCCTTCTCCAGTGGACCACAGCATACAGCTCCTGGTATTCCTAGGTGATCCATGAACTGACAAGGGCCCAACCCTGCATGGCTTCAGGGTGGTGTGACCTCTTTGTTCCCTGATTGGAATCGAACCAGGTCCAGCGGCGAAAGCACTGAATCCTAACCACTGGACCACCAGGGGTTACATTAGAAACCGTTAAAACTGGGAAACTTCCATATACCTTTAACACTAACAAGAAATAAACAGAGCATAGTGTGTATAGGCCTCATTGGCAGACAAGTATGAATCATACACATTTGAATCGGTTTATTGTACTCTGAAAGGAACGTTTGAAAAAAGAAAACACTGATACATTTGCAAATTGAAGATTTAAACACGATTTGTCTTGCTGTGATGAAACCACTGTACTCCACGCTGATTGCATTCATCATCTTATTATTCTAGATGTTAGGAAAGCCTTGGATGATTTGCAAGAAGTCGTAAAGAACTTCGAGTCCAGAGTGGAATTCACAAAAGACCTGCAAAGGATGAGTGATGTAAGTCCAAGACGAGCAATGTAAAACTGTCACTGGCCCTGGTGGCAAGGATAGCGCCGTGATAAAGAGCCAGAGCACGCACAGAGCAATGGGTCTAATTTAGGGGGTGGGAAGATAATCACTATCTGCTTTTTTATTGCAGGAAGCAAGTGAATTTTTTGATATTCGAGAAGAAGCAAATGAGGAAATGAAACTAACAAAAGGTATAATGTGTAATGTGTATATATTTATATAAATATCTGAGTAGCCAAGAAGATTTTATAGGAGCCAGTCGTAGAGATGCGATATACAGTATGAAGTTTTCAACACATACTGAACCTCTATGAAGGGCTTCTTTCCAGGCTCCTAAAAACAACCTTCCTGGCTGCTAAAAGTATACATGTATGTTTATGTATGTATGTGTGTTATATATTAAGTATTTAATATATTATATATGTATGTATATTAAGGAGAGGGGAGAGAGAGAGAGGAAAGAGAGAGAGAGGAGAGAGGAAAGAGAGAGAGAGGAAAGAGAGAGAGAGAGGGAGGGAAGATGTATGTATGTATATGTGTGTAAAAGGCGCTTATTGTGAGCCAGAAGATGAGCACCAAAGGCGCTCATCGCAGGGCTCACAATGAGCACCGTGAGCAGGAGAGGCAATGAGCGCCAAAGCCGCTTAGCGTGGGGCTTGCGATGAGCTCAGAATGTGCTCAGAGGAGCAAAAGCCTCACATTGTGTGTCAAACAGCATTGCCAGCCTTTGACAGGCAAGTTATATATATGTATAGATATGTGTGTGTGTGTGTGTATATATATATATATATATATATATATATATATATTTATATATTTATATATATATATATATATATATATATATATATATATATATATGTTTATTTATACACACACTGGAAATGAGATATTCAAATGTATATCTTTACAAGGTTTCCCCCCCTGTGTCAAACCTGCCTGAGCTAGTTAAATGTCAGACAATTGGTTTGCTGCATTGATCTCTTGCTCTCTGCTATCAAGGCCAATTGTTTTAAGAGGGATTAAAATTCATAGCAAAGCTGAAGAAAGATTCTCTATTGCATCTTTTATTACCAGAGCAGGATACTTGTAATGAGAATAAAGATTTTGGATGGCAATAGAAATAAACGACTTGCATAATCACGAGAAACAGCAGCGCTGGTAGGAAAAGATGAACTGATATGAAGCTTTAGAGGAGAAGTTGGTATTCAGGAGTCCCCTCTATTCCTGGCATTTGCACAGTTAGGGTAGATCATTTTTGTTAACTATTATAGCTTGAATAGAGCTATTTTCTAGCACCCCTGCAAGGTAAGGGTTAAAAGACCAATATATTCATACATCTCCATTTATAGATTGCTAAGGTCCCATTTATTGCACAAATTAAAACTAAATACATATATAAGTATTATTATAAAAGGTAATTATTACAAATTTTAAGTGGAATTGGTAGGTAATTGTGCTTAAGAGCTAGATTCTTCGTCTCTACTATGTTTTTTTTTCCATGTGTTTAATTATGTCTCACAATGGTGGTGGGTGGGTAAGCCAGAAGAGCATGCCCAGTTGGTAAAAAGTCATGTGGTGTTGCTGTTGGTGTTGTACATTTTTATACCTTCTCACCTTCACTGGTAGCGATAATGCAATTGAGATAACGTCATAATTAGAGAGGGAGGATCTTTTTATGTAATTTTCTGCCTAATTTACACAAAATGATCCTCCTTCTCCCCTAATGTCTTTTCATTTGTGCAATAACTGGGACATTGATGCGTCTCTTTAACTGAATAAAGTGTTAAATATTGTTACAAGTGTCCACAGAACTTTATTTTCTTACCCCCTGAGAATCACTACCTTTCACAGTCCTTGTTGATGTGTTTTCCTCTGTCAGTAAAGAGTTAAGTACATTTGCATTTACCCGGTGCACTGGTATTGAGCATTATGTTGATTATGACACGTGGCTGACTTAGCACATGGATAATCCTGTCTAGGAAAGCATCGCAAGGCTCACAAACCTCACTCCAAGCCAAAGGCAGAGGATATTTTCGAAGCAGAATTTCGGGAAGGTGAAAACGTAACCAAATCTGAAAACAGCTCCAAGGAAGAGCTTTGGGCAAGACTGGAAGAGCTAGAGAGGGAAGAAGAGCTGCGAGGAGAGCTCAACGAGTAAGTAACAACACTGTATGGGCTCACCGGCATAAATCTGAAGCTGAATGGGCATAGATAAAGGGAATCTGATGTGGCCGATACGTGATGGGATACAGATGAGCCCATGGAATCTGAGGTGGATTATATGCTTAGAGAATTCTGGATGGGCTACTGATGGGCCCATGAAATCTGGGGTGGATTATATGCTTAGAGAATTAAGGATGGGCTACTAATGGGCCCATGGAATCTGGAGTGGATTAGTGAGTGATATGCTTGGAGAACCTGGGATGGTATACTGATGGACACATGGAATCTGGGTGAGTTGGTGGTGGCTCTGGGAAACTGGGGTGAGTTAGCGGCTGCTCTGGGAATCTGGGGCGAGTTAGTGGCGGCTCTGGGAATCTGGGGAGAGTTAGTAGTGGGCTTCGAGAACCTGGGATGGTATACTGATGTACACATGGAATGTGGGTGAGTTGGTGTTGGCTCTGGAAAAACTGGAGCGAGTTAGTGGCGGCTCTGGGAATCTGGGGCGAGTTAGTGGCAGCTCTGGGAATCTGGGGCGAGTTAGTGGCGGCTCTGGGAATCTGGGGCGAGTTAGTGGCGGCTCTGGGAATCTGGGGCGAGTTAGTGGCGGCTCTGGGAATCTGGGGCGAGTTAGTAGTGGGCTTGGAGAACCTGGGATGGTATACTGATGGACACATGGAATCTGGGTGAGTTGGTGGTGGCTCTGGGAAACTGGGGTGAGTTAGCGGCGGCTCTGGGAATCCGGGGCAAGTTAGTCGTGGGCTGGGAGAACCTGGGATGGTATACTGATGGACACATGGAATCTGGGTGAGTTGGTGTTGGCTCTGGGAAACTGGAGCGAGTTAGTGGCGGCTCTGGGAATCTGTGGCGAGTTAGTGGCGCTCTGGGATTCGAAGGTGAGTTAGTAGTGGGCTTGGGGAATCTAGGGTGGGTAAATGGCAGGCTCACTAAATTACATACCAGCAAAAGTAGTAGAACTGAATGGGACTCTTATCCACGCCCCAGGTTCTCACTAAGTGACAAGACCATGGCAGCCATTAAGGGACATTGCGTATAATAATCAATAGATTCATGACTGCATTTTTCCTTTCTGAAAACTGTGTGCCCATTATCAAGTCAGTTCTTCCAAAAGAACCTACTATAAATAGGAAAAGTTCTATAAATATTTTTTTGGGCAGTACTTTTACCACCCATTTTATCTCATTTTCCTCTTATTTTTCAGAAGGTCGGAAACGCATCAAACTAGGAAAGAGTTGTCTTCTTCTGAAGAAGACAAAGAGAATAGAAAGACGGATCTCAATGTGGCTCAGAACATAAATGATCCTCACACTCAGGGAAAACATCAGAACACAAAACCAGAGTCCATATTGAACAGTCACATCAGCGTCAATGGTTCTGCTCCTTTCCATAGTGATGAAGAAGATGACTCAGGAAGCAGTAAAAACTCAGTGGCCACCATACATTTCACCCATACGGTTGAACCAAAACGGGTATGTTGAGCTTTGTTGTTCACGCAGTAGGGTCCAGCCATGAATATATATATATATATATATATATATATATATATATATATATATATATATTCGCACATATATGCTGTAGAGACCTGAAATATCTAATGACATAAGTTTATATACTGTTGGCATCAAATTAATGCAGGTTGCAACAAAAGTGTTAACATTGATGAGATTACTATCACTAATGTCTCTTCTTTATTTTCAATTAAAATAAAGCTCTTAAAATGCCTGTGGGTTGCTCATACCTATTGTTTGCTTTCAAATTTGACAGCATTTTTTTCTCATTTAGGTAAGAATAAATACTGGGAAAAATACTACTTTAAAATATAGCGAAAGAAAAGAGGAAGCCAAAAGGAAAAGAAAAAACAGCAACGGGAATGGTCATTCTGCTCCAGAACTGCCAAACATCAAAACCCCTACCGATATCTATAGGTAAAATGCAAATACCTGTAATCCTGTTACTCCATAGTGGTCTCTAGTTTATATCTGCAGCTGAACTCCAAAGCACTGAGCACGGGGCCGCTATAACATGTTTAGTTCTGTATTACCTGGGCTCTGACTGCTTTAACGGCTGCAGGATGGTTGAAAATGCTTTATGACTATTTATGATTATTTATAAGATAAAATTCATTTGTAATATTTTGTTGGCTTAATCTGTTACTGCCTGAGTTTTGTTAACCTGAAATGACCATTGTAAGTCTGAAAATTATTTAGTGCAGCCTTCTACTAAACTTGTCTGACTTCGGAAGAACTACTGACGGCTGCAGGACCACAAACCACTACCACTAACAAAAGCTGTTCATATGTCAAAACTTATTACAGTAGACTCTCCGTTAACCAGAACTCTCAAGCAACCAGAAAAAAAAAATACTGTACTTTAACTAAAAATGTAAATTTACAGGGCTCAACAAATTCCAGGAGCCAGGTTGTCATGCCACAAAATGCTTACAGGCCCCTAGATATCATCCACTGTATGTCTATGCAAATCAGTTTTACCTAGAAGCAGACAGGCATGAGAGACTGAGCCAGGGCTGTGTTGTCGTAACATTCCCTGGGCATGAGTGACTGAGCCAGGGCAGTGTTGGGGTTACATTCCCCGGGCATGAGTGACTGAGCCAGGGCAGTGTTGGGATTACATTCCCTGGGCATGAGTGACTGAGCCAGGGCAGTGTTGTCGTAACATTCCCTGGGCATGAGTGACCGAGCCAGGGCAGTGTTGGGGTTACATTCCCCGGGCATGAGTGACTGAGCCAGGGCAGTGTTGGGATTACATTCCCTGGGCATGAGTGACTGAGCCAGGGCAGTGTTGGGGTTACATTCCCCGGGCATGGGTGACTGAGCCAGGGCAGTGTTGGGGTTACATTCCCCAGGCATGAGTGACTGAGCCAGGGCAGTGTTGGGGTTACATTCCCTGGGTATGAGTGACTGAGCCAGGGCAGTGTTGGGGTTACATTCCCCAGGCATGAGTGACTGAGCCAGGGCAGTGTTGGGGTTACATTCCCTGGGTATGAGTGACTGAGCCAGGGCAGTGTTGGCGTTACATTCACCAGGCGTGAGTGACTGAGCCAGGGCAGTGTTGTGGTTACATTCCCTGGGCATGAGTGACTGAGCCAGGGCAGTGTTGGGGTTACATTCCCCAGGCATGGGTGACTGAGCCAGGGCAGTGTTGGGGTTACATTCCCCAGGCATGGGTGACTGAGCCAGGGCAGTGTTGGCGTTACATTCCCTGGTATGAGTGACTGAGCCAGGGCAGTGTTGGGGTTACATTCCCCAGGCATGGGTGACTGAGCCAGGGCAGTGTTGGCGTTACATTCCCTGGGCATGAGTGACTGAGCCAGGACAGTGTTGGGGGTTACATTCCCCGGGTTTAGCACTGCACCCTCCAGACGAACGTACCAGTGTGTGAGAAGTGAAAGCTGCTGCTGCTAGAACAGCCCTCACTGACAAATATACTTAGCAGAGCATCCTATGTGCAGCTAATCTAGGCCTCTTTTATATGCAACCAGAAACTACATTTATCTGGCATCTATCAATCCCTATTGGTGCTGGATACCGGAGAGTCTACTGTATTGATATAAATATGGCCATAAGTATTATGTACACCATAGAAAGTAGATTAGAAAAGTAGAAATGTATTTAAATAAGCACCTTGAGCCATATTAAATTGGCTGATCCTGGACTCCATCTGCTTAAAGGCATGTGGAAGTCTTCTAGATATTACTAGGTATATCATATCCTGTATATCTATCTATTTACTTTTATGTCCTTTGTTTTATTAAGAAGTGCTTCTAAACTCTGTTTTACTGCCTAAAATCGAACAAATATTAGCTGCTTGGGTCTGCCCTCTGCAGCATTAGCAGACACAGACTCTACTCAGGTTAATAAAAAAACACAGCAAGTACAATCAGACCATCTCTCAGCAACATTCTGCAACAGGGACCACGTCTCAGCGGTATGATAGGCTAGGACACTACACTGCACATCCAGCCCTACAAAGTCTGTGTCTGCGTATGCTCCAGGGGGCAGAACCATACAGGGACTGTTTATTAGACAGTAAAAACAAAACTTTTAAGCACTTCTTAAAGGTATATCTCAGTTTCCAGGATTAATACATTTCTAAACTCCTTTTTATTAATATCTAAAAATCCCTCTGATTATTTTGATGCCCTAAGGGCACCTCCCCCCCCCCCCCCCCCCCCCCCTTAATCAGCTTGGAGCATTTGGGAACAAAGTTTAACTATTTACTGATCTGCTCTGGGTTACTCAGCCAACCAGAGACCACTGATATGAGCCCCCAGGTCACTGTTGGGATGTTAGCCGCCCGTCTGCTTCCTGACGCATTTTCTGCTGTGCTCATGCCAGAGATCAGCACAGACCGAACTGCTGTGTGTGTGTGAGAGACCTGCAGCATTTAGTAACAAGTGCAGCTAAATCCCAAGTGAAACAGTTTGCACAGTAAGAATGTTCCTCTTAAACAGCAAGAAGATGAAGTAGAAGAAGTGCTGGCAGAGATCTGCCCTTACTCAGTTCTTATACTGACCATGCCAGAAGCCACTCAGGTGGAGACTGATACAATGTGTTGGCCTTCTTCTGATTTAACACAGCTAAAAGTGAATTTTATGCTAATGTATCTAGCATCAAATGCAACTGCCAAAAACAATAAGAAAGTTTGCTAACTTCAAAGTAAGCTAATTAATGTTTATTTTGGGATTTTTTCATGCAATTTTTTTTCATACACTACTAATTCTATATCAGATGTATTCATAATCCAGTAAACTTGGATATGCCTTTACTAAAATAAGGTACTTAAAAATAAACATATAATATACTTGTGCATCTAACTAGTAAAATCCATAACCATTTCATATCCCTTTAAGCCAGTAGTGCATGCGCACATGCAGCTTCACACAATCACTGTGCCAGAAACAAATACAGCACAACATGGAAATTCTCAGGATTCTTTCACTAAAACAAAATGGATAACACAACATTTCTTCTTTTTGCTTTCTAAAAAAGGAAAAATTAGCTAACAAACCCCCCCCTTACATTTGTAATTTTATATGCAATCTGTGATTGGCTAGTACACCTAGTACTATAAACACATTGTGTGCATGGGCTATAGGTGGTGGACCTTTGCAGGGATTGTTTGGAAGGTTTCAGTGAGTAAAAACTGCATCTAAGCACTTGTTAATAAAAAAGTTGAAACATGCATATATCCTAAGATTTGAAAACTATCTATGCCCCTTTTAGTTCTGATTGACTATTTCATATTAGGCTGCAACAATAATTTTCTGAATCGGTTATTTAATCCTTTGCTATGTCTCGCAGAGTCTTTGTTGACGTTGTTAATGGAGAATACGTCCCCCGAAAATCCATAATGAAATCTCGTAGCAGAGAGAACAGTGTGTGCAGCGATACCAGCGAGAGCAGCGCTCAGGAGTTCGAGGAGCGGCGCAACTACATGAGGAATGTCAGCTTTGAGGACAGCACATTTAGTGACCACAGTCAAGAAGAGGATGATCGACTTCATAAAAAGCTTTCTCCTGTCTTTGGACCATTAGAGGTAAATATGAGAAGCCATTTTTTTCATATGTCTTCAAAAATGTAATTCATTTATATAAAAATAATTCAGTTTGCTTTTTTGCGTTTTTCACCTTTTTCCATCGCAGACATTTATATTTGATGTTTATTTTTAGCTGAATGGCATTTTCATTGATTAACATTTAATTATTCTACCCGAATACATGGCCCTGGAGAGATGAGCTATTTTGTTTGCAGTTATTTAATTTAAAGCTCACACCGTACAATACATTTATTACTTAAATAACTTAGGGTAATTGAAATTAAAAATCCACATCACACTTATGAATTAGCCTATTATAAAGTTGTAATTACAGCAAAAGAAAGTATCCTATATATATAATATTTAAGTGTATTTGCACAATACTATAATATTATACAACTTCAGGTTAGGGAAATACCTGTTTGTTAAAATTATGTTTTGGTTTCTTTTATTTAGGTGACAATTCATTTTATCTTCCTCAGTATAATGGTCATATAAAATGTCCATTTCACTTATTTCTAAGAAGCTTCCAGAGAGACCTATTCTCACCTTCCAGAACCTGCCCCTTTCTGTTCATGTCATGTTTCACAGCTGTTACCTAAGGCCACACCCACAGGAAGGTGTTTCATACTCTGTGTGTCATGCAGCTACAGATACAGTGATATGTTGTGTGTCTGTATGTAGCAGCATTACATTGATGATGTTAAACCACTTCCCTGTGGGTGTGCACTTAGATTACAGCTGTGAAGCATGGCATCATGCATGAGAGAGAACATGAAGAAAGGAGGCAGGTTCCAGAAAGGGAGAAACTATTTCCCAGGAAGCTTCTTAGAATTAAGTGACGTGTAATTTCATGTGATTGTTACATTGGACCAGATAATATTGTCAACTAGTTAGTTATTGTCATGGCAGCCTCCAAGCACTAGCAGAGTCTCTGTTAATGTGAAGATTTTCTTTGAGAATGATGTTATGCTGATGGCTTACACAGCTAATATTGGTAGTTTGTTGCATACTTCAGATATGTGAAGTTTTTAGTCTACAGTGGTCCTTTACTATGGATAATATACATGTTTAATAATAGCAAGGGGTTCACAAACTTTTTATATCAACTCTGGGAAGCGGATCGTTGAGGATCCAGCAAGTCGTTTTAGGAGCCACAAAGGGTAAATGTATATAAATATATGTAGTAGCCAAACAGTTTCTCCCAGGGTACTTGGACTATAGAGCCCTGATAATGGCGTACGTTATGCAGGAGCACTATGAGAAATAAGCGCTAAATGGTGCATTATATCGCCATAGCATATAGCGAATCGGAGAGTGCTGAGATGGGGATTTAAATGCATCTGCACTCAAAAACAGCGCTTATAGTGGGAATCAGAGGAATAAGAACGCTATTTTGAATCAGCCCTCAAATTGGTAGTGTTAAGCATAGTATGCTTGTACAGTGATGTGAATTCCCGCGTACACAGAACAAATGACGCAAACTGCATGGATTTGACTTCACAGCTGTAATCTGATTGATAAAAAGATCAATAAGCCAGTAGCTTGGCCTTGTCTGTAGTATCTGTGATTAGAGATTTTATAAATAATATGTATATCTTGATGTTATGTTTGTTCATACGTCTCTTGCAGGCTTTTTCAGGAACTGTGGTAGAAAAGGAGCCTTTCTGTCTGTCTGTGCCAATTACTACCATTGCCCACCCTGTCCTGCCCACCATTCAGGAGCGCAAATCTGAAGAACTGTCTTCGGAAATTCCTGAAGAAAGTACAAAAAGAGTTTCAAAGTTTAAAGCGGCAAGAATACAACAGCAAAAATAACTTTACAGCAATGTTTTTGACACATCGTTCTCAGTTAATGAGAAAAAAAAAATTGCAGGGCAGGGTATTGTTTATTTTTTTTATTTTTTGTTGATGGGGGCTGCAATGCATTGTGGGCCCTCTGACAGCAAAATAATTCTACAAAAAAATAACTTTTTTTGTTTCTGTACTTTTGATGGTTTTCAGAAGAAAGATTTTTATTTCAAATATGCAATTATGACATTGATTTAAATGGTACAGTCTGCACCTTTTTATATGTATTTCACTGTTTTGTAAGATCTGTAGTTGTGGAAAAATTGAAGTCACACTTTCTATGGATTGATATTGAAAAAGGACCCAGGTTTGCAGCGTCTTCAAAACCCATATCATTTACTGTGATAATGAATTATTGCTGCAATTGTTAAACCATCTCCAGCCTTATGAGTTGGATTTATTACGGATACAACATAAGTGCCACCAAATACTTGCCCAAAAAATGCCAGCTTTGCCATTTAATTATTCAAAGACAAAATCCCAGTATGGTGAGCCCCACTTACCTCTAAGGGTATGTAGCAAATCAGCTTTAAGGTAGAAATCGCCACATTATTGATTGTATCATGGGATACATGATATGAACAATACTGAAAATAATGGGTGCTTTGTTGATTTATGTTGTTCCACCGTCCAAAACACTTTGTCATTAGAAAAATCTCAAGTGCTCATTTTGTCTAATCTCAAAATGCCAAGATGTCAGCCAACAGACCTACGAGGGCAGCAAGTACATTTACTGGTGTAATTTAAGGTTATTGAATATCCTAAACAAAGGAATGTAGATGGGAAGTGGAACGAACGACATGGAACGGAAAACGTGCAAATAAATAATAAAAGCCAAGTTTTAATGATACTCTTTATAACTTTTTTATAACTAGGTTACTTAATAAGTTGTATCTTCAATGTAACTATGATATAAAATATATACATAACGTACTTCAAAGAAGCCTCCAGATTGTTATGTTCTTGAACCTCCTTTTTCTTCTTGCTCTCTATCATGTACGGTTTTATGACTTAAAGCCACACCCAGAGGGAAAGAGATCACACTACCAGTGTCAAACTGCTGCACGCTGATACACAGCATGTCACTGTCTGCTTGTTATCAGCATGAGATACTAGCAGTGTTAAGTCCCGCTCTTTCCCTCTTTTCCACCCTCCTTCTTCTCTTTCCTTTCCTTCTTCTCTTTCCATCCCTCCTTCTCTTTCCATGCCTCCTTCTCTTTCCATCCCTTCTTCTATTCCCCCTCTCTCTTTCTCTCCCTCGCTCTTTCTCTCCCTCATAGGTCTTGGATTTAGGTCACAGCTGTGCAAGATGTCAACTGTCATAAGGGAAAACAGGAAGAAAATGGGCGAGATGAGAATCTGTTACACTTGGTGCTTCCGTGAAGAAACGGTATATTTTCGATTATAATTGCATTGTGGAAGATGCAATTAATCTAGTCAAAACATGTACATACAACAATCTTTTTTTGCCCACGGAGTCCATTTTAATAATAATAATAATAATAAAAGTTTGGCCTCTAATCTGTTCACTTACTATACTGCCAATAAACACAACCGTTGTCCGGTCTAAAGAAGTACAGCGATGGTTATGGGGACACTGTAGTCCCATATTTTCTGTCATGTATGAAAATGGAGTGACCTATTGTGTAGAAAAACTAAATTCAACTGAAATATGGGATTGTTGTATTCTCCTCCTCTTTTGTGGATATGATGCAAGAAACAAAAGAAAGGGTATCCTTGGGACCTTGGGTTGCTGCAAGCACTAGATTACTAGCTGGTCACCCCACACTGCTTTTCATATGCATTTTGTAATGTACATAACATGCTCTTTTTAAATACAACAAAGTTTGAGTACAGTGGCCCAATAAATTCTTCACTGTGTCATGCGAGGCTGAAAACAAATAACATTTTCCAAACTCAAGGCCTAGTGGTCCATTATAAAGCCATCCTTGTTCCTATCTGGTGCCTTTTTGTGAAATATATTGTTATAAATAACCTTGATCAAACCCACTTATTTATCTCTATTACATTTACGTTACAGCCGTGTGTCAGGGATGTACAACTCCTCACCGTCCTAGTAATATCCAGGTTAGTTGTCTCAACTTGACTTAATGGGAACATGTTTTTAGAAAGTAATCATAATAAATATTACATCTTTAAATATGCAATTTTGCTTTACTGTGGGCATCCGTTGCTTTATTTACATTTCTTGCTGGGACATTCTATTCTAAGTTGTGCTTCCATTTAAAAAAAAAAACTGGATTATTTTTTTTTTTTTTTCAAAGTATTTTTTCCAAGTGAAGGTCTCTGCACCGTAAACTGATTAAAAAGGTTATCTGCTCTGGGGGGCTTATTCTTGCCATACTTGGCTACCAATGAGACCTGTAGACTACAGTATATGTGCAGTTCCTTTTTTAAAAGCATGAAAAAATGTTGGTGTCCCTTGGACACAGCAAAGGTCTAACATAATGTAGTAATAAAGACGGTTTCTTATCTCAGGTTGCTTATTAACAGTTTTGGGAGGTAACAGGAAGTGGTTGCCCAGTTGACTACTACCAACTGACCATGCTCTTCTGCCTAATCTACCCACCACTGCTAGTCTTAATTAATGACCAAGATTAAAGCCAGGTGGACATGACCTTAAAAAGCAAATTTTGCTTAAAGGTAACATTATTTAAGGCCAGTTAACTAAAACGAACTTTGATTTGTTTTTATATTCAAAAACATCAAGTATATTTTTAATTTTGCTTTGGCCCTTGTGTATTCCAAACAATGTGGTAGCCTTTTAGTAAAACTGAATGGAGATCTTATCTGCAGGGTGACTGATCAGGTTAGGAAAAACTAATGTCCTCTCCAGTAAAGCAAAATTCAATAAAAAAATAAATAAAGGCTGAATATATATATATTTTTTACTTAAAACATTTTTCCCATTATCAAGTCAAGTTCTTCAACAGCACATTTTTGGGAATATGAGGCTTCATTGGTTATGTAAAGGCGAACTTCCACTTAATCACAGGTTTTTCTTATATGCAAAAATAGAACTCTAGAAGTTCAAATATACTTGTAAAAGTTTCAGGACTTGCTTATAATTGCTACAGAACCTTTATATGTTAGGCGATGAGACAAATATATGTAATAATCTCAATTTAGAACTAGATTGATTGGCTCTTGTGAGATTTTGTGCCAATCAGATCACACCGCTCATAGTTCTAAGTGTCAGTGACAGAAGTGGACACTTATTTTCTTTGTCTTCGAAAAGTGGATCCTAATCTCAAATCTGGAATAATGACAAATAAGACCATTACCTAACTTTACAAAGTTAGTCCTCTTTAGATGTCATCTTAAGTATAAAAGAAACATAATGTGACACAATAAAGGTTCCAAATATGGTATAAGATAATGGTGATGCACCCACAAAAAAAAGATTCCTATCGTTTGCTCATATACAATCATTGTCATAAATTACTGGTAAGCCCATAAGGCACTGGGTTCTGTGCAGCCATGTGCATATTGAGCATGCCTTTCCTTTTTGTATAGGCAACTATCCTGACGATGGACCCAATGCCTTAGGGGCTCATCAATAATTAATGCTTATGATCTCTTGTTATCAAAAGATTAGAATCTTTGTGGGCGGATCAAAAAGACACCTCAATTATAAGTTTACAGTAGGACACTTCTTTCCCAATAATATTCAGTTAATAAAGTACTTATTACCTTTAGTTCTAAATTACGCAATGTGTGGAACCTCTGCCGTGTCCGTTTTAAGTTTGGATGAAGCTTGCCCATTAAGATGGGGATAATGTTTGCTGCAAAGGAATACTGCATTCTGAAACAATAACACTGCTTTAAAACCTTTTGTATATGTGAGCTCTGAATAAAATCCTCCATTCTATAAATTACCTAATTAGGAGAGAATTTTTAGGAATTGAGGAAAGCTTTTGAGCAAGGAGTTGCATTTGTTCTCAAGAAATCTCTCCACATTACGTTAACGTTTACTGAAATATTCTATATATCTTTTACGACGATAATCAGTAAGGTTTTTTTTTGTATTTTCATTTCTTTACAATCTTGGTAGTTCCATGTGGATTTTTTTCTGTCAAAACACAATGTTCTGTGTTTTTTAGATCATTCACACAGAAGCTTATGAAATATTATTTTGTAATAGTATTTTTTCCAAAGAAGAAAAAAGATGCCTGTGAATTGTCTCTATTTTCACATTCTTAAATGTAAAATGAAAAAAATAAAAGTTTTTATTGTGAACTGTAAATGTTAATGTGGTTTGGAGTTGGTTGTGGAATGAATGAGTGGGAAGTTTAATGGTTGTGTCGTTTAGTCGTTTCCTACTCTCATGGACCGTAACACACCAGGCACATCTTTATGTCCATGGTCATGCTGATCCACTTGGTTTTCATGGCAGAGATATTGGAGTGGGTTGCCAGTTTTTTTCTCCAGTGGGCCACAGCCCAGCTCCTGGTATTAATAGGTGATCTCCCATCCAAGTACTGACCAGGCCCAACCCTGCTTGGCTTCAGGGTGGTGTGACCTCTTGGTTCCCTGACTGGAATCGGACCCAGATATATATATATATATATATATATATATATATATATATATATATATACACCGTATATACTAGAGTATAAGCCGAGGCACCTATTTTACTATAAAATACTGGGTAAAATGAGTTACTCTAGTATAAGCTGAGGGTTGGAAATGTGCTGCCCCCTGTGTCCCTCTTGTTCCCTCTGTGTCCCCTCTCTCTCCTGTGTCTCTTCTCCCCTCCCTTATTACCCTCCTCAACCCCCCCCCATCCTCATCCTCCCTCCTGAACCCCCCCCCCCCCCCCATCCTCATCCTCAACCCCCCTCCTCATTCTAAACCCCCTAAATTCCTCCCCCTCTCACATACCTGCTTCTGCTCCGGCCTCCGCTCCTTTTTGACCCGGCACCCGGTATATGCTAATGACGTGGCGCGCATGCGACGTCACATGCGCGCCGGGTCAAGAAGGAGCGGAGGCCGGAGCAGAAGCAGGTAAGTGAGAGGGGGAGGTATTTAGGGGGGTTTAGAATGTGGAGGGAAAGAGACACGGGGGGATTAGAGAGACACGGGGGGGGATTAGAGAGACACGGGGGGGAGAGTGACTCGAGTATAAGCCAAGGGGGCCCTTTTTAGCCTTAAAAAAGGGCTGAAAAACTCTGCTTATACTCGAGATATACAGTATATATTTTTTTAATTGTTGAGTATGAGACCCTAACTAAGCCAGGAAGAAGCCGTAAAGTTAGTTTTTTAATAAGACGGAAATTAATGTGGATGCCTCTGCTGCACCCTGGAGCCATCCATGATACTTTGAAGGTTGTGGTTGTGATAGGGGCACATTTCATTTCTGAAAAGCAGGGCTTGCATATATTGATGCAAACTGCTTCTAAGCATGTAAGAGTGAAAGGGGCAAGTGTCATATTAAGCTAGATCCAACAAATCCTAATCACCTCTCCATCTTCATTAAGCATTGTGAATGTGTTTGCTTGTAGATATAACAGGGCCTATAGCTCTAATTTGAATAAGATTATGCTGTGGAGTTTGTTGTATGCATTTGTAGATTTTCAACCAGCATGGGTGACCAAGTCTCCATATACACCGTTGGATGTATATACTAAGTGCTCCTGTGCTGGTCTGACTATCTGTTGTTGAGTATTCCACAGAGGGCTTGGATGGTCGACCACCTGGGAGAAATTCCAGGCAAATCCTACTTTATAGAAAGTCTTTCTGAGACTGTTTGTTTGATTCTGTATCCGAGAATACCATCCTGATACCTTAAAAGATTTGTAAGCTCCAAAAGACAGTCCAACTTGTTTGCTGAAAATACTAATTTGCCATTTAGACTCTCTTTTTTGTCTCTCAGGGTTTGAATTCTCTATCCAGGCAGTGTGCTAGGCCTTACTCCATCTGAGACCCTTCAGAAACTTGGACAAAGGTACATGCTTGAGAAATAATAATAACAGTAGTCTGGGTGGGAGTACACTATCCAGTTGTCGATACAAATGAAATGGGAAAAAGAGAAAGCTGTCTGTCATCAAACCACCTAGAACTGCTACTACCTTTTTGAGCCCACCGAGCATGGACAAAATGGCTATCATACAATCAAGGTGGCACCCAAAGTTGTCCACTACTTAACAACTCTGAAAGATCAGCTGTCTGCATCAAAGGCACCTTAAATATGACAGCAGGCTTCCTAAGACAACACAAGCCCTGCCAGGGTATCTTAACTAATTGGAAGCCTAACTTGAGATCACTGTGGACAACTGAAGATAGATCTCATGGCCACCAGGAACAAAGCAAATTGCTTTGGACATTCTCTCATACCAGTGAACATATTCTCTAGCATATGCATTTCTACAGTGTGCAAAAGTACTTCACAAACTCCACAAATCTGGTGCAATGAGAATGAACTCGAGGGGCGAGCCTCATGCACCGATTTCCAGCAGGTTTCTTTAAGACTTCTATTAAGGCTATCTGTAAGCAATAACCTGCCAAGTCAAGGCCCAGTGTTTCACAACAATCCACAGCTCCTAGCCCCCTCAAAGTCTGGATTTTGAGGTCATCTGGAATACCAAATGTCTTACAGATGCAGAGAACCATTGACCACTTTAAGGTACATCACTCTCTGAAAGGCTTTCTTTACATGGTGCCTCTCAACCTGTGCAAGTAGACACAGAGTTTTCGCGTCCCTTCTGAATGGATTTCATATGACCTCTTAAAGTTCTCTGCGCAAAGCAGTGTGGAAGGTTCTTCACTGACTGATCATTCTCTCCTCAAGTGTCTTGAAACCTTCATGACACTCAGAACTAATAAATATTCTCAGTGGGACCTTAGTGTATTTCTTAAGAAACTGGTGCTACCTCCCTTTGAATATTTACAAGATTTACTCCTGAGGTTTCTCACTTTCAATGCAAATGCCCTCATAGCTATGATTTCAGTTAACGTGTGGAATGCCTTGACCATAGGTCAGTAATTTTTTGATCATTTATGATGACATAATTGCACTTCATCTTCTTCGTCTTGAATTCCATCCTAACTTCAGTGTTGCAACTGTCCATGAAGATGGTTATTTCTATCTTCTGTCCCGTCCCTATTTATTCTAAACCCCCAATGGAACAAAATGTATGCACCTTGGAAGATGCATCCTTGTTTACCTGAAAAGGTCTGCACTTTCTATCTTCTTTTGCAGTCTGGCCCTCATAAGTGTGAAGAAGCATCCTACAGCACAGTGGACTACGCAACTTCTGCAAACACTACGACCTGGACATCCTGTCTTCTGAAGATGCAGCTTTTAAGACAAAAAAGTCTTCATGGTGGCAAATCCTTCATTATGCACCCACCTTTTATTCCTTTGCTTTAGCTATCACGTGGTGTGCCGTTGACTATAGGCAGGTGAAATATGAATTTGTTACTTGTGAATTCCTTTAGCTTATTTATCCAAACATGCCCACAGATTTATCTCCCAAAATAAACGTATTTTTGAGCACTTGTCATCTGAGACTTTCCTTGTAATAACACTGCTGCCTAAGTGCCTCATTCAATTGCTACTTACTGCAAAAAGTAGCAGTAAGTGGAGATCGCTAGTTACTTCCCTATTCAATTGCCTCCGACTTGCGTTCCCGGATCGGGTTACTTACTGTAAGCTACTATCCCTTACTTTACTCAGAATCGCAAGTTAATTGCCTCAAAGCCTCTGATCTTTAACGGCCGTGAAAATCCAACTTCGCTATTCATTCGCTATTCACCCTTCCGTCAAGCCCGTAAACTGCTAAACGCGAACGACCGCTTACTGATACCAAGGAGGTCTTGCGAATGTCTTACTTTCAAAAAGTATCACTTATTAAGCAAATAAAAATGCAATCCTGTACTTTTAAGAGAAGGGAGAGTGATGTTTGGTCTTATAATTAATAGCACAACATTCTTCATACTTTGTTTCATGTTCAATTCTCGTCAAAAAGTCTTACGGGTTTCAACCTCCAAACCCGTAGGACTTTGAAATCCTTTATTTTTTTATTTATATTCTTATATTGTCTTCCTGTCCAGATTTGCTTGCCTGTCTGTCCTTTTGTACTGCTCTTCTGTCTTGGTTTATATGCCTGACTATCCTGGTTGGCGTGCCTGCTATCTTCCTGTCCTAGTTTACATTTATATATTTAACTAGCGAATTGCCCGTCAAAAAATGACGGCAATGAAATTGTAAGGTAGCTAATGGTGTTTTGTGTCTACTACTGAAATATATAATACAATTAATAAATATATATACTTTACCTATTTTAAAGCATTGTGTTGAAGAGCTGCATTCTGTGTTGATGTTGCTGCAGCATTAGTGGTGTGGAGCTGCTGTGTAAGCGTGCTGAATGTGTGCAATGTAATTTTGTGCGTGTGCGAGATAAGACCGTAGTTGTGTACTTCTGCATTGGTGTAAAATGGCGTTAGGCTATAAGGGTTATGGCCGGCAAGGGGTGTAGGGTTAGGCCCAGTATAAGTGTTGTAGGGGGTTGAAGTTAGGGTTAGGGCCGGCAAGGGGTGTAGGGGGTTGGGGTTGGGAGCTTAGGGAGTACATTGGGACACAGGACACAGGTGCACCCGGCAACAGGAGGCTTCCCGTCCATGCACATAACAGGATAGATCTGGCAAAACAAAGACCCACAATGTTATCTAACAGTTAAGCCCCTCTCACACCCTTATCAAGCACTCTGAGCCACATAACATACAAAAGCCCCAAAATCTATTCTAAATATTTCAGCAATTATTTACTGTAAAGAAAAACTTCTCGCGCAATGTATATCCAGTTGTTGATGCTCTTTAAAGTTAAGTCAGCTTTCTGTTGGGGTGACAGAGCCCCTTTAAGGCCAGCTCTCCCTACAGCAGTTAACATGGCAGCCCCCACTACAAAACAACTGTAGCTCACACAAAATTATTTAATGATCAGTGTTTATAAGCATGTCGTACATATAATGATTATTATAATTCTGCACGTGAGTCAATCCACCAATTCAGGTGCCTTTTACTCTATATAACAGCAAGTCCATGTCCTGGCAGTCTGTGCCCCCATTACACACACAGCTCCTCACAGGCCCCCTCACCTTGTGCATCCCCCCCGCTGGTCAGCACAGCTATGGCCTTCCCAGCCCCTATCATCCTTACCTTCAGCCTCTGTGTGTGCGTGACCTGGATGAGGGGGCTGAGGAGCCGGCCAGGGGGTGGGACAGAGGGAGATACAATGCAGGGCTACACACATCACCGACCATCTCTGGGGATCATGGCGCCGAAGGCACTCCATGCCAGCAACTGAGGCCTTCGTCGCTCCATCCCAGCAACCGAGGCACTACGCGAGGGCTGCGGGCAAGGGCAGCGAGGGCTGCGGGCAAAGGCCTCAGTTGCTGGCTAGTGGCAGTGGCGGCATTGTGGGGAGAAGGTGGCTGCTCCATCCCAACAACTGGATTGCCGGGCCCCGGGATGGTGCGGCTACTGGCAGTGGCGGCGTCTGGCGGGTTCTGCTAGTGGCAGTGGCGGCGTCTGGCTCCCCCTCCGGAACCCGAACCGGGGCATTGTGGGGAGGAGGTGGCTGCTCCATGCCAACAACTGAGGCCCTTGCATGCAGCCCTCGCTACGCGAGGGCTGCGGGCAAGGGCCTCAGTTGCTGGGATGGAGCGCCTTCGGCGCTCCATCCCAGCAACTGAGGCCCTTGCCCGCAGCCCTCGCTATGCGAGGAAGCCCGCAAGTGTGAGCAACGGCCTCAGTTGCTGGGATCCATCCCAGCAACTGAGGCCCTTGCCCGCAGGCCCTCGCGTAGCGAGGGCCGCGGGCTCGCTATGCGAGCCCGCAAGCGTGAGCAACGGCCCTTACGCTCGCTGGCCGATGAGCGCCTGCGGCGCTCATCGCTAAGCCCGCTAAAGTTCTACGGGTTAACGGCTCGCCTCGCTTCGCGAGGCTCGCCGGGCGATGAGCGCCTGCGGCGCTCATCGCTAAGCCCGCTATTCGTACGGACCACGCAAACAGCGTGACGACGACTCGTAGCAGGACAAATATAATATGTGATGACACATTTTGGTAGTAATAACAATTTTATACAAACCTTTCACGCTATCCCTTATTTTTTGCTTCAATATACGGACATGTCCATTTGCTTTTATCCACCAAATGTAATACATTTCACCATATTTTTATAGTTAAAAAGAATTGTCTACCCCATAAATAACCGAAAGCACTTTTTTTTTTTTCTCTAGTAAAATATCAAGACCAATTAGGTTTCCGTCAGTAAATGTTTTGGCAAGGTTTTGATTCCCCTCTTTGAGAAGCAGATGACCTTTAACACTCCAATAATCTCAACTCCAGCTCTTACCTACAAGACGGCACTAATATTTGGAGGAAGTAAGTGGGGCCAAATGCCAGGGAGGTCAGGTGTGCAACTTGTCTTCTGAATAGGAATCCTATAATGCACAATGTGTAAAAGATTGACGGGAAACAAA
Source organism: Discoglossus pictus (assembly GCA_027410445.1). Taxonomy (NCBI): domain Eukaryota; kingdom Metazoa; phylum Chordata; class Amphibia; order Anura; family Alytidae; genus Discoglossus; species Discoglossus pictus. The sequence continues at coordinate 30,016,774 of CM050176.1, read as the reverse complement.
ATAGCACAAATATTGTATTATTGTCCAAGTGCTGAATCTGCTTGGAAGAAAAAGAGTAACCCCTTTGCTTCCAGAAGAGCAATTAAAGGGTCACCATACAATAGAACTTTGAACTAATTGGTGATAAAGGTTCTTTGGAATATAAAAAAATCAGATAATTAGATTAAAGGAAAAAAAACATTCTTATCCACAAAGAAACACGTATAACAATATTCTAAAGTACCGTATATACTCGAGTATAAGCCGAGTTTTTCAGCCCTTTTTTTAAGGGAGGAGGGGGATGAGGATGGGGGGGTTGAGGATGAGAATGGGGGGGTTGAGGATGGGGATTGAGGAGAGGGGGTTGATGAGGAGGAGGGAGGTTGAGGTTAAGGGGGGTGAGGAGGGGGTTGACGATGGGGGGTTGAGGGGGGAGGTTGAGGATGAGGGGGGGTTGAGGATGAGGAGGGAGGTTGAGGTTATGGAGGGAGGATGAGGAGTGGGGTTGTGGATGGAGGTTTAAGAATGAGGAGGGGGTTGAGGAGGGTGATAAGGGAGGGGGGAAGAGACACGGGAGAGAGAGGGGGGACACAGGGGGCAGCACATTTCCCATCTTCGGCTTATACTCGAGTCACTCATTTTACCCAGTATTTTGTGGTAAAATAGGTGCCTCAGCTTATACTCGGGTCGGCTTATACTCGAATATATACGGTACTATTCATCAAGAGAGAATTTAAACCGAACACAAAACTAAACAGGCATATGATGGCAACTAAAGCTGGGAACTAACTGGAATGCACAGGAATAACGCGCTCATGGACTGTCTGGCATTGCCAATAATTGGGATTTGGAAAATCAGAATTCCACTGAATATTTGCTCAAGAGCATAATTAGATAGGGATAGCATTATAAAGCTTCTGCTGCTCCTTGGAGGCATCATGGTTGGTGATGGTAAGGTTGTGGGTGTGAGCTTACATATGTAAAAAATCTGATCTTTCAGTTATTGTTGCAAGCTGCCTGTTTCTGAGAGTGCAATGGAAAAGAGTATGCGTCAAATTAAATAGGATACAATTATATAACAAATCCCCTCACCTCTCCCTCCTTCCACTGACACATAAAAAAAAATAGAAGCACACTAGATTTCTAAGGGAGGCAAAATAAAACCCTTTCGACTAAAAATCGACAAACAGGAAAAGAGAAACTGAACCAGCCAATCTCCCCATGAAAATATCATAGAGAGGGAAAAAGTACATATACATTAAATGTGCTGATAGAATTTGTGTTGAGATATTCACACTGGGATTTCTGATCTAATCCCAGTATAGTCCAGGAACACTTTTAATGGTTAACAGAAGTCTTAATGATAACAGAAGAGCTTGTATTGCCAAATTATGGTTGAATACGTAATCATAATTTTTGTAAATGTTACAGGTGACCCTCAACATGTGGGTTTACTGATTCACAGATTTGACATTCACATTTGTTTTTCCTCTCGCATTTTCAGGTGAGATCTGCATTCTGCCCAGGGAACCCTGCTCTGAAGCGCGGGGGATACTAAGCCCCACCCTTTCACCAGAAAATGACGTGTGGCCCTTTGCGGACAGCCCGTATGAAGCCTTTCCCCCTGGGGTGAGTTCTACCTGGCCCATCACCCCTTTAATGCCGGACGTCAGATGGGTAACGTCACTATTTAACCATATTTTGAGATATTTGCATTTTTTTTACCCTGGAAACGGAACCCCAGTGAATGTCGAGGGTCGCCTGTACTTTTAAGATAGGGCATAGGGAAGTTATTCTACATGATTATTAATATGCCCACTAGTTTAATGACATAAGATCCTTCATGCAACTGAAAAAAAGAAAAAAATTCTGGCTACTGTCACCCCTTGGTATTAAGTATGTACTTTATATTGAAGAAATTTGATACAATCTGCTTTCTTCAGTCTGGCTTGATAAGGCTTTTATGTCCAAACCTACCCAGCAGATTTTTGAGGTTGACAAAATCTGATAAGATAAATGGCGCTCCAACACATTTTATTACATAAACATCCTTGGGTTACATTTCTGGAAGATCAGGGCTTGCATTTATGTTTGTAAGCTGTCTATATTTGAGTATGTGCAGGAGGGATCACATTATATAACAAACCAGAACAAAAAATGCAGTGCATACATTAATATTTTTAGATACAATATCTTGATTAGAAAGTAAAGAACAAATATCTAAACATTTCATGCAAGTCATCTATGGCAAAACAACAAGGTGAACTCAACTTCTGAAGAAGGCATTCAAGATATCGCAATATTGCAGTCCTTCAAGTTGTTAACATTTGGGAAAAGGAAGAAAGAGAAAAGTTATAAAATCAATATGCACAAATTTAGATGGATGCGTTATACTGGGTTTCATTGAGATACTCAAAGTCATCTCTCCTGAGATCTAGGGGAGAAGGGAAGATTAATTAAGTTGAAGGTGTTCAGATCACAGATCTAGCCCTCCACATAGCTGTTGGACTCTAGATTACCTGAGTTTAGACGTCAAAAATGTAATCTCCAAATTATGCCATACATGTGGGATTACTTTTTTCAGATATTAGGAGTTTTCCACTTTTCAACCAAAGCTTGTAAGTCTCCTAAATTGATCTAAGGAGGGCATTATTCTCAGTGCTTGTAAATGTATTTAGTTTTGAATAATAGGTAAGTTCAGGGCCACCATCACACATGGCAACCTAGACAGCCCACGAGCAGGCCATACAGCAGCAGTAGGTGGGCGACCGTTGTGCGCTGAGGCTTTGTTAACTTCGTTCTTGGAGTTAGGGCTATAGTTAGGGTTAGGGTAGTGGCAGATGATAAGCGTTACATAGTAAAATAGTGGTGCACACAGCGCGCCATTACTATACTATGTAAATATTATTACCCTATTATTACCCTAAGCACAACATGAATAAAGTCTTGGTGCGCCAACGTTGTGACACTTCTGCCTGCTGCATGCCACTGCTGGTGGGGACGAAACAGCAAAGGTCCGATGGGAGGAAAATCAAATAGAGGGGAAACACTGGAAAAATAATAGATCAAATGAACAATAAAAAAGCACATTTTTTATGGGGGTGTAAATGTGGCTTTAATGTATTTAATTCATACTATCATTACTATAATTTGTATTCAGATCAAAAAGAGCTTCTATTATAGTGTCCCTTTAATTCAAATGCACACCTGTGTCGCACACTGAGCCATAAGTGCTTATTATAACATATTCAGGGCAGGAGCATGAGCGCAATTAATGAGTGTTACTAACGGAGAGACAGCTCTAACATATAACAGCATCTTCTGTTCTTGCCACTGTGTCTTGCTCTGCAAATTAATACATATCTGAGATGCTTTCGCTCTGCAGAGCTGGGTCTGACTCCTGGATAAATGAGTTAGGGTTAAATCCTCAGACACGTAATATTTTTATCTTACAAATGGCTGCGTTGTAACCTACATTAACCCCATGATACGTGAATCCTGCCAGCTCCTGCTGAGTCTCCTCAATCGAATCCACTAAATCATCCGGAGTGTTCTAATTTCTAAATAAACTGCTTGGGATAGGAGTAGTTTAACATCGTAGCGCGAATGAGACGCGCGAGATAGATCGTCAGCCCTGTGCTAATTGTTCCGCTTACGATAACAAATTATTAGAAGATCTGCACCAAAATTGTCTGTTATAACAGAAATTTGTATATTATTCTGTTTGGTGACAATCGCTATTTTTTGTAAAGGTTTTTTTTAGATTCATGCAGACAAGATCTGCTAAACAGTGCTACGCTGTAATCAAATTTAAAGGGATGTGGAGGGTACATGGATTTTTCTAGGTATATAACCTACCTGTGTACATATTTACTATTATGTGCTTTATTTAATTAGGAAGCCCATATAAGCTCTGTTTTACTGCCTAAAATCACACAAATAGTCTCTGTATGGGTCTGCCCTCTGCATCTCACAAAGACACAGACTCTGCTGTACTTGCCGTGCTGGGTACCAATCAGTGACCATATCTCAGAAACAGCCTGCAACATGCTGTTGAGATGTGGTCACTAATAGGCTAGGACACTACACTGGACATCCAGTCCTACACAGTCTGCAGTGGGCAGACCCATACAAGGACTATTTGTTTGATTTTAGGCAGAGCGTATAAGCACTTCCTAATAAAAAATGTACAGAAAAGTAAATAGATAGACAGGTATATTATATACCTAGTAACATCCAGGAACCTTCCATATCCCTTTAAAGCGCCATTATAGTTTCCATTAACAAATTTTAGAGGTGGGAGGAGCTTTTAAATACACAGGATGTTTATATCTGCACAATGGGAATGCGGCATGCACATCTTCCAGTGCTCTCATTAGCTTTAGTGTAATGCTTCCGTCTTAATTTTCTGTTAAGACAGACGTTTGTATAGAATAATTGCATAAACATTCGAAAAATACAAAAGCTGTCCTTAATTGTTCTTACTTTCTGAAAGCATGTTGCCCAATGTCACGTTTTTGGGTTCAAATTATCATAAAGAAAAAAATGGCTTAGTTTAAATGCCCAATGAAGTGTATTTCCGAAGAACATAACCGGCTTTTATTTTATAATTATTATATTTATTTTGCTTTAATGGCAGCAAATATTGTGCCTAAAAGGGAGAAATGGGATGAACCTTCGAATCAACTAACCTCTCTATTGAGTTATATTGAAAGAGTGCAATGATTAAAAGCCGTTTGACAATAGGCGTGAATTGATGGGACACCTCCCAATAGCTGATCCCCCACCCTCAGGCTCCAAGCAAATAAGCAATCCAAGTTGGAAGTTCTCAGGGCACAAGTAGACAAGGGAGGATCTAGAATTGGTTCAGTGCATTGGGGCCCTGCTCTAGGGGAGGGGGTCTAGTGCTGTATTTTTTTTTTAACTGTAGTATAGGGGCCTGTTTCAAAAGAGCATTTCTACTGAAGCTCCAAGAGGTGGCAGTGTCCAGTGCTGTATTTTTTTTTTAACTGTAGTATAGGGGCCTGTTTCAAAAGAGCATTTCTACTGAAGCTCCAAGAGGTGGCAGTGTGAAGCAGTTCAGCACGTTTGGGATGTTTATCAGGGAAGAGCAAGAGCTGCAAAGTGACAGCAAAGTACAGGGGGATTGGTTCTGTGAGGGGAAGCAAAGGAAATAAAGATGGGTGCTACTGTATATAAAGTTGGTGCTACTGTATATAAAGTGGGTGCTGAGAGGACAGTTTGGTGCCGTGTGGGGATGGCTGCTGACAAGGATTGGGTGCTATGTAGGGATGGATGCTAAGAGGGATGGGTGCTGTGTGGGAGTGGATGTTGAGAGGGATTAGGTACTATGTAGAAACACTTGGAGAGGAACACTGATTGTGTTGGTACCGGGGGTTGCTCAGCGCAATAAAATCTTTCCAACCCACCTTGAGGGGGCAATTTTTGTTTTTTTGCACCTAGGCTCCACCACTACAAGTTTCTTCCCTAAACAGATACTATGTATGTTAGTTAGCTAATTTTTCCCAAACTACAATCACATATATAGTTCTCGGCAATATGGGTTGTTGCTAACTCTTGCGGGCTTGTGTAGCAAGCTCACGCAACTGCGCTCCTTGCGCTGGTGGAGATGAGCGACATAGGCGCTCATGCCTACGACCCCCTACGACTTTCGGGCCTCAAATGCGGACCCTCGTGAAGTGAGGGGCTGCATTTGCGGAGGTGGAGGCTCCCACGTCGGCTGCAATGAGCCTTCTCATTTCAGGCCGCAAATATGGACCTTTGCGAAGCGAGGAGCCGCATTTGCGGAGGTGGAGGCTCTACAGCACCTCACAACCGCTTACAAATGACCACAGAAGCGGGACTTTGAAAAAAAAAACACCAAACACACAATGACTAACTATGGACACACAAAAAAATACGACCCGTGGGACTTAGAAAAAAAAAAAAATTACGGATTTACACAAAAAATATTACGACCCGCGGGTCTTTGAAAAAATCCATTACGGACTTGCAAAAATACGACCTTAACGGACAACCTGCACACAGCGGCAAACATTAAAAAACACCAAAATACACACAAAAATAAAATAAAAACCTAACCAACAGCAAGGGGGGCACCCAGGACCTCTGCAACACGGCTTAAACCTCGATTTCTGGCAAATTTACAAAGTTTAGACGCTCAAAAATCTTCTAAGCAAGAGAAAAAATGGCAGACGAAAAAAACGAAAACGAGGCTACACGACCCTTAAAGACGCAAAATACCACAAAGCAAATACAGCTTTTCAAAAAACCTGAACGACCTACAACATACACCATTAGCAAGGATGCAAAATTAATCAAACCCGCCTACCACATACATATTCGCCGCCATTTTACAACACTAACTTACACAATGCGGAAGTGCACAGCTACCCTAAAGGCTTCCTCTCGCACACGCAGCCTATTTACACTACACACTGCACAAATTGCTGACACTTACACTCAGCTCAACAACACTGCAAATCTACATTATATGCTGCAGGAACATCAAAACAGATTGTCAGCTCTTCAGCACAATGCTTGCTGCATATATTAATTACAAAGAGGTAAAGAATATTAATTTATGATTTAATTAATTAATTATATAATTAGCATTAAAAAAAATATACACAAAACAAAAAAAAATTAACACCACACTATCGCAAAAAACCACAAACACCTTCACCGCGCCACCCACAAGCAGCGCCAACGGTGCTCATAGGACACAAACTACACCAGGGCAGAGCCTTGCAATAAGTGACAAAATCAGATCACTGCGGACCTTACAATAAGCGCAAAATCGCCTATAACAACAACAAATACACCAAGCCAGAGGCTCGCAATGAGAGCTGAAGGAGCTCATTGCCAGCCACACGATGAGCGCAAAAGGCGCACAGCACAAGGCTCACAACGAGCACACAAGGATCTCAGACCACCAAAACACTTACTCTCTGTGGCAAACAGCATTACCTGCCTTATAATTGTATTGCCGTCATTTTTTAATGGGCAAGTCGCTAGTTCTGGTAATAACTACTTTTTTTTTTGCATTCAGGGATCTTTTTATTTTTGGGGCTGGGGTGGGGGGCTCTGAGTACAAACAGTTCTGAATTTATTTTGGTTCCATCAAAGTATATTTCAGGAAATATTACAGACATGGCAGTATTTAGGTATTATGCGTGCCCCCCCCCCCCCCATTCCGCACTTTCAGCTCCTCCTTCCCACTTTATATATGTATGTCATATTATACGTTTATGTGTTTTAATGTGTATGTATATATATATATATATATATATATATATATATATATTTGTCATAATTGCGAGTTTGTTGTGGGTTTGACGGAGGCTGCAATGAGCCCCGAAGGCACATCGCCAGCCCCATACGTGACTGGCTTGAGGGGGGATAGGCTCCATACGGCTTATGAGTTGCAGGCTTCAAAATAATTATGGCTTTAATGGTCGCAATTTTTTTCAAGCCCGTAACTTAGAAGCCGTAGGAAGAGCGCCAAAATACTCCAAGTAATTACAAAATGAACTTTCAACCTCACAAACAGGACAAAGGGAGGGCCAGGGAGCCTGTAAGTGTGGTTGCAAGCTAATTTCATATTTAATTGGCGTTTTTGGTAGGTCTGGAAACGGTTAAGCGAGGAACAAAAATGGCTGCTGTAAAGCCGTAACTTTTTTTTCAAGCCCATAGATCGGAAACACATTTCGGGCTTGGGGAAAATTAACAATTTCCCAAGGCAACAAAGGGTTTCACACCCGTAAATGCAAACAGGAGCACAGGAGAGGGAGAGGGTGGAAAGAGATACAGGAGAGGGAGTTGGTGGAAAGAGACACAGGGGAGGGAGTGGGGTAGAAAGAGACACAGGGAGGGAGATAATGGGGGGGGGGGGGAAACAGGGAAGGGAGAGGGGGCAAAGAGACATGGGAGGGAGAGGGGGGGAAACAGACACAGACCCATAAATGCAAACAGGAGCATAGAGGAGGGAGAGGGGGGAGAAAGGCACAGTTGGGGAGAGGGTGGAAAGAGACACAGGGGAGGGAGTGGGGTGGAAAGAGACACAGGGGAGGGAGTGGGGTGGAAAGAGACACAGGGGAGGGAGTGGGAGGGAAAGAGACACAGGGGAGGGAGTGGGAGGGAAAGAGACGCAGGGGAGGGAGTGGGGGGGGGGGGAGAGACACAGGAAGATAATGGGGAAAAAAACAGGGGAGGGAGAAGGGGCAAAGAGACTCTGGAGGGAGAGGGGGAAAACAGACATAGGGGTGAAGGGAGGAGACACAGGGGAGGGAAAGAGTGGGGAGAGGCTCGCTCATTGCAGAAGTTAGAGGGAGGAGAGCCTCGCATTGTGTGGCAAACAGCATTGACAGGCCTCATATTTTATTGCTGTCATTTTTGATGGGCAAGTTGCTAGTGTGTATATATATCCAACGCACGCAAGAATGGTTTAGGGGCTTGCCTCTATGGCCCGTAACTCGCGGCATGGTTCAATTTAATAGCTCTGTATCACAGCCGAATTTCAAGCCTGCAGCCTTTGCGGGTGTGCCGATGCCGCTACGGGCTTCAAATTTAATAGAGCTGATACTTTTCTTCTAAGGAACAGTGTGCTTATGTAAAATTCCCTCTATCTTAGGGCCTCATTCAAATGCAATTTGGCCAATTGAATAGGGCTCTATATAAGCACAGAGCATATTTTTTACAGAAGTTTTTAGATTTTGGATAGAAGTTCACTAAAAATTTCTGTAAAAAAAGATGCCATGTGCTTATACAGAGCCCTATTCAAATGGCCAAATCACATTTGAATGAGGCCCTAATAGTACTGGATTTGGTAGTTTGCCTATTCAGGATTTTTTATTGTAGTAATAAAAGTTATGAATTAACAGAAGTATTATAGCAGCAATTATTTCCATAGGATCCTATTGACCAATAGAGGGGTTTCTTTAGATCCTCACTGGTTATAAGTAAATATTAATTGAATTAATCTATTGCGTATCTGGGTTGTATTCCCTATGCTCTTTTCCCACTTTGGTTCGCTCTTTTATATACAGTATGCAATTCAGTCTGTATGGAAAAAAACTTCTTCTCAGACTCCATAACTCAGCCGGTGCAGACCTGACACAATAATTAGTTAGTCTTTTGAATAGATAAACATAAACAATTGATACTGGCTGTTATTTTTGCTAGAGGGTGTGTTTAAGTGCCTATGAGAGCCGTGGCAGTTTCATATGCCAGATTCCAATTGTGCAATCGCTTCTTGTCTCCTCCCAACTAAAGAAGTTGATTGGCCAAAACCAAAATGGTACATTTAATATTTTTTTTCATGCATTTCATACACCAGAGACAGGGAAGGGGCAGGGGGAGATGGTGAAAGAGACACATGGCAAGTTGCCGAGGCCTGTAATGAGTGCGAGGTTCACAATGCGCCGAAGGGTCTCAGCACGGGGCTCGCGATGAGCGCCGAAGGTCCTCAGAAGGGGCAAAATATCTAATTTAGTAGCAAACAGAATTGCCAGGCTTCAAATTTTACTGTTGTCATTTTTTGACGGGCAGTTCGCTAGTATATATTTATTTACTAGCGACTTGCCTGTCAAAAAATGACGGCAATAAAATTGTAAGGCAGGTAATGCTGTTTGCCACAGCCATAACTTTTTTTTGTGGTCTAAGATCCTTCGGCGCTCATTGCAGCGTCCTTGCTAATGGTGTATGTTTTAACTCGTATGGGTTTTTGGAAAAGCCGTATTTCATTTGTGGTATTTAGCAGGTTTAGGGGTCGTGTAGCCTTGTTTTCGGGTTTTTTCAACGCCCATTTTTTCTCTCGCTTAGGGGATTTTCGAGTGTCTAAACTTTGTAAATTTGACCAAATTCGAGGTTTAAGCAGTGTTGCCGAGGTCCTGGGTGCCCCCCCTGGGTGTGGGTAAGGTGTTTTTTTTATTTTTGTGTGTATTTTCAGGTCGCAATTTTTTTTTTCTAAGTCCCGCGGCTCATATTTTTTTGTGTAAGTCTGTAGTTAGTCATTGCGTGTTTGCTTTTTTAAACTCCTGCTTGTGTGGTCGTTTGTAAGGGGTTGTGAGGTGCAGTAGAGCCTCCCCCTCCGAAAATGCGGCCCCTCGCTTCGCGAGGGTCCGCATCTGCGGTCCAAAAGTCGTAGGGGGTCGTAGGGATGAGCGCCAGCAACTCCGGCCCTCGCTTCGCGTTAGCAACAACCCACCTTGCTGACAACTATATATGTTATATACACTAGTTGTTCAGTTGTGTCTGACTCTCCGCAGCATGCCAGGCCCATATTGCGTCTGGTTGTGGTAATCCATATAAGCGTTTCTTGGCAATGATACTGGAGTGGGTTATCAGTTCCTTCTCCAGTGGACTGAAATTTGTCTGACTTTCTGCTATGACCTATTTATCTTGGGTGACCCTATATGGTATAGCTCACAGCTTTATTGTGGTACACAAGCCCCTTCATCACAACAAGGTAAAGATCCAGAAGGGGATATATATGTATATATATAGAACACATATAAATGTATAATTTGTGATATAGAAAAGGGAAAGGAAGATCTGCATATTTAGTGGTTGGGGCTTACAAACCTGGGTGACCCAGGGCAGCATAAAACCTAAATATACCCAATGAAACCGGTTAACTCAGACATCTGTATTCCTTTTCATCAGATGACACAGATTTGCCCTCTGTCAGGTCCTTTATATATTTGGTAAATTCCTTTCATTCTTTTTTGTGTGTGTGTGTTTTAGGGTCACTGTAATCATAGTCTTTAATTCATACATATCAGTGGCGGAGCTAGAGAATGGGGGGCCCCAGTTTAGACATTTTTTTTGGCCCTCTCCAAGAGGAGGCAGGGAGCCCATAAGTGAGGTTGGTAGCTAATTTTCTATTCAGTTGGCGTTTTTTGGCGGCCTCCCAATGGCTTCCGAGTTACGGCCGTGAAAAAAAAATGGCAGCTTTTTTTTAAGCCCATAACTCAGAAGCCGGGCATAACCTATTTTGCAAAACCTCGCGATGATCGCCTTCAGCGCTCATTGCATCCCCTCTACCTTGCGGGCCTTGGGATGAGCGTCTTCGGTGCTCATTGCAGACCTCTGGAAACCCGTAACTTTTGGGCCCTGCGATGTAAGGCTTTTGCTTCTCTGAGCACCTTCGGCACTTATCACAAGCGGCGCGATTCTGCCTATTGTACGGGCCGCTCATTGCAGGGTTCATTAATTGTGCTTGGGAATGTCATGTGTCTCTTTCCGGCATCCCCCCCTGTCCCTTCCCTGTGTGTTTTTCCTCTATGTGTCTGCTGAATGTTTGTGTCATGGACCTTATGAGTAGGTAGTTCACCACAACAGTCATTTAATATATGGTGGGCAAAAGAGCGATAGAAGCCTCCACCGTACAGTAGTACAGTAAATAAATAGTACATCTGTGCTCACATTTGAATGTCTTAAGCAAGTAAAAAAACCTGCTTCCATAGCACCCAGTCCCGCACAACACCCACCTCCACACAGCACCACTCTTCTTAGCATCCATCCCTACTTAGCAGCCATCCCCACAAAAACCTGATCCTGTACTTTGCTGTCATCTAGCCCTTGTTCTCTCTCACCCCTTCCCTGGTACACATCCCCAGCATGCTGAACTGCTGCACACTGCCACCTTGGAGCTTCAATAGAAGTGTTTCACAGGAAAAAATTTAATACACAGCACTGCCCCCCCCCCCCCCCCCCAGAGGAGGGCCCTGGTGCATTGTACCACCTGCACCACTGGTAGCTCCGCCCCTTATACATGTAACAGAACTATTTTTTTTTTGTGGAAAATAAGGGAATTCATTTAAGAGAATACTAAACCAACACAGAGTCATATTAAAGATTGTGTGTGATCAACCTTTTTTCTTACAAGTAAATTGAGAAGAAGTGTAAATAGGGACCCCCGGAGAGCCGGTGATTGTGATTTATTTTCTTATGTCCGTTCAAATGCACAGTAACAATGGCACAAGGTTGGTGCTGACCAGATGCCATAAGAGTCTCTTTTTTGCTGTCAAGACAGAGAAAATAACCTGAGCATCACTTTAAAGGACCAGCGCACAATGGAAAAATTATGTGTTTGAAACTTTAAGTCTGATTAAGGGAATAAGTTAGCAGGAAACATTCATACAGCTAGTTGTTAATTAGAAAAATAAATAAATGTTGTTGCCTTTGTCGGATTCTGGAGGGATCCATGATACATTGCTGGAAGTTGTGTGTGAACAGGACGTTTACATGTCTCTAGAGCTGTGGTTGCATCTTTTAATGCAACATACTATAACTGCGCCAGTGAGGGTTATGGTGTCAATTTCAACCTTATCAGTTATCAAACAAAATCTTTAGGCTTCTGCCTGATCCCTCTTCCCCGTTGATAATTAAACACACACCCTCATTATCCAGTTTTCTGGATGTGATGTAACAAACACAAAATGGATTCCTGTACTTCTAAACAGTCCCTCAAAAATAGTTTTTTCTCCAGCTACTAATATTGTTAGTTTGGTACAATTCTTGAACTGCAGTAGTCCTTTAATGTAATATTTTTTTCTATACTATATACAAAAAAACTTGTAATGTTGACAAAATGATCTTTTAAATGCAAGCAATATTTTTGGACTTTAGGGTCTCTTTAATGTGCAAGTTCCTCGCCTTGATCGTCTGTACTTCAGTGAAGCTGTGAGCTATACCATGTAAGCCCATCCAAGATGGGCAGGTAATAGCAGACAAATTGTGGGCCACTGGAGAAGGAACGTTCAATCCAGTCCAGTATCTTTGTCAAGATAACCTTATGGATAAGTACGACCAGAGACATAATGATCGATGTGCTGTGGTCCATAGTGTCACAGAGAGTCGGACACGACTAAACGACTGACAATAAGTTTGTTACTACTGTATTTTCCTTGTTCTTATCCCTTGTACAGCGCTACGGTATATATTGACGCAATACAAAAAAAAGTTAATAAAATATTAACAATGTGCAATTTGCTTCTTTGTGCGAAGTTGCTGCAGTTCCAATAACCGTCCAGTAGGGATCAGCAGAGAGCACATTGCTACAACAGAAATATGCCACTCTGATTAAAATTTATTATTCATTTGTGTTATAGGTGGGGTGTGCAAGCAGTTACAGTAATAATTACCAGGACTCCAGTGTTTCCAAGGCAACCAATTTTTTTTGCTTCATTCATGCTGTTGCAGAGTGTGTGCCTGTAAAGCATGACATTGCGGGATTTGGAGGCCTGTTTGCCTCCCGCTGTTAAAGGTTTGAGGTTAGTTACAGCATCATAAGGTGCTCTCAGGCATAAAAAAGCTCTGGCTGGGATTAAAGCACCCACTGAACACAACGCAGGGCCTTCCCCGCTACCAATTCGCTTTTAAGTAACAGGGATATAAAAATGCAAATTGCATTTCCTGGATGGTATAACAGTATGAACACAAATTCATTTCGAGGTGTAAAAAATTTTATGGGCCGTTTTCTTTTGTTTTGTTAATAATAAGGTCCAACGTATTAGTCTTAGTAATAGGTGAGTGGCTGTTTTTTTGCTAAAGAGGCTTATTTGAAGCATAAAGAGTTTTACGGGCAAGAAAATAAAATGCCTTTATGCTCATGCAAAATGCAGTGTATTTATTTTTAGTGTTCGGAAAAGTTTGAATTTTATAGGACGGAGGGTTTTAAAGATGGATAATATCAGTGATGGAACTAGGGCGTCAGTAAGGGTTAATTATCTTTGCAAACTTTGCGAGTGCCATTACTGTTTGGTAAAAACTTCAAATGTTTGTGAAGTATTTAACAACCTAACATTGGGAGAAGCGTAAGGTGGTCCAAGTGGTTAGGTGTTGGTGCTTTCACAACTGTGACCAGGGGTTCGATCCCCAGTCAGGGAACCAAGAGGTCACACCACCTTGAAGCTCAGCAGGGTTGGGCCTGGTTAGTACATGGATCTGAGACCACCTAGACATACCAGGAGCTTTATCCTGTGGCCCACTGGAGAAGCAACTGGCAACCCACTCCAGTATCTCTGCCATGAATACCAAGTGGATCAGCATGACCATGGACATAAAGATGTCCTGGTGTGTTACGGTCTAAGAACGGAGAGTTAGAAACAACTGAACAATGAAAAAAAAAATCCCAGGAGCATAAAAGCATTTTTAAAGAATATCTTAAATTCGGGGACTGTTTGTATTTTGGGAGATTCTTTATTGGATTGCTAATCTGCCTGCTATAGGGGACGTTATACTGGGGGTTGATATTATTGTTGAGTGGCTATTTAAGTGGTGATCTTTGAACAGAACTAAAAAGATCTTATTTGAATCCAAATCTTCTGCCTGTTTTTTGTTTGTGTTAGGAACAAATACAGACTTTCTGCTGCCATTATAGGAAAATTAAACACAGCATTTGGAAAATTAAAGGCCGTATTTGTTTATATAAAACTTTGTTAAAATATTTTGCACATTATCAAGTTCTTCAGAAAAGTCCACTATAAATGTGACATTTCACTGGTCAGTTAACCTTTTCAGTGACTGTTCTGTGTTGACAATAAGAGTTTAAAGGAATATGGTAGCTCCATATTTTTTGTTGTGTATATGAAATACGACTACCTAAACCTATTACAAATGAAGAGTTAAATAATAATGTTAGTAAACATTTTGCATGAATCAAGGATTAAGTGAGCTGTTTAACCGTTAATGACTACTTTACAGACTGTCTATCTGTGAACAACCTTTGGATAGAGGTATTCATGGATATAGATAGATCCCAATTTAGAAGGAAGAGAGAAAGATATGAGCAGGGATAGACAACAATGTGCGAGAGACTCGTGGATAGGGATAGGCAATAATGTGAGAGAAGATATACAGCCATGGATAGCGATAGGTAGTGATATGGTAGGTGGAGAGAGTGAGCCATGGGATAGTATGATAGTATAATAGTAGTAAGAACAGCCATTGGTAGGTAGGCAAGCGACAGTCAGAGCAAAGAGGGAGGTACCAAGGATTATCCCATGACTAGGGAAGGGAAGCCATTTGGAGCGTGGAAAAGAATGTGAAGAATAGCTATTTGTAGATAGGAGAAAGTCTGCAAAGGAAAATGAGGGAGGGAATAATCCTCCCAGTCTTCACCCATATCTCCACTCATATAGATCAAACAACATATTTTCATGCAACCCTACCTTTAGTTCTATTACTCAAAACCCCAGCCAAAGAGGTCTGTTCTACCATCCAGCACTTGGACACCAATGTGAGCTAGACTTGAAGAAACTCTACTCCAGTACTGTGGCCCATTTTTTGTTGTGTGGCCCATATTTGTTGTGTGGCCGCATACGAACCCCTATCTTCAGACCATAGCAGACTCTATGCCATTCTCCTACAAAACTGGAGTTTGAAGTGCTTCATGAGTTTTCTTTCATCTAAAAGCTGGACCTTTCTTTACTCCTTCACTATTCTGATGATCCAGCAGAGACTTCATTTACCAGTTTGGGATGCACATCAAGCTACAGCCACTTGCCTACCCTGGGCACATCCCCATATGTCCAATATGATGATATTTCTCTTCTCTCTTCCACTTGGCTCTCTTCTCTGGGAATACAGGTTTCCATTTCTATACAACTGCCTTCATAGGGGCCTTAATAATTTAATGCTAAATGGACAGCTTCTGTGTCATTATAAAACTCCATTAAAGAAACAATACTTTAGGAGATTTTGCTCTAGAGCTTTGCATGCTTTTTACAGGGTACATCTGCAGCCTTTCAATATCTCTTCTGTAGGATGAACTGATCTAGAGTCTGAAGAATTGGAAGGAATGATACAACTGTGTCTGGATATCAGTATATGAGAAAGTCTTGCCAAGAGACAACATAACTCCAAGACTGTGCCCAGATACAAAACCTGAAAAACACCCTCACTCTCACAGGACAAACTATTGGGAGTTGAAGGACTGATCACAGACTGTAACAGTACCATTGAGTTCAGTACCATTAATCAGTAAGTCTCCCAATGTACTAGTCCTGTGGTATAAACTAAGAGCCATAAAGTTCCACAATTGAGATTTTTGTTTTCATTACAAACCACAGAATGGTTTGTGTACCTGCAATGCGTGTACTGGTGTGGCCTTTAAATTGCATGCAGGGTGATTACTGTGGGTATGTGCTGTTGTGACATATAACCTGCAGAAAGACCAGTCGCGTTTGCTGATTTCTCTGGCAGCAAGAGTCAGAAAAAGTGGGGAAATTCAAAATCTAAAGGTGAGGTTAATGGTACAGGAATACTGGATAATTCTGTTAAAGGTACATGCAAGTGAGCTAGGCTATTAATGCATCTGATAGAGGAGAATTAGTTGCATGAAAAAATACCAAAATAAACATTTAAACAGGTACCCTAAAGTTTGCTGAATTTCTTGCATTTGCAAACTGTTTTCTATTAATGTTGACACCCCCTGAAATTCCCAGGGAAAATTAGCATAACTAATACATTGTATCTTTTTGGCCTGTAGATTGAGTCGCAGCTTTCCTTTAGATTTGTGAAATACCCAGAACAAGGTCTGTGTCCCTTTATTCACTAATTGTTTTACCTACATCCCAGGTGAAACTTCCCCCACCCCAGTGATTTGTTCCTATAACCCCCCAGTCCCAGTTATTTGCCCCATCACCTCCCCACACCCACTGCATTGCCCCATTAGCTCCCCAGCCCCAGTAAATTGCATGCACTCACTCACTCACAGAGAAACACATGCACAGACACCTTTGCAGGTCATTGCAGGACAATAAATCAAGCATAAATACTCATTCGCCTAAAAGACAAATTAGAATAGGTAGAAGAAGCTGAAATGTTTGGTTTCAGTACAATTATAAATTGTCAGAATTTATCAAGCAGAGGGTGTATGTCTAAAGAACAATCATTCAACCGATCAAGCAGTTTTACTTGAATATCGATTTATGGTCCTTTAAGGACCCAGTGTAATAGTCATCTATGCTGGTTGCGTTCCGCATTGCTCATTGGGTGCATATCTGAGCATGCGCACATGGACTGGGTACACTTTTACAAAATCATACCCTGAGAAGCTTAGTTCAATCCTGAGGGTGTAAACATCACCTGCAACAGTTTTTTTTTTTTTATGTAAAAATGTTTTGCTTTTTTTCATGCAAACATTTTTGCTTGGAGGGTTATGATGCTTCTCTACAGGATGCATTCATAACCCACCTCACTTTAATATGCCTTTAATTCTGCTGTGTCTAAGAGCACTTCTTCTAAAAATTAAGTGATTAAAGGACCACTTTACAATTAAAAAGTATATTTGTTTGAAAACTTTCAGCATAATTAATCGGGAAAAAATCATACAATTAGCTAAAAAAATGTTGAGGTCTCTGCTAGGCCCCGTGGGAAACCATGATTCATAGATGGAAGATGTTTCTGTAGAAATATGATTGCATTTCCTGAAGCAACGAGTCTGCTTCCGGCCAAGTAAGGGTGAAAGGGTATGGTGTTAATTTTAGTCTTATGCAATTATCTTTACAATGATCACTGTTAGCTCCTTCCCCACCGCTCTCTACAAAACACACATCCCCATCTCTAAGGAAGTTATATAGCACACACAAAATGGATTCCTGTACTCATAAACAGAGTCTTCAAACATTCAAACTGTCTCAATTTTTCCCCCAATACCTATGGTTTATACGGCTGCTATTATTGTGAATTTGTTACATACTTCAAAATCAAAATACTTGTTTTCTGAAATTGCATCTGTCCTTTAAGCTCTCTACCAAATCCTATGCAAGAATCACTGACACGTTTGCAATTGCAAGCCAGCAGTGTACTATTACAGGTTAGTTTGTCTGCAGGCTTGAGACTTGCTACAATTACAGAGCGATTCAATTGAACAAGCCCACAACTTACGGGCTGAAAGCCGAAAACCGTAAACCATGCGCTCGTCCGTAGTAGTTCAGGGTGGGGAACACAATCAATTAAGCAAGGCCGTAACACCCGATTTAGAATCAGCCAATAGTCTTATTTAATATATATCCATCTCATTGGGATAAAAGTACAAAAGCAGTGGTATTAAACTTGTTATTAATTGGCTGATAGCTTTGAAATGGAAAGAAGGAATTATTCCCTCAATAAATGAGATTATAATTATACTAAAAAGACATAGACAAATTGAAGAAGACTTTTCCTGTATTTCCCAGAGAAATAAAATAAAAGATAAGAAGAAATGGGAAAACTGGGATAAGTATTGCTCAACATCAATTCTTGTTTGAATCACTGATTCACTAGATAAGAGAATAGATAAATAAATGTTACTTACTCCTTAATAGGTGATGACCTATACCTATATAATTCATTGTGGGTATTGTTGGATATTAATGATGGGTGGGCCTTTTTTTTTTTTTTCCTTTTTCTTTTTTTCACTTTTTATACAATTCATAATTCACTAAATGGTTAATATGTAATGGTAGAACCCTTGTAAAAAATCTTAACCTTGAAAAGAATACAAGGGAAAAGAGAAAGAAAAGAGAAGGGAGAAAAAGATATTCAAAGTCACAAGGGATTTTAAGGAGTTGATTTATACTTTTGTCCTTCATATTAATAAATGTATTATTTGCTTATGTCTCTTTATATGTGTTTTGTAGGGCTAAAATGGCTCATTAGCTCTTTTAAAATTTGCACTAATTTTGGTATTTTGGAACATTGTCAGATTGTCAGGACGTTTTTTTTTGTTTTTTTTTGGAATATGATATGCTTGTCATTCTATGTGTTATATGTATTTTGTATTTTTGTAATAAAAAAAAAAAAAGAGAATAGATCGACAAGACAGAACGTAAAGCTGAGAAATGTGCCCCAAAAAAAAGAAGAAAAGAAACAGCCAATATTAAATGAGACCGTCATCATGACGTCAGTAAAACATGAAGGTTAAACGTCAATCAATTAGCGTTTAGAAGTCCGATATGTGATCAGACTCTCAATCCGGCAATGTACAAAATAATAAAAATGAATGGCAATACTAGCAAATTAGTTTACGGGGCTCCAGTAACTTACAATTGCTCAATTGAATAGGGGCCCTAGTGTTGAATGTTCATTTGATAGTAACTTCAAACTCTAACTACAAAAAAAGGCTAAAAGCTCAATAACGAAAAATTTATTGCTGGTGAATACTCCTGGTGAATGTACTGTCTGATCAGTTGTTTTTTAGTTCCTTTTTTCTTTTAATTTTTTTTCCCGTTCTGTTTAATTAAACTATCATATATTACATATATACTAATATACATGCTTTAAAACCGCTAAGAATGTTGTGAACACTTCCGTACAAGCCTTTAAGAAAATTACTTGAATGCAACTAAAGATGGACTCATAACTTGGTGAATAAGCTACCTGGATTTAAAGGCATATCTAAGTTTTCCTCTTTTTCACTTTTTCTAACCTAACACCTGCTGCTTATATCAGACATACACATTACATTGATTGATTCTATACACATACAGATGTATTTTATTTAAAAATAAAACTTGTTTTCCACACCCCCAGAGCTGTCTACATAGGCACAGTGTACCTCCCAATAGGAACATTGCATTTGGGTACAGATTTTAACACTTTACTAACCTTCAAGCCAGCAGCAGCTCAGTGCAGAGATCTGCAGATCAGTATCTGGCTCCTCCTGCTTCCTTCTATAGGCAGATTACACATCCCATGATTCCTTCTTGCACAAACTGCCATCACAACACCCTATACTTTCCTAACTTTTGAACTATGTTATAATGTAAAGGTTTTATTATGTAGATAAAGAAAAATGAATAAAAAAGATTTGAAAAAAATACAGTGATTTCTAGTTTAACATTTCTCATAGCAGAGGAACTGGAGAAAGTTCCTGCATACTCAGAGGAAGCCCCTTACTTGAGGTCACCAGGTTACAGCTGGTGTATCAGGTGCAAAGCACTGGGGCCCACAACAGGGCAGGGGCCCTCTGCTACTGTCAGCAAATGTGCAAACTTAATTTATTAGGTGAGGATGGCAGATAGTTACTTGATCTGCAAGGATGGATAGATAACCCATTCAGTTGAGAGTGCTCTCCAGAGGTATGAGTTGACCCAGACAATGCCAAGAAAACATTCCCGAGACCGTAACGCTGCCGCCACCAGCTTGTGTTTTTCCAACAATGGTTGCAGAGTGTTTGCGCCTGACACACCAACGACCATCTCTCTTTCTCTCTCTCAACCTTTTCTCCTTCTTCTAGATGTTGAAAGAAAACAGCAGGAGGAACTGTAGAGTATAATCCGTATAGGGCTGAAAAACAGATGTTTGTACTTAAATGTGGGTCATTCCATCAAAAGAAGAATGCAAGGGACAGGGGTATTTGTCCTGGAAAGAGGAACAGTTGTGAGGTATGCAATCACACAGATTCCATACTTGAATACTTTTTCTATTTTTCAGATGCCTTAGAAACCACTTGCTTGTGGTGACAAGTTAATTTCTATCATTAAAAAGGAAAAAAAGGAGAGCACATAGAGCTGAACTTGGTGAAGTATGTCATAAAATTATTTTTATTTGACACTGTATAAAATTATACTCACAAGATCATTTTCAGATTTGTGTCTCCAATGCATCCAATGCTTGAATGGGAAAAATGACAATCCAAAAATAAGACAGACTTCAAAATTAGTGGTTAAAATTTGTATCCCAGCATTTTGTTGAGGAGTCCTATGGAGTGCTACTATAGGTACAAGATGGTAAGCATTATAACTCTGCTACCTCTATACAGGAAAATAGAGCAGCTATATAGCGACATAGGGAGTCAATAAGATGCTGGAGCCATGCAGACTGCAATGCGTCAGACAGTGCGTGGTGGAGGATCCATAAGGCGAACATGGCAATCGATGTGGTTCCACAGGTGCTCAATAAAAGTCAAGTCCAGGGAATTTGGAGGCTAGGGAAGTACTTGGAAGTCTTCATCGTGCTCCTCCAACCACTCCCAGACAATTCTGTCCATATGACATGTTGCATTGTCCTGCTGGAAGATCCCATCCACTTCAATGGAAGACAGTCAACATGTATGGGTGTACTTGATCTGCAATGATGGATAGATAACCCAATCGATGGGAGTGCCCTCCAGAGGTATTAGGTGACCCAGACAATGCCAAGAAAACATTCCCCAGACCATAACGCTGCCCCCACCACAGTGTGTTCTTCCAGCAATGGTTGCAGAATGTTTTTTCTCTGAGGTTTTGCGTCTGATATGCCAACGTCCATCCAGTCAATGGAGAAGAAAACGTGACTCATCAGAGAAGACAACCCTTTGCCAATCAAAAGGAGGTCCAGTTTCAGTGCTGTTGTGCAAATTGAAGCCATTTCTGATGATGAACCCTCGTCACCACGGGTGCAGTGACCAGCCGGTTGCTTTGGAGCCCTATACGCAACAGGGTTCGCTGTATTCTCGTTTCAGACACAAGTCTGGTAGCCCCCTGGTTCGATTGGAGGGTGAGTTGCTCAACTACAGTGTGTCTGTGGGCCCTCACACACCTTCACAGCCGACGTTCACCTCTGACTTCAATGCAACGTGGTGCTTCGCCGTTTCTACGCCATTTATTCACAATGGTGCCGTTTGTCCAGTCACGGTCCAATTTAACCACAGCAATACGCCAACAGTTTGCAAACTGCGCTGTTGCCACCCTTTGCCCAAAAGCCTATGATCATCCCCTTTTCAAAGTCAGGTAAATTGCAAGATTTACCTATGACAGTGATGGTTGATATGTTTGCAGAATGCCTACGTGTCACCTTATATACCCACCAAGCCATATCACAATACGTGCCGTTTTTTAAATTTTATTGGCTACATGCAGCTGACGTCAAAAGTAGGCAGTGGTCATAATAATGTAATTCAACCCTGTAAGAAAAAAGGAAAAAGTTAATATATTTACATCGCTCCTTAAAATGGAAAAAATCTAAAATAAAGTTAATCCTCTCCTAACCAATGTGTTTCATATGTAAACTTACTCAGGTCATAAAGACCTTTGGTAATATCTAAGTAAATATCATACATTTTATCCACCCTTTATTATCACAGAGCCAATTGTATTGCAGATTCTAAGACTTGTGTTTTACAATTAACCATAATCATAATGTACTTTTTATCTTTAAATGTAAACAAAAACACTGTTTCTTACCCTTTTTGCATCACAACATTGACTCCAAAACCTTCGTACCTGGGAGATACTGTGGTGTAGTCACATGACCACTTACACAGGAAAACTAATTTCTGACTTTGCCATTTTATGCCACTCTTTAAATAAGACAGGCTGCTCACTGCCTGAAAACTTGGAGGAGTAGATCACAAGAACTAGCTATAGAAGAAGAACTATAATATGTATTCCATATGCATAAATGTCAATAACTCAACTGGTGCCTATAGGAGGTATTGCAGAGAAACAAGTAAAATGTCAGGGGGTGGGGTAGTTTGTCAAGTAAATAAAAAGTCATTTTTAACCTTAACAGAACCTATTTAAAAAGCCTCCTAAGTTTTAAAGTAACAAAGCAAAGTATAATGCAGTTATGAGACGTACACATATAAATACATTACAATATTAGATGAGTGAAAATGTTACATAGTTTACCTTGAAAGCTGGAACTTTAAAACATTAATTACATTAAAATATCTGCCCCCCCCCCCCCATCAAGTTCACCCTTTTTAGATCTCCTCATATCCATTTTTTTGTTATTTGTCAATTGATCCAAAGTAAGGCAAACAATAAAAATATTAAAACATTGGCAATTGTGTTTTTTTATTTTTATTTTAAAGCAGTCAGATTATACCTTGGTTAAGTATCCTATCTATTCTAATTAGCCTTGTAGGCTCATTTTAATCAAAATACATCCAGCCCCTTTTTAAATTTATGGAATCTGCCTTGTTTGATAGTGAGTTCCACAACGTGACTGCCCCTTAATGTGAAGAACCATTTTTTTCTTTAATGTAAAATCTTTTTTTTCCCCTCTACCCTCAAAGGGTGACCTCTTGTTAGCTGTAAGATTCTTGACAAGAAAAGCTCATTTTGCCAAGTATGTATTAATATAACGTAATCATACCGCTTCTTAAGCTGCTTTTTTCTAGAGAAAGTCTAAATGGGTTTGCCTCTCTTCATAACGTAATCTCTCCTTTTGCCTTACTTATTTCTAATTTTGTTGCCCTTTACCCTCCTTTGAACTTTTTTTTTAGTTCTGTAATGTCTTTTTTAAGTACCGTATGTCTTTTTTAAGGCACCTATTTTACCACAAAATACTGGGAAAACTTTGTGACTCGAGTATAAGCCGAGGGTGGGAAATGTGCTGCCCCCTGTGTCCCTCTTGTGCCTCTGTGTCCCTCTTGTGCCCTCTGTGCCCCTTTCTTGTGTCCCCCTCTCTCTCCCCTGTGTCTCTTCCCCTACTCTCCCTCCCCTGTGTCTCTTCCCCTCCTCTCCCTCCTGTGTCTCTTCCCCCCCCCCCTCCCTCCCTTGTGTCTCTTCCCCCTCCCCCTCTCCCTTCCCTGTGTCTCTTCCCCCCTTCCCCTTCCCTGTGTCTCTTTCCCCCTCTCCCTCATGTCTCTTCTCTCCCCCCTCCCTTATCACCCTCCTCAACCCCCCTCCTCATCCTCAACCCCCCTCCTCATCCTCAATCCTCTCCTCAACCTCTCTCCTCAGCCTCAATCCCCATCCTCAGCCCCCCTCTTTAATCCCCCTCCTCATCCTCCGTTCTCAACCCCCTTCCTTATACTCCCTCCTCAACCCCCATCGTCATACTCAACCCCTCTCCTCAGCCTCAACCCCTCTCCTCAACCTCAACCCCCTCCTCAACTCCAACCCCCATCCTCAACCCCCCTCCTCATCCTCAACCCCCTCCTCATTTTATCCCTTTCTAATGACCTCCCCCTCTCCCTTTTCCCTCACTTACCTTCCATCAGCAGCTGCTCCTCCGCGCTTCTTTCGGCTGCGCCGGGACACGGCTAATGCTAATGACGTGACGCGCATGTGACGTCACATCAGTCTTCAATTCTACGGCGCTCAGACTTCTTTATAGTAGCTTGTCCAAGCTTGCCATAGCTTTCCTCCCCAGAAGCAAATGTATTTTTATTTCATGACAACATTTACCATCTGCAGAGATCTTGGATCCAAGGAAAGTAAAATCTGTCACTGCCTCCACTTCTTCCGCGTCTATTTGCCAGGAAGTGAGATTTTTTGCACTCTCTTCTTTCACCCTCATCAATAAGTCCTTTAGTTCCTCCTCACTTTCAGCCATCAGAGTAGTATCATCTGTGTATCTGAGGTTATTGATATTTCTTCCATTTCTTACGCATGATATATACAGTATGAGTTGAATAAATAAGTTGACAATATAAAACCTTGTCGCACTCCTTTTACGATCTTGAACCATTCTGTTGTCTCATGTTCGGTTCTGACCGTAGCTTCTTGGTCGACATACAGATTCTTTAGGAGGAGGATGGGATGATCTAATACTCCCATCTCCTCAAGAACTTGCCCCATTTGGTTGTGATCCATACAGTTAAAGGCATTAGAATAGTCTATGAAGCAGAAGTAAATGTTTTTTTTTTCTTAACTCTCTTGCTTTCTCTATTATCCAGCAGACATTGGCAGTTTGATCTCTTGTTCCTCTTCCTCTGCGGAACCCGGCTTGCACATCTGGTAGTCCCTGGTCAATATAATGGTGGAGTCGAGCTTGTAGAGTCTTAAGCATTACCTTGCTGGCATGTAAAATGTGTGCAATTGTTTGATAATTGGAGTGTTCTTTGACACCTTTTTTGGGATTGGCATGTAGACTGACCTTTTCCAGTCTATTGGCCATTGTTGAGTTTTCCAAATGTGTTGTCATAAGGCAAGCAACGCTTGCAAAGCATCATCTTGTAGAATTTTGAATAGTTCAATTGGGTTACCATCACCACCTGCAGCCTTATTATCAGCAAGACATCATAGGGCCCATCTTACTTCGCTCACCAAGATGTCTGGCTCCAGCTCATTGGACAAATTATTGAGGTCATCACTGCTGTTAAGATCCTTCCTGTATAGATCTTCAGTGTCTTACTGCCACCTCTTCTTTATCTGATCTTCTTTTGTTAAGTCCCTACCATTTGTGTCTTTTATCACACCCACTTTGGCATGAAAGGTGCCTTTTAGGTTCCCAATTTTCTTGAAGAGATCTCTTGATTTACCCATTCATTTATCTTCTTCATTCTCTTTACATTGCTCTTGCATTAGTAAGCATACATTTAAGGTTATTGCAACCCTGCAGCTTTGAAGTACTCATTACTTGATTTTAGTTAATTAACAGGGCCCCACTATTTACTATACTAACCTTACACCTCCCTACATCCTACTAACCCTACACCCTCAATCCCCAAGATCAGTTAATTCATCCCTTGCCCGCTTCACAATAGCTCTATGGAATATGTTGGCACATTTCAAATAAAGGATAATCATAATATACACTTTCTACCCCATTATTCCAATCTAGTCTCTGCTCCCTACCTACTAGTTTGCAAACTCCCGCAGCTCATCTACTTTCCTCCCCCAAGCCCATAAACTCATTCTTTATTACAGTGTAATCCATCCACTGCTATAGAGATTGTTCCCAAAACAGAAGTCAGCCCAGCGCTTTGAGGTCCTAAAACCCTCTTTACTGCACCACTTTTTCAGACATGCATTAATCTCCCTAATCTCCTTTTGGCTCCCTAGGCTAACACATGGCATTGGTAGTATCTTGGAAAATACTACCTTAAAGATCCTTGACCTAAGCTTGCTTCTTAGATCCATAACATATTTTTTTTAAGATGCCTCATCATCCACTGACTTTGTCATTAGAACCCATATGTACTAAGACCACTGGGTCATTTCCAGACCCTCACAATAATTTTTCAACTCTAGCATAAGAAGCTAAGCACCCAGGAGCCAGCAAACTGTTTGGGTGGGATCTAAGTGACAAATCCCCCTGACTACCTTCCTAGTTATAGAGGCTACCTCCACCTCCTGTTCCCTCTCCTTCCCCTTGTAACTGTATCTCAAAAACCTCTCTGAACACTCTCACTATGCCCAGCTCCACCCTCAATGTACAATGTACCAGCAAAACTGTACTTAAAGGAGTTTACAGAGAAGCAATATCAGAAAGTGCAGCAATTCTCTTCTCAATTTTAACAAATTTGAGTTTAAAAGGAAGCAACATGTGCACGCTTGTCACCGAAGTATGGACCCTGAGCAATGGCTTCAGCAGTGCATACATCTGGCAGTATGTACACTGGATGATAGGGTCATTGGACTGACTCATGATTACAAATTAATATAATTTTATATTGTAGTTAAGCTACTATACAGTATATTTGTATATAAAGAGGTTTTTTTTTGTAAATAATCAATATACAGAATTGTGCCATATTTAATTTGTAGTTTTCATTTCTACCCTTTTCATTGAACCCTATTATTCTAAACTCCCACACTTATACTATAACTGCACTCACTGTTTGCAGTTCTCTAGTTCACTCCTCCCACCTGTTTAAATTTGCTTTCATCTGTGCTGTTCTAAGCCAGACCAAGATCATTGCACACCACTTGCAGCAAAAGCCCCCTCTCTCAGTGGGTGTAATAAACCAGTTGGTAAAGTCTTACACTACAAGAACATTAAGTCCTTATCATTATTCAGATCAACCTGTATATGTCTACCAAATGGACATGCTCATGCGGTTTATCATCCCAACTGCAAGATATAAGACATGTTGTTGTTGTTTTGTCGTTCAGACCTCATGGACTGTCGACGCGGAGGCTGCACAGGCTCCCTGGGTCAGCCCGCATCGTCTCATGACCCAGCGGAGCCTGTGAGGCTGCCTCAGCCAATCACAAGAGGCGGGGGCACTACTTCGACCGCATTCGCGCGCCGGGAGTCACTTCAGCGCAGTCTCGGTGGAAAATCCCTCCCTCCCACCCTAATTTAATTGTATATAAAAAGTGGTTATGTATTGTTATGCAAAAAAAAAAAAAGTGTCATATAAGTAAAGAGCAGAAGTTTATTGGAGAAGTGGCAATTTTCTGATATGTATGGTTGTATTGTTGGTTATGCGGGAGGTGAGTTGCCCGGCCCACTGGCCTAAGTGGGCGTGGCCCTACCTCACAGGGCGTGCTTAAGATAAGCATTGGGGCTTTTGGCAGGGCCCAAGGCGTGAGGTCACTGTCCGTGGCCGGGCTCCTCCCCCTTTAGTTAATATGTTAATATGTATAATATATACAGGTTTTAAGTTATGTTAAATGGTTAAATTATAATAAAGCTGTGGCCCGTGTTTCTCCCAAACAACCGGTGTGGTGTCAATCATTTTAGATAAGCCCAAATGGATCATGCTTGGGTCATGTAACACACTAGGGACATCTTTATGTCCATGGTCATGCTGATCCACTTTGTTTTCATGACAGAGATATTTGAGTGGATTGCCAGTTATTTCTCCAGTGGGCCACAGCTATAACCTCTTGGTTCCCTGACTGTAATCGAACCCAGGTCGCAGTGGTGAAAGCACTGAATCCTAACCACTGAACCACCAGAGAACCCACTAAGAACATAAGATAAACTAATTCGGTGAGTAGGATGACGTTTCATGTAATTTATGTTTAAAATACCCAACTTTCTTTTTTTTTTCAATCCGTTTTATTAATTAGTAAAGATGTCAACATACAGATGATGTGGCAATATACAATAAAATTGCCAGTGAAATACAAAAACAAAAGAAATTGAATCATTCAGTAACAAGGTTCACCTGCATAGGGGTCATGTAAAGATTGATAGTATATATTTCGCAACGGTTACCCCATGCCTATAAATATGTTCTACTTCATGAGCATCATTTTGTACGCCATCTCCACTAAAATGTTTCCTTTTTTATGATATAGTATATAGGATAAAAAACAATAATGGAGATTAAGAAACATATATATTAAAGAAAGTAAAAAAACAAAAACTGCATAAAAGAAAAAGAGAAGGGGAAAAAACAAATAGAATAAAAAAACAAAAAATAAATAAAAAGTGTATTTCAAGTATATATTGCCATGGGAATCCAGACCTACCTCCCACCTCTGACTCCGGGGAGATCCTCAGCCAGCCATGTCAAGATTCAAATTGTAAAAGAGTAGGTTTATTAGGGAATAGGGATACTATGAGGGGAAGCCGGGCATGGGGTCCAAATTGTAATTAAATGGGGTAAAGAGTTTTCTAGAATTTGGTGGAGTCGCTCATTAATTAAAAGATAATTTAATTTGGAGATAACCAGGAAGAGGATTTCCACTGTCAATGTGACTTTTAGCAGCTAGCATTATAAATTGCACCAACTTGTTTTGATGCATGGATAATGAAGGGATGTGGATTCATTTGTTGAGCGAAAAAGTCAGATATACAAAACTTTCAAGCTCAGTTCTACTCAAACATTTAATAACTAGTTGTAATCACTTTATATTTCTGCAACAACTTAGATGTTTTTTGTGTCCATTTTAATATCTACTGGCATTAAATTTAAATGATCAAAGTCAAATTTAAATACATTTTACAATTCTAAAGCAGAGAAAGGGCTGTTAGGAGGGCCAGAAACTTCCCAATGTGCATCCAAGATCTCCCGAATGTTGTGTTCTGCCATTAGTATAAGGATCTCTCTCTGTTACCTGAATGTTAAAACCCATAAATTAAAATTGTGTGTGTATACACTTTGATTGCTAATATAATGAATGCTTTTCACTGGAAACCAGATTGGTTCGTTTGAATAATATATTCATTATGTGAGATGAAAATGCCGAGCATTAGTTTTAATTCTTTAATTGATCCTTCCACACTCAGATGAAATATACATATATTTAAAGCGGCTTCCTGGAACTTTCAAAGGCTCCTGGAACATGTCGACAGCCAGGTGATATGATTAGTTAAACATCCCAGGATTTTTTATAATGTGTATTTATTTTTATATAATATTATGAGCAGTACACAACCAGCTTAATTAGTTATAATATTCTGATGTTAGCAGTATTTAAATGCTCTGGGGACGGGACCATGTTTCAGTTTAAGAAAGTCGTTAAACAAACTAAAATACATAAGTTTGGTAGAGTGGGGTGAACACTCTAAAAAAGGGGTCTGCAGTCTAGTGCACTGGTGCCATAAGTGGCCCCATTAATGATACTGAGTGACACCCAGGTGAGGAACCAGACCTGCTAACCAAGGATACTATTTAAAGGTATGTATAAGTTTCCTGTGTTTCGAATGCTTTGAAAGAACCTGGCAATGATTATCAGAAAAAATATATAGATAAGATCAGTGTACTTAAAAAGTTATAGGCAGGAAAGTAAAATCCAGCTTTGCACACCCACAGAGAGCTTACATAACTAAGTACACACAGGAAAGCAGCCAGGTACAGAGTTTGACCTTTCAAAGGAAGTACTTGCTGCAGAATGGAATCACATAGTTGGGTGGGATCTGAGCTCACAGCTGAATCAGAGCACAAGGATAGAGAGAGATAGAGACTACATATCCCAGGCTGCTTTGCAATACAGGAACCCTAGAGTTTTATACAAATGTTTCAGTTAACCTCTGCTTTCTCCTGATTGGACAATACAATTAATTTTATGCTAATCTTAGCAGGGATTTTCAGCGGTGTCAACTAACAAAAGCTGCAGCTTGGGAACTGAAGGGATTTAGCAAACATGAGGGTGAGTTTGTAAATGTTTATTTTGGTATTTTTTTCATGCAAAAAAATGTTTTCATACACTACTGATTCTCCTTTATCAGATGCATTCATAATTCAGGAAACTTAGATATGCCTTTAATAAAATGTGTATATAATGTTGGTGATTTGCTAGGAATGTGAAGAGTGACTTGAATCAGATGGGGTGAGGGGCAAGAAAATGATGATAAATATTTTGAAGATTTGATGAAGTGGGGTAGTTGTGTACGGGATATTGCTAATACGATGGCATGGGGGTTATAAGAAATATAATGTGGAAAATATAATGAGATGGGGCTGTAATGTTGGTGATTTGATTAAATGAGATGAGGTGGCATCTCAGAAACCGGCAGGGCCTGAAGTATCCAAATATGTTCTGTACAACAGGAACCCCAATAAGGAAAAGCAAGTGCAGGGATCAATACAAAGGGTAATGTATATTAATTTCCAGGACTTCTTATAAATGTATTGTTTGCTTATATTTACTTACTGTACAGGAAAAGATATTCTAAACATTTAAAATATTTTACCAGCACTCAATAACTTGTTGTTTTGGGAATGTCATTCAGTCGCGTCCGACTCTCCAGGACCCTATGGACCACGGCATGCAAGGCACATTAATTACCCCTGGTTGTGCTTATTCGTAAGGTTTTCTTGCAAAAATACTGGAGTGGGTTGCCAGTTTCTTCTTCAGTGGGCCACTATCAGTCTGACCTCTCTGCTATGACCTGCTACTCTTGAGTGACCCTTCATGGTTTATCTCTGAGCTTCAAGACCCTTCACCACGACAAGGTAGTGGTCCAGAAGGGTACTTAGAGTAAATTAAACAAAATGTGGCACCCAACTTCTGAAGGTTACCCCAGCTATAGGCCTTCTTTTTCTTTTATAGTAAGATAACATTTGCAATTAAATATTTCACGTTTATATGCAATTAATATTTTTGTCTCTGGAGGCTGTGACCTGAGATTTCATTAATTTTGTTGGAAGCTCTGGCTGTTTTAGCTGGTACATTCCCACAGAGCTTCCTCTATATTCAAACACTCCTCTAACCTCAGGAAATAGGTAAGCAGAATCCAAAATGGTAGATTCCATATAATGAATAAAAAATAAAGGCTTTATTATTTTTTATACTTTAAAAACATTTTTTTTATTTGCAGTTTTTACTTCTGTCTGTTATTAGTTTTTACTCTGTCCCAGCATTGTTGTTGTCTAGTCATTCGGTTGTGTCCGGCTCTCCGTTACCTTATGGACCTCAGCATGCCAGGCGCAGCTTCTGTCTGGTCATGCTTGTCCATAAGGTTATCTTGGTAAAGATACAGGAGGAGGTCGACAGCTCCTTCTCCAGTGAATCACGATTTGTCTGACCTCTCTATCATGACCTGGCTATCTTGGGTGACCCTACATGGTACAGCTCACAGTTTCACTGAGATACACAAGCCCCTTCACCACAACAATGTAGAGATCCAGAAGGGGCTGTTCCAGCATAGTCACATCTTATTGTATCATTATGGGCACAGTGTTGTAAAATTCTAATTAAGTCTAAAAGAGCTTTACAATTGACCTATATATATAATTCTTTATACATATGCTATAGTAAATAAATAGTACATCTGTGTTCACATTTAAATGTCTAAAACAAGTTAAAAAAACCTGCTTCTGGCTCAGAATTCCAAGAGAAACAGTTATTACACTGCATGCTGGGAAGTTGATCAGGGACTTGCAAATGTGCCCACAAATTTGCTCTTAATTACAGCTATTTTACTAAAGGCCACCTTGGATTAGTCATAGCGAATTGGACCCTCAATAGATTTTATGGCACTATGCTACTTGGTCTCTGAGCCAAGCTTTACACACTAGTGGGAGGACAAAGATCTCTGATCAGAGGAAGAAATACTGTTTTGCAATGAAGATTTCACTGAGAAAATAGAATTTTAATATGAAAAAATATATTACAAAGAATGCTTGAGTACTGCAGTGTTACCGGGATATGGAAGGACTTTAATAGATCTATAAGGTCCCTGTGTATCTATTTATTTTTATGTGCTTTGTTTATTAAGAAGTGCTTATAAGCTCTGTTTTTAAAATCAAATAAATAGTCCCTGTATTGGTCTGCCCACTGCAGTATATACAGGCATAGACTTTGTAGGACTGGATGTGCATGTTGCTGAGATAGCCATTCTCTTTTTGTTGACCTTTTGCCCTCAATATTGGCTACCAGGCCTTAAAGACCAGTGTGTTTATAGGCTTAAAGGGCAAGTGTATGTATTTTTAATTTTTAACCTAATTTTTGGCCCACCATTAATTAACATTATAAATACTTGTGGAAACAACAGCAAAGCAAATCTTTAGCCAGAAGACAATTAAAAAACACAGTTTACCTCATTAGTTGGAAATGAAGGCTTGAATAACTTTATAGGTTGAAATCTTCCTCTTCCTTCCAGTGGTGCTTAGGACGATGAGAGAGGTGGGGAGGGGTACTTTAGTGACCATTATATTTTCTGGATAAAGCTTTGCTGCTGTTTGCATGTGTATTTTAAATGTTAATTAATGGTGAACTAGAAAGTTCCCTTGTTGTTTAGTGGTTAGGATTCTGTGCTTTCACTGCTGCAACCTGGGTTTGATTCCAATCAGGGAACCAAGAGGTCACACCACCCCGAAGCCAAGCAGGGTTGGGCTTGGTCAGTACTTGGATGGGAGGCCACCTAGGAATACCATGAGCTATAGTTTGGCACACTGGAGAAGAAACTGGCCACTCACTCCAGTATCTCTGCCATGAATAGCAAATGGATCACCATGGTGTGTTTGCAGTCCATGAGGTCATGGAGAGTGGGACAGGACTGAGTGACACAAACACACAGAGGCATGGAAATCACCTGACCAATCAGCACTATATGCTGTCCTAATATGCCACCACTCCACCCACCATACCCACCACACCTTTCAGCACTCTCCGCTATGCTTGACACAAACATCTACTAGGTAAAGATAATAACATCACACAAGCACCACTGACTCACAATCCCTCCTAATCAGATTTCTCCTGTCTCGTACTATATGGAAACATCTTCCCAACTTCTTACATCTTCTACCAAAGTAATCCCAGTGCCTGTCATACAGCAACACAACTTCTATGTAATTCTCTATTACTTTCTCTTTCTGGTCCATTCAGTTTCTTATCTGTGATTCTTGCAGAGGTTTCTGCCTCTCCCTTTAGATTGTAAGTCTGCAAGTTTTTAGTCTTGTAAGGTAAAAGCTCTATGTATGTAAGATTTTAAACTCAAGGCCCTCCAATTTTTGCCTCGTACAATATTTTTTTGTTGTTGTACTTAACCCCTGTATAGCTTTACGGAATAGGTTGGCGCATTACAAATAAAAGCTGATAATCACTAATATAGTTTCTAAAGCGTGTGTAACGCTCCAGAAACTATTTGTATGGACTTCGGTATATGCTACAGTGTGCTCTGAGCGGCGCGAGGCGCGCATGCATAAATCGCAGCGTGAGTCGGGCCTGCACAAAGCGCCAGGCAAGGAACGGGGGGGGGGGGGGGGGGGGGGGTCCGAGAGGGGGAAAGGGGAAAAGAGAGAAAGGGTGGAAGAGACACAGGGGATGGAGGAGGGTGGAAAGAGACACGGGAAAGGGGGAAAGAGACAGAGGGGAAAAGGGACGACACAGGGGAGGGAGAGGGGGGGAAGAGACACAGGGGGGGGGGAAGACAAAGAGGGAGAGGGAGCAAGAGACACAAGGGAGGGAGAGGGGGGAAGAGGCCCAAGGGAGGGGGGGGGAGAGACACAGGGGAGGGAGAAGGCACAGAATATTATACCATAATTTATGACGGGTAAACTACTAGTAATAATAATATCTAAAAAAGGGGTTTGACTTGGAAATAGCTTCCACTGGCCCTTTAATTCTCTCTAAAGTTGCCAATGAGCTGCCAATTTATATCCAGATATAGGATTTTCTGAGATATTTTTTTTTTTTTTACAAAAGTAGCATCTCCTGGCTGAAGATGTCTGGATAAAAACAGAGGCTGTATTAAAACAACCTTTTTAAGTAGATCAAATGGGCAGACTAGATGGGCCTTTTATTCTTATCTGCCATCAAATCTATGTTTAGATCTTCAGATGAAGCCATGTCCTGTTTTCTCAGAGAAGCCTTCTTGAACATTTGAAGTGTCGGCAGGTTTCTCCCCTCTCCTGCGCGAGGCTGGTGATAGGATCTCACAGATAACGTATAATATGTGCCCAATATATGTTGAGTGCGCCGGGGCATACTTACATGCAGAGAAATACATTTTATACCTTTGCTAATCTGTGTTGTGTGTTAATAGGACTACCTGCCTGGAGTCAAATACATCCAACTGGGTATCTGCATCTTTATCATGATTGAATTCTGCTTTCATTACAGGGCCCCTTGTTAAACTCTATGGTGTAAAGCTATTATAATTGCATTACCACATCCGTATTAATCCCTGATAATATAGCCTGCAATAATACCTGATAGTGCAGTAATAGAGCTACAAGTGTCAGCTCAGATGTGCTCTGATTAGATATGGGGTGTTTTGGGGCTAATGCTTGGGCTGCAACCAACATGTTTTATTCTAAATATAACATTAGGATGACAGGGCATGCTGCATATACAAGCACCACAGGTCTTCGACAAAGGTTCACACACATCATATCTACAGCTCTCATAAAATAAACATAGAAACACAGAAATATAGCATTAAAGGCAGATAATATGCAACAAGCCCATCTACGCCGCACATTCTATCTAAAATAGTGGCCACCTTAATCCCCAGGATGGTCTACTGCGTTTTCCAGGCATGCTTGAATCCTTTAACTGTGTTTGTCCCTGCCACCTTCATAGAAGCAGGGCCGGATTACCCATTAGGGCAAATAGGCAGCCGCCCAGGGGCGCCACTTCCTAAAATAAATGGTTCCTGGCTTTAAAAAAATGAAATGTTGCAGTTCATAGACTGGCTACTAGGCGGTAACCACCTAGAACAAGACAGTTACAACAAGAAAGGGAATTTACACGCTCAGAAAAGGCAAAAATGGGTCTGTGCATACCTTGCGTACTCACTCGCAGGGGCTCCTCCACTTCACTGCCTAGGGGCTCCAAAAAGGAAGATACAGCCCTGCATTGAAGGCTATTCCACTTATCTTGTACCTTTTTGTAGACTACAGGTCGGGCATCACTGATTCTAGGGTTTTGCCGGAAAATCGATCTTGCCGGGCTAGCTGTGGTTTCTGGCAAGAATACTGCAGATTTATGTATTACAGTAAATTCAAATAGGCTCAGAATGTCTTCCTTTTAGGGTCAAGAGGCCAAATAGGCTAAGAAGGTCAAATAGGATCCGAATGTGCACAATTAGCGGTTCTGATTTTAATACTTGCTCAGAACAGACTCCAAACTGGCTGTGATGAATTAAATCCCACGCATAAATTCTGTCCGGATTAAAGGAGGTTCTGGATTCACAGATACCGGTGCCAGAACTGTATTTTTTCAGATATTACCCTGAAAACTTCCTTCATCCAACTTTAAATCATGACCTCTTGTGGAAGATT
The DNA here is from genome assembly GCA_027410445.1 of Discoglossus pictus. Taxonomy (NCBI): domain Eukaryota; kingdom Metazoa; phylum Chordata; class Amphibia; order Anura; family Alytidae; genus Discoglossus; species Discoglossus pictus. Next base: position 29,981,499 of record CM050176.1, on the reverse strand, counting down.
CTTTCCTCCTGAACGTTATTAAATCCTTTGCTGTACCTGAAGGTTTCTGTCATATCTCCCCTCTACCTTATAAGCGCTACATATTAGTATCATGACGTCTTTCCTTATATGTTTTGCATTTAGGTTAGTGATGACCAAGTTCGGTCCTGAAGGGCCACACAAAGGCCTGAATTTGAGGATATCTCTGCTGCGTACAAGCAAGACTATCGCTTCTTCAGTCATCCTGATTGACTCACCAGTGCACAGAAGGGAAACACTCAAATCCAGGCCTGAGTGCGGCCCTCCAGGACCAAACTTTTCTACCATGGCTTTAGATCATGCACCAGGTTAGTTGAATTGGTTCATTCAGCACACACAAAGCCCTCACACAACAGATTACAAACACACATAACACAAACACACAGATCTCACAGATTACACACAACACAAACATCAGATCTCCCACAGCATAACACGCAGAGCTCGCTATCTAGGACTCAACATGATATATACAAAAGTATATACACACAACACTGTACAGTCAACTAACAGCTCTCACACAATCACACACAAACACAACACAATAATAAATCCATGTCAATCACGTCACACACTCATTTCACAAAAACATTGTGCATTCACTATGATACTATATTAAAGTTTATAAGCGCAGCATTGAGTAGGGAATAATGACCCGTGCAACAGCTACTTTGCACACCCCATGTACAGCCCTGCTAGTGATCTACTCAGGAGAGGGTCACAGAGGTTAATCTGACAACAAGCAATTTTAAATCCTATATAGATATCTCCAGGAAAGTTTGAAACACTCAGTGTTCAGTCCACTTAAGACATAAAACAGAAATACCCTAGCATATGTGTGGCCAATCCACAAAAGCAGACAGGCCCTAAAATATCAGGCAACTCTGGTCTGCATGGGAGAAAAAGCAAACCTCAGATGCACGTTTCTGGCTTTATGGGCTTAGTTATTACATGATGTTCCTAAGCATACAGGGTAAGGGGTCCACATTTGGGTTACAGGAGAACTCATTAGGATTTTGGAGTACACAATTTGGTGAGATAGATAGGTAGATAGACGGATAGATAGACGGATAGATAGACAGATACAGTGCCTTGCAAAAGTATTCACCCCCCTTGACTTTTTACCTATTTTGTTACATAACAGCCTTAAGTTCAATGTTTTGTTAATCAGAATTTTATGTGATGGATCAGAACACAATAGTCTAAGTTGGTGAAGTGAAATGAGAAAAAATATATACATAAAACTATTTTTTAGAAATAGAAAACAGAAATGTGTGTGTATGTATTCACTCTCTTTGTTATGAAGCGCATAAAAAGCTCTGGTGCAACCAATTACCTTCAGAAGTCACATAATTAGTGAATTGATGTCCACCTGTGTGCAATCTAAGTGTCACGTGATCTGTCATTACATATACACACCTTTTTTGAAAGGCCCCAGAGGCTGCAACACCTAAGCAAGAAGCACCACTAACCAAACACTGCCATGAAGACCAAGGAATCTCTCCAAACAAGTAAGGGACAATGTTGTTGAGAACTACAAGTCAGGGTTAGGTTATAAGAAAATATCCAAATATTTAATGATTCCCAGGAGCACCATCAAATCTGTCATAACCAAATGGAAAGAACATGGCACAACAGCAAACCTACCAAGAGACGTCCACCCACCAAAACTCACGGACCGGGCAAGGAGGGCATTAATCAGAGAGGCAGCACAGAGACCTAAGGTAACCCTGGATGAGCTGCAGAGTTCCACAGCAGAGACTGGAGAATCTGTACATTGGACGACAATAAGCCTTACGTGCCATAGAGTTGGGCTTTATGGCAGAGTGGCCAGAAGAAAGACATTACTTTCAGCAAAAAACAAAATGGCACGTTTTTAGTTTGCGAAAAGGCATGTGGGGAACTCCCAAAATGTATGGAGGAAGGTGCTCTGGTCTGATGAGACTAAAATTGAACTTTTCGGCCATCAAAAAAAACGCTACGTCTGGCGCAAACCCAACACATCACATCACATCACCCAAAGAACACCATCCCCACAGTGAAACATGGTGGTGGCAGCATCATGCTGTGGGGATGTTTTTCAGCAGCCGGGACTGGAAAACTGGTCAGAGTTGAGGGAAAGATGGATGGTGCTAAATACAGGGATATTCTTGAGCAAAACCTGTACCACTCTGTGTGTGATTTGAGGCTAGGACGGAGGTTCACCTTCCAGCAGGACAATGACTCCAAACACACTGCTAAAGCAACACTTGAGTGGTTTAAGGGGAAACATGTAAATGTGTTGGAATGGCCTAGTCACAGCCCAGACCTCAATCCAATAGAAAATCTGTGGTCAGACTTAAAGATTGCTGTTCACAACTTGAAGGAGTCGGAGCAGTTTTGCAAGGAGGAATGGGCAAAAATCCCAGTGGTAAGATGTGGCAAGCTCATAGAGACTTATCCAAAGCAACTTGGAGCTGTGATTGCCGCAAAAGGTGGCTCTACAAAGTATTGACTTTAGGGGGGTGAATAGTTATGCACATTGACTTTTTCTGGTATTTTGTCCTATTTGTTGTTTGCTTCACATTAATAAAAAAAAAAAAAAACCTCTTCGAAGTTGTGGGCATGTTCTGTAAATTCAATGATGCAAATCCTCAAACAATCCATGTTAATTCCAGGTTGTGAGGCAACAAAACACGAAAAATGCCAAGGGGGGTGAATACTTTTGCAAGGCACTGTAGATAGATGGACGGATAGATAGATCGACAGATTGATAGATAGATGGATAGACGGATAGATAGACAGATAGCTAGATAGATAGATAGACGGACAGACAGACAGACAGACAGACAGATAGATAGATAGATAGATAGATAGATAGATAGATAGATAGATAGATAGATAGATAGATAGATAGATAGATAGACGGACAGATAGATAGATAGATAGATAGATGGACAGACAGATAGATAGACGGATAGACAGATAGATAGACCGATAGATAGATGCATAGATAGATAGATAAACGGATAGATAGACGGATAGATAGATAGATAGATAGATAGATAGATAGATAGATAGATAGATAGAGAGATAGTGACAGACAAGCAGACCTATAGACTAGAAGACAGACCAACAAGACTGTCAGTAGAGATAGATCTATGCCATACATAATTTGTGCCAGTGATTTTCCTTTAGAATAAAATAAACATTTCTTTTCTTAAAACTATAGGTGCTTCACATATTGCTCACTCAAGTGTATCTAGCAAACTTACCATGCTCAAAAAGCCATGAGATTCTTCTCTCCTCTTAATATATTGCAATTTCCTGCGCTGAGACCTGGCCGGCAGGATACTCTCAGAATAAGCCTTAGATGTCTTATCCTTTCTTTACAAGTTCCATGTTATGCTATTGTTGGTATATTTGTATTTTGCATTGAAAAGCCTTCATTTTTTTCTCTATATGCTCCACTTGTAAGTTTGGAGTCTGTAATTATTTCCCCCATAGGACTCCTTTTCTCCGGATCTTGAAATGTTCCTCCCTGGTCTTGTTTTCTAATCCCTAGATTAATTGTATTGTTATAATTTCAAATAGTAATTCATCCTCTTTGCAGCTGGAGGTGTCTGCAACGCCCCACAGTTCACAATAGGATTATGGGCAGTTGTAAAGGGCACTTTATACCTTAACATTAACCCAAGGAGAATTAGCAACAAGACATCACTTGTTAAAGGCATATTTTTCAGTCAGTGTTATTAACTCAGACATGAGTTTTACAGTGATATTATGTTTAAAGCCTAACATTATAGTATTCTTTGGAACAAAACAATATGTAAGATAAAGTAATGCGTAACTGGTGTTAATAAATTCAAATTTTACAATCTTGTAATATATACCTTCTTCATGTTCAGTCTAAGAGGATACACAGGCAAGACTGAATAATCATGTTAAGATATGTTATTTACAAGTAGGTAGAAGAAAAATATATATTAATATGCCAAATAATACAGCATGGGAGGGTTGTTTGATTCCAGAATTCACCTCCAGCTGAATCACAAACTTTATTAACTGCCAGGTAAGAATGATTAAAACTTCAAGACAAAAAATACAGCCCACAGCACGTATCCTAGAACTGGAATACTTGTTATTGTATCACAACAAACAAACAAATTATATACAGTTCAAAATAATGATATCACAGTATGTTTACATCTGCCTCTAACTGATTAGGTACAAATATGTCTTAGTACAAACAAGTTACAACATTCTATTTAAATAGCTGACAATTGTGGGCCTCAGGTTTATTATAATATAAAATCCAGATATTCAGGAGGTCCGTGAGGGCCATAAGGGCTGTAAGGGCCACAGAGGGTCCTGGGGTGCACAGAGAAAAACTAGGGGAAGTGGGAGATGAAATGCACATGATCCTAGTGCAGATCAATAGGATAATGTACTGTACTGATAATGTACTGTACTGTACTGTGAATTGTGTATAGAGAGACAAATATTTCACTCACATTTGGCAACCTCAAGAGCAGGAGGTATGGTATTCACATGCGGACATGTCCGGCAAATGGTCCATGGTATTGTCCTGGTGGTCCTGGATTTCTCTGTCCTATCAGTTGTTACTCCAATAAATAGTACAAATAGATTTCAGACATGTTTTGTTGTTAACCGACAGCTATCTCAATGATGCAATACTAAAAAAGTGCTTATCTCAGCATATACCTCCTTATTTATTATATAGAAAGTATTTGTCATGGAAACTGGAAGTACACAGCTACACTAACGGCTTCCCCTCGCGCACGCAGCCTTTTTACACTACACACTGCACACATTGCTGACACTTACACCTCAGCTCCACAACAGTGCAAACCTACATTGTATGCTGCAGGAACATCAAAACAGATTGTCAGCTCTTCAGCACAATGCTTCCAGCATATATTACTTACAAATAGGTATAGTATATTCATTTATTAATGTATTACTTATTTAATTAGCATACAAAAATACATATACACAAAAAAAACACTATCGCAAAACACACAAAAGCCATTCACAGCGCACCTCACAAAGAGCGCCAACGCTGCTCATAGCACACAAACTACACCAGGGGAGAGGCTTGCAATAAGCGCAAAAAGCAGATCAGCGCCGACCTTACAATGACAGCAAAAGCGCCTCTAATAAGAAAAATACAACAACCAAGAGCCTCACAATGAGCTCCAAAGGCGCTCATTGCGAGCCACGTGATTAGCGCTGAAGGATCTCCGACCACCAAAAAAATTGATGTCTGTGGCAAACAGCATTCCCTGCCTTACAATTTTATTGCCGTCATTTTTGACGGGCAAGTCGCTAGTTTTTTATATTCTTTGATAGTACTTATTTACATATTTTTGTTTTCTACCCTTCAGGTACCATCCATGCAATGACTATCAACTGCACATTTTTCTGTGAGTATTCATTTATATTTTTGTATTTTTAAAGGCCCACTGCATAAAGATACTTGTTTATTGAGTATGTACCAAACTAACAGTATTAGCAGCAGTGTAGGCCATGGTTTCCCTGGTGGTCCAGTGGTTTGGATTTGCTGCTTTCTCTGCTGATGACTTGGGTTCAATTCCAGTCAGGGAACCAAGAAGCCACACCACCCTGAAGCCAAGCAGGGTTGTTCCTGGTCAGTACTTGGATGGGAGACCAGCTAGGAATACCAGGTGCTGTATGCTGTGGCCCACTGGAGAAGGAACTGGCAGAAATGTAAACACACACAATTTCCACCAATGTATCATGGATCCCACCAAAGGTCTTGCAGGGGCATTAATAACATGTTTTCTAATTAAAATCAAGATGTATGGCTTAGTTATGCTTGTCCTTTAAATAAACATTTTTTTTACTTTAGTGTAGTATGCTTCCTTGCATTTAGATTTTTTTTTTTTAGATGGTAAAACAATCTCTGGAATATCATTTTTCATTTGAGGCGTTAAAAAGTCAAATCCTCACTTTAAATTGTTCCCATGTGTTTCTCAGTACATGAGAGTTAAAGGTATTTAATTATACATGTGTGAATATGAACAGTTACAATTTACACACTTACTAAGATCCTAAAACACCAGACATGGAGATTTGTGTCAGAGATGACTTTAATGTCATAGCATTCCCACCCTAAGTGTCAGATTGTGATTAGGGCACGCATGAGTAAGCAGATCTGAACCGCCGCGCTCTCCTCGCCCTGACAGATTTAATTCAGCGGGAGATGCTAGGTATAGTATATGAGTGTTAATATCTAACTGTCAGATCATCTCTTGGCCCTATTTGAGCCAACTAACCAAAGCTTTGTATGTCAGGATATGACAAGGCAGCCCACCCTCCCCAGAATCCTGCTTCTGATGCCATTAAAAGACCACTCTAATGTCCGGGCAAGAGGAGCTTTTTATTGCAGTTATGTATTGATCATTAATAAAAGTCATATTTAATAATTTATCAGTGTTAATTTTCTAAAATGAAAGTATGAGCCTATAAGTGTTTGTCTCCTTCCTCGTTAGGTCATTAAGGAGTTGTGCAGAGATTGGCTGAGAGACATTCAGATGTAAGAGGATAAACAATTATTCATAGGCTGCCTGCACAGGAAAAGCTTGTTGATAAAGGAAAGCACTATAACACAAAATGTCCCCAGCCAGTTGACATCAATGTGCGTCTTACACTTTGTGTGTGAAAATTTAGCAGCTATCTGCTAGACTAATATAATTGCTAGACGGGTTCCCTGGTGGTACAGTGGTAAGGATTTGGTGCTTTCACTCCTGTGACCTAGATTTGATTCTAATCAGGGAAACCAGAGGTCACACCACCCTGAAGCTGAGCAGGGTTGGGCCTGGTTAGTACTTGGATAGGAGACCACCTTGGAATACCAGGAGCTGTATGCTGTGGCTCACGGGAGAAGGAATTGGCAACCCACTCCAGCTATACGCAACAAGTCCCCATCCAATTGAGATCATTGTGCCTCTTACACTCTTAGTGTGAAAATGTAGCAGTTTTCTGCTAGACAAAGCCACTCCCCCATTGACCTTATGGTGGGTGGATACAAGCAAATGCGGAGTCTGAGCTTTGACAGTAAGTTTAATATTAAATGCTTTTTTAAATTATTGAATATGAATTTTATTAATGTTTAATATCTAATTAAAACATCTAGTTCATATTTTATAATAGATAATAATACTACATTACGTTTATATGTATTTATGCTGATGTGGGATCTTTCATTTAGTTTCCTGCTGTTCTGAGGTGGGAGAAGACTTTAAATACATAGAAGGGCACTATCTGCACCATTCGAATGTGGCATCTACAACTGCCATTGCTTTCATCATTATTTTAAAAGGAACACACCCCTTTTGAGGAAAAAAAAACCAGACCGGATCAGCTCTTAGATGAAAATGGATCCCTGCAGTAATGTATAAAATATAAAACATAAAATACTGCCTTTTATTTGTTTTATTAATAGATTTGCCCATTATCAGAACCCTATAACTTCAGATTTGCAAACACTCAGTAGGTGTAAGTAAAAAATGTAAGTGACATGATAGATAATTAGGCTTGAAAGATAGGTATTTTAAGCATAACTTATCTTGTATGTTTATTGTCAAGATCTGCTTTTGGGGACAAGTTAACCCATACCTGAAAGAGCTAGGTCCTCTCTATCCTTCCGCCTTTCCAGTCCCTGCTGATTCCATCACTAGAGATGTGAAATTTGAACAATGGGCAGTACATTTTGATAACCAACCTGCCTGATGAGATTATCTAGTTGTTGGCAGGAAATTCAAATAGTGAATTAACTAGTTTAGAAGGGAACTTTAAATGTGTTTACGTTTGTGATGTAATTACCAGTTCCCCTTGTGATGGGATTAACTCCCACACACACAGATTGGACAACAAGGTATTACAGGGGGCTGAATGTGTTACCTGGTTAATTCAATCATTTTTGTGGGTTGAACCAAAGTTGTATTGTTCTGCTTGCTTATAAATGTTCCAACTTTTCCCAACATGGACAATCTTTTAGGGAACATAATCATGATGTTCTGACTTTAATTTAGAGGTTATAACTTCTGTTGGTTATTAATAACCCCTTGATTCATGTTATATGTCCTGCTGGTCCTGGCATAGAAGCCGGTCACCAAGAAGCTCGTCCACTCCACGGTCCAAGGGAGGATTACTGTAGCCAAGTCAGGAGAATTATGGACATGAATCAGAACCCAAAATATTTAACCTTCAAGCTCAATTATTTAATACTTCCACTCAAAATGTGTAATAACAAGCAGAAGCTGTTATATGTATTTATATCTGTACATTTCAATTCTACAATAACTGATCCTCTCCTGATAAACCAACAGGACCCAAGTCATTATCTCCAACCCCAAATATATGGACAGAAACAGTGCATGTGACCCCTAAACTGAGCCTTCCAAACAGGTCCGATCATCTAACATTGTGATGCCCACCTAGTCTTCTTATGGTGTCTACCTGCCTAAATCTTCAGCTCTACAACTTAAAATCACAACCTTATATTGGGTTTCTTTTTCTGTGAAGAGTTTGGATCATTTTATGATGAATTGTTGTCCAAATCAGAGATGCAGGTCCAGATCAGCTTCTCATTCAACCAATTTGTATCTTCCAGGGATGGAAAGACCACCTACCAAGCCTTATTACAGTACCTGCAACCTATAATTTAATGCTCACAACCCTAAGAGCCTGCAGTCTGGTTTTATTTAATGGAAAGTATCCTAGGGATTGTCAGTGCAGACTACTTACAGTCTACACTAAACTCTTGCAATAAAATGGCAATCTGGTTTTATTTCAATCCGGCTTTGCTAGGACATTGATGTTTGGTTTATTTAATACCTACTACCATGGACGTAGGAGCCCAAAGAAATCTGCAGGGATAATTCAACTCTACACCCAGGACAGGACTGCCACTTTCATGGGAAATACATACTGCTCCAGTTTTCTGGTAAGGCGTGATTAAGCTTAATTTTGCTATTTATTGTGTCCCCTCTTCATTTAATCTGGGGGGGGGGGAGGTCCATGTGTCCCTACTTTATTCAATTGGCGTCTTTTAGCTACCGGCAAACGATTTGCGGGTTACCTGACTGAAAATCACTGTGGTTGTCAAAATCTTATCTCCAACCCATCTAAGCCTTTGATCTTTCAAGCCCGTAAATGTTACAATCGCAAATCACTATTCAATTGCTACAATTCCTCAAGCTCGTAAATGTTTTCATACCCGTAAATGGCAAATGTTGAAGAATATCCTACGAGTATAAGGTTGGATTCGCAAGGGGGTTAAACACCTGATCGTAGCACTGTAAATGCAAAAAAAAACATCAACACTGCACTGTAAAAGACGGGGGAAGTGATGAAAGACATTAGAATTAATTGCACAACGGTCTCAAGCTCACAAATCTGCAATCAAAAATTATTATTTTTTCCGTTTTATTTTTATGTTATATTGATCCCAGGAATCAAGGAGTTAATACATATTAGGCCACCCACATGGACTATAACTTTTCCTTCATTCATTTTTATTATTTTATACATTGCAGGTTTGCGAATCTGATTGCATATCGGACCTCTAAACGCTAATTGATTGATGTTTTAATGATGTCATGATGACAGTCTCATTTACTATTGGCTGTTTCTACATCAGTAGTTACGGCCTTGCTTAATTGATCATGATCACGCTCTGAAATGCTACTTACGGGTGCATGGTTTACGGTTTAGGCTTTCGACCAGGTAGCTACGGGCTTGTTGAATTGAATCGCTCTAACTTTAGCAAATTTCAAGCCCACAGACTTACGGCCGGATTGAAGGAAACTGCAATTATATAAGGCCCTGAATCTAGTTTTAAATAATGCAGACTACCCAAAAAGGATTGTAGTCTTTATCCCTAACAGCTTGCAATCTGTTTTCTTTAATATATGTAACCCTAAGAGCTTGCAATCTGTTTATATATGTCATGTCTTATTTAATGTGGACTACCATAAGAACTTGCAATCTGGTTTTATATCAAGTGGGCTACCCTAAAAGCTTGCAAGCTAGTTCTAAGTGCGTGTAGACTGGATTTATTTCATTTTTTTTTAGTCGTTCAGTTATGTCTGACTCTTTGTGACCATATAGACCGCATCACTCTAGGCATATATCACTTACTGCCCCTCTGAGCTCCCCCATTGCTTCAATGGCCTCATCTCTCCATATCCACATCTGCCATCTTCTTCTTTGCGTGTCTTCAATCTTTCCCAGAATCAGAGTCTTAGTTAATACAGACTACCCATAAAAGAGTCATTTTATTAAACACAGACTGCACTAAGAGCTTGCAGTCAGTTTATGTACTCTATGGCAGAAGAGCTTGCAGTTTATTATTTTTTTAAAGGTACAGATGTCTTGGTAGCTTCTTATATTCTTAATTGAAAAATGCATTTCACGTTAAATAAATGGGGATGCCTGTTCTATAATGTTGTGTAGTTGTGTGCTTGTGTGCGTGTGTCTTGTGTGCCTGTGTGTGTGCCTGTGTGTGTGTGATTATGTATTTTGCTCATTAATTCTATAGAGTCAAAATTAATTTGTTGGTAAGTCCAAATGATTGATGACTTTATTAAAACACAACAACATCTAAGTGTCTTAAATATATTTAATTCTTTTAATGTTTCCACGGTAACCACATGATCTGAAGAGGTTTTGTCTAATCTATATTATAATAATGCTGTTTGCCGAAACTCCTTTTGTATGGGAAGAATCTCATATTTATTCCCATATTTCTCCTTGAGATGTAATCACTGGTAGCTCAATGCTGAATTTGGTCCTAAAAGAGAGAAAAACATAATTCCGACTAAAAAGAAAAACATATTTCTGTAGAGTCCCACTGATATCCCTGATCTGGATGTGGTTTCAGTTTTTGTCTAATTTTATATATATATACCTTTGTAACACACCAGTTTGATATTAGCTGCTACCCATCATGTGTATAAAAACAGTATTTAAAGGGTCCCTTTAGCATAGGATGAGCAGACGTCTTTCTTTTCTTGGGATAGTCCCCTTATGGGACCTTTATCCATGGAAAGTGACACAGTAGAAGTCTCAAACGTGGTGTGATCCAAAACTATAGGCTATAACAAGTACTAGCTGTCAGTCAACTTTTCTGATCCACTCACAAACAAATTCATATATTTTTTTATGAGAGCACATTACCATTAAATACTTATTAGCCTGTATTTGGGTCCTTTGTCTGGAGTGTAGTTGCCTACATACAAAAAAAAAGTTAAAGGGAGCATGCCTAGCCTCTTTTTTTGTAATGGGCTGAAGTGCACTCAAGACAACAGACCCAATGCCTCAGGGCATAATTAGGATTTATCCTGATAGTATGTGAGGATTTGCTTTTGATACCTTCAAGCATGGGCATATTTAGGTTTTTCTGTCCAAGCAATTCCGATTTGTGTGACCGATTGTTATTACAATCCACCAAACCTCCTTGGTTCTTCAAGATAGCTAGCAAAGTGTTTTAATGCTTATCATTTCTTATATATGGTTTAAGCAAGCAGGAAGAGAACCAGAATCCCACCATAAACTACAGAAATGGTTAAATGATAATTAGTATGATATTATTAACAACAATGTACTTCTGTTAAATGTTTATAAAGTTGTTAGAAAATTGCGAAATGCATTGGTGGCAATCAATGACATTTCGCTTTTTCGCTTGCAAAGTGATTTGGAAAAGAGAATGAAATCAAGATTTTTTTTCCATGTTCTCTTCCATATCACTTTGCAAGCAAAAAAGCAAAATGTCATTGATTGCCACCAACGCATTTCACAATTTTATAACAGACTTTATAAGCATTTAACAGAAGTACATCGTCATTAGAAACAATTGTGTTTCTCCTAAAATACGTACAACTTGGTAAGTAGTTTCCTACAGGTCAATGCAGTCACATCTTGCTGCCATCAGCACTAAAGGCTACATCACATGACCCAGCGGACCAATAAGAAGCTTCTGGTCCTGCTATGCTTGCATTAAGAGATGCAATATGGAGGTGCACATCTTGTTGCCCTCCCATCTAAAAAAAAGGCATTCTCTGAGAGGCCAATATGACAGCCAGATGGAAATTAGTAAAATAGTAATAATCAATAATTTTATTTAAATTAGTTAATTGGACTTTAATTTTGCATGATGCAACATACAATTAAAGGGCCATGACTTATTCTACCACTACAGTTTTTCCTACTCACAAAGTGTCAATCATGGAATTATGGTAACTTGTCAGTAGTTAGGAGGTTAATGAATAACATAAAATATAGAGACATGTTTCAAGGTATTAACCCTTTTTATTACACTAACAATGATGCCCATCTGTATTATAATATCATATATATAATACAAGTTCAGATTTAGTACATTCAACTTCTTATTGTATTTTTATTCACTTCACATTAAAGTCACACATTTTCCATCATGCAACTGGAAGAGCAGTTTTTGCACATTACTGAACTTTTACATTCCATGAAAAATGAGTATTGCAAAGGTTATAATGCCATTCTAATCTCTGTACAAATAGTTTTTGAAACAATCTCAGGACCCCCTTCTGCCAAAAAGATATCTTGGCTGTATCAGGTCTGACCAGCAGAGGGAGTAATTGATTTCTCCTACAGCTCCATAACTCAACTGGTGCTCCCTAATTAGTTAGTCAGAAGGCCGCCCGGACTTTATGGTCCCAGATTTTAAAAATAAGGTTTTAATATATTTGCAGCACCCATTTTTCATTCAAATGTAAACTAGTTTCTTATTATACATTTTAATGACCATTGTACAATGAAGAATATGTTTGAAAACGTGGAAACTCGGAGCATAAATAAGCAGGAAAAAGGTAATTAAGCTAGTTTTTAATTAAAATAATAAAATGATGCATCTGCTGGACCATGAGGGTTCCATGATACTTTGGTGGAAGTTATGGATCTGAGAGCAATGCTTTTGTATTGCTGCCTGCTTATGAGCCAGTGAAGGCGGTAGTGGTGTGGTGTCCTTTTCAATCCAATCTAATTATTTAACAAAGCCCTGTTTCCCCCTCCTCTCTCCACTCATAAAAGCACACTCTCCTGAGCAAACTCTCGGGAAACAAAGTAAGAAAAACAAAATGTATTCCTCTACCCATACACAAAGTCTTCAAAACTTCAGATTTTCCCCAAGAAATGTTTTGTCAATGGCTCACACAGCAGCAAGTTTCACAAACAAGTGCCTTTTTTCTTGAACTGTAGTTGTTATTTAAAGGCCCACTGTGGTCTCATCTGTTCTTGATAATGAACATTACAATAATAACGGCCAAAATCTATATTTATACAGTAGAATCCCAGTTATCCGGCACCCAACTAACCGGGACTCTAAAGCAACCGGCACCGGCATCTATTCCCCATTTTCAAAAAACTCCCGCTAAACCGGCATAACCGGCACTATCCGGAGTTCGAGACTGCAAAAAAAAAAAAAGCCATCTTTTTTTCAAATTATTTTTTTCTGGGCCTAAATGGCCCAGTTTAGGTGCTAATGCATTTTTTATTGTATTTTGGGGTGGTTAAGGGTCATTTAGACCCTTACATTTTGGAACTTATGATTAACCTGCAACTACACTTATCTGGCAATAGGGAGTCCCGTGGGTGCTGGATGATGGGGGTTTTACTCTACCATTTTTTTTACAGTTACAGCTTATCCTTTCTGTGTCCTTCCAAACTAATGAGCGTTCATGGGTGTAGAAAGGGGAGGGGGACAAATCCCCCCCAGATTTTTCAATGTTTGTGTTTATGTGTAGAGAAGCAGTTGTGTGGTATTTTTATACTATATGCGGTATAGTACACCCATGTGAGCGTTCCAGAGATACTGGAGTGGCTTGCCAGTTCCTTGTCCAATGGGCCACAGCATACAGCTCCTGGTCTCCCACCCAAGTACTGACCAGGCCCAACCCTGCTCAGCTTCAGGTTGGTGTGACCTCTTGGTTCCCTGACTTGGAATGGAACCCAGGTCTCAGTGTTGAAAGCACCGAATCCAAACCACTAGTTCTGTTAAATGCACAGGCAGTTTTAGCTGCCACTTTCCCATTATACAGACAGAAACTTTGTATTCAAAGTCTCAGAAAGTAAATAGGCAGAGATTAGATTGCTAGATCTATAGCATAATTGCATAATTTATCCATTGTGTTTATTTTTCATTCTAAAAATATATTGTTAAAAATTCGTAAAAAGAGTATATTTTAAATATAAAGGAAGCATCAGCAATTTGCACTCTCTCTCCCTCTCTATTCATCCTAGCTCAGATATTATTTAATAAAATATCAGGTATGGACGGTTCCCATTCTCGTCCGTGTATAGCTATGCATGTGACACAAAGGAAATATTTAAACAGTTAAGTCAGAACAAAGATCCAGCCTGCTTATGAGTCCTCTGAAACCCTATGAAAAAAAAAAATTCTTTAAAATTGCCTATTCATTCAAATTTACTGAGTGTAGCAAAAATGTCAAAGGCATAAAGTCAGAGAAGATTGAATAAAATAATGCAGAAAGACAGATTAGTCATGCACAGACCCACACAGCCTTTCATAGCACACAATACCACTTTTTATTGCGGCTGTGCCATTACAAAGGCAATGTTCAATACATGGAGAATGATACATGGTCAGCCATGTAATCTGCCTTTGATTCTTAGGCTCATTTATTTGAGCTCTTTTCACAAAGACATTGATGAGAGATCTCAGTGTTTTTATTGCATTGTTTTATTTATCATACATAATGGCTTTAAAAAAAAAAAGGAAGGGAGGAGGCAATGGGGGAATTATGTCACAGATAGCAAATAAAAGCGCATAAGAGATTCAGTTGCGATGTTTAATAAGACACATGCCAACCAGAGAAATTCATTCCTTACCCCAGAAATAATGTTAACATTCCGGATACCTATCAAAAGATGCTAAAAAATGTTCTCATTGGAATATATTTAAATGTTTCTGAAGATCTTAGAGCAAACTGTATGAGAAATGACTGCATTTCAGTCTTGACCTCTTTGCTAATCTGTATTGCTGCAGATAGAGATCTATTATTTATGCATTCGGATAAGTATAGAGAATATTTGTCAGTCACAGTTTTGTACCTTGCAAATTTAATAAAGAACAGCCCTTAAGATAGAATTGCTTAGCCTGCCAGGACTGACAAAAGCGAGCTAATGCAGAAATGTCAACAACAGCCCACATCAGTAGCAAAAGGAGATGAGTATTCAAGGCTCGCCTATCTGCATAAAACACAGCTATATGGGGGCTGGAGTGAGCTATCGACCTGGTGCAGGGGGTAATAATAGCATTAGGGTATGTCCTCAGGGAGAACCCTTAAGCAAGTAGGTAATGCCAATCTTGGAGAGCATTGTGCAGGCCAGGATTTGTGGATTTCCCTGATGCGTTATGATTGACTCACTTCTCCGAGACCTTCCAAGGAGGTGTCTCAATTTGAGCACGATAGTATTATATGCCCTTCAGGATCGTTACCTTGTCATGGTGAAAGGGCGTGTGTAGCTGTGAGCATGTAGGGTCACCTAAGATGGGCAAGACATGGCAGAGAGGTCAAACTAATCACAGTCCACTGGAGAAGAAACTGGCAACCCACTCCAGTATCTTTGCCAAGAAAACCGTATGGTTATGCACAACCAGACACAAGATGTGCGTGGCGTGCTACGGTCCATAGGATCACGGAGAGTCAGACATGACAGAAAGACTAAACAACAAGTATTTTATTAATATGATTAGTATAAATAGTACATTTGTGTTCACAATTGAATGTCTAAAAAAAAGAAAAAAAAAAGTTTTTTTTCAGAATTCCGAGAAATACAGTTATTACACTGCATTCTGGGAACCTGGGCAGGGATATGCAAATGTGCCCACAAAGGCTACGCTCTTGCAAACCATAACCATTTTAAACATGGCTTCCTTTAAGCAAATGCCCGCTGTATTACACAGCTGTTTTGCAAAGCTCACAATGGATTATACACAAACCGGGAATTAATATGATTAAATCATGTGACTGAATGTAAAGGGACATAGGTAAATATTTAGTACTTAGTAGATTTTCTAGGACCCAAACAGTATATTTGTAGATGCCATGCATGAAGTTGTTCAAAGAAATTCATTACACTTATGAAAAATAGGAGCCAGATTTCCTCCGCAATTGTTCCACCTCGGGGGAGGTATTAAGTTGCAAGAACCATCTCAGGAGATGCCAAAGCCTGGGTGAAGATGGGGACTGGCCAGCCCAACAAGCTACATACAATAAAAATGGGATTAGACAAAAATATATAAATAGAAAGCATGTTGGAAGATCACAGGACATATTAAAGGTGGGTATATCAAGGAGATGGAGACAAAGGGCAGTAGAAAAGTAAATTCAGTTGGGGGAAGACAAAACGGTGGAAACCAAGGGATCACATATAAAAATAGTGCATTACACCAGGCAACACATGAAGAAGGGGTACTTGAAGGAACATCACACTACAAATGAGGATACACAGCAAGGAGAGAGTGCCAAGAATATAGAGCATCAAAGGAATGCCAGGCTAAAAATGGTACCCAGGAGGGAAAAACACTCTTATCCTCTTTTCCTCTATGTGACTACTCTTATCTTATCCCAGTATTTGTGAGTTCATCTGCTTAACATCTATGTCTATATTAGGTGTATGGGCCAGCTCCTGCACCTCAGTAGGGTTCGGCTATGCCTTATAATGGTGACATTATAGGTTATGTCTTTGGTGTATACTCAATTTTTGTTTTAACACAGTATCAAAGATGTTAATGGTGTATAAGTCATAAGCAGTTACACCTCACTGTTGCTATACATACTTTCTGTAGCAGCAGTTGCATACTTTTATCACAAACCTTTAACTCTGCAATGTTTGTGCTCACTTGTTCTGCTCTAGAGCTGCAATTTGGTGTACCATAATTGATTTTCGGTATTTTATGCAGCACGGGCCTAAAAAACTTGACTTCTGGATATCAATCTTTGTTCTGGATTCCAGCCTTTGCTTGTTGCCCGCCCATGACCTTTGGACTGTCCTGACTTGAGTGTGTCGTTCTGCTTTCTGATTTTCCCCTGCCTTCGTTAACCCACTTTTGTTTTTACGCTTCAGTACAGACTTAAACACCCCTATTTTATGTAGAATTAACTTTTTCTACACTTTCATTTCATGAAAAAAATACAAAACTTACTTATTGGTTCTTGAGAAATGGGGATAAGGATCACTGGTCTACAATTTACAACATTCCTGGCACTTCAAGGGACCTCCTTACTGGATAATTAGGATCTGTACCTTATAAACTACCACTTGTAGTCTCTCTTTGTGTAGTTCTAATATTAAACTATTAAGAGCTCCCATGAAAAGACACTGTATGAGTGCAGATCCATTGATAATCGACAGTACAAAAAACGAATTATCTATATATATGGCCATTCTCCAATGTATTCTCTTATTACTTTTGATACTACACTGCAAGGTCCTGACTTTTTGCACACATTCCTAATTTTTACAATAATATTGGGAGCTATGAGCTTTGTAACTAATAACACTGACCCAATTAGCAGAGAAATTTAACCAAAGTCTTTAATAAACCTGTTTCTGTTTTGTGATATAGGACCACACTCTATGTCCTCTTAAATACCCATTAGGGCCGCTTTTGGCAAGAAACATTCAATGAAACCTATAGAAAAATATCTGAAAATTACCAAAATGTCCACTTGAGAGGATACAGAATGCCCAGCAGGGAATTTTAGAAATTATTAGCTTAATTTCACTTTCTTCTATTGCAATAAATGCAAGCATTCTATATCAGCAATTACAATAAAGTTACATTAAAGATGAATAGTTGAATGGTATTTTGTTTGAGGGCAAACCATATTGAGCAGTGCCAGAAGCAAAAGAGAGGAATTCAGTAATAAAAGGGACATTACCAGAATTGAAATGGTATTTAAATATATAATAAAGGATATTGTTGCATAACAGCTTAATCATATCCTGCTGTTACTAATATACTGTTGGATGAAAGTTTATTATTTTTTTCTGCTCTCTACAATTGATTGTCAAACTCCATTTTGGCTTTCTACTTCAGCGGTGTAGGGCTACTAACTTTTCTCTGCTACCTACCTATGAAGTTTGTCATCAGCAAGGTATCTGGTAAGTAGAAAAAGTCACCATTTGGGCCACTGGTGGTAAAATGAACTGGTTAGAGCAAAAATGATTGTTGGGCATAGACTATTAAAACAGTATGCCGTTTAAAATAAATAAAATTAATATTTTTTCTTAATTTTGTAAGTGTCAGTTTTCTCCTCAAGCAGAACTGCTTATCTCTGCCTACTTGTGCCTATACATGGGCCAACTCTGACTGGAAGTTGGACAAAAAAGTCTGACCAGTTTAGGCTTCGGTTCAGACTCCATTTAATTCCGAGCCCGTAATTAGGTACAAATATAATCACACTCAAAAAACTATAATAAGAACTTAACAGACGCAATAAAAAAGAGGGATTCACTTAGGTTACATAAACCCACCAGTATGCCTCAACTTGAAATGTAAAATAACTCCATCCCCAGGGTTTACCGAGCCCGTAATTATCTTCTATGTCTGCGGGTTAGAAATTTTGTGCAGTTACAGATGTATTTAATTGACTCAAGCCCACAAGTACAGGATCACAGCCTCAATACGCAAACCATGAAACCATAAGTAGCATTTCAGGGCCTGAACACAGCCAATGGTAAATGAAACCGCCATCATGATGTCCGTAAAACACAGCGTTTAAACAACAAATCATTAGTGTTTAGAAGTCCCATATGCGATCGGACTCACAATCCAGAAAAGTTTTTTGCACTTGTATCATTTGCGGCCTTGAAACATCAAAGGAGGAGATAGGTCGGAGTTACAATTTTGACAACCACACTGGTTTTGAGCCTGTCACTCGCAACTTGTAATGCGAGTAGCTAAAATACACCAATTACTGTACTGTATATACTCGAGTATAACGCGACCCGAGTTTAAGCCGAGGCACCTATTTTGCCACAAAATACTGGGTAAAATGAGTGACTCGAGTATAAGCCGAGGGTGGGAAATGTGCTGCCCCCTGTGTCCCTCTTGTACCCTCTGTGTCCCCCCTCTCTCTCCTGTGTCTCTTCTCCCCACTCCCTTCCCTGTGTCTCTTCCCCCCCTCTCCCTTCCCTGTGTCTCTTCCCCCCTTCTCATTCACAACCTCCCTCCTCAACCCCACTCCTCATCCTCAACCTCCTTCCTCATCATCCCTCCTCAACCTCCCTCCTCAACCCCCTCATCCTCAACCCCTTCCTACTCAACCCCCCTCCTCAACCTCCCTCCTCAACCCTACATCCTCATCCTCAACCCCCCCATCCTCAACCCCCTCCTCAACCTCAACCAACCTCCTCATCCTCAACCCCCTCCTCAACCTCCCTCCTCAACCTCAACCCCCTCCTCATCCTCAACCCCCTCCTCAACCTCCCTCCTCAACCTCAACCTCCCTCCTCATCCTCAACCCCCCATTCTCAACCCCCTTCTCAACCTCAACCCCCCTCCTCATCCTCAACCCCCTCCTCAACCTCCCTCCTCAACCTCCCTCGTCATCCTCAGCACCCCTCCTCATCCTCAACCCCCTCCTCAACCCCCATCCTCAACCCCTCCTCAACCTCAACCCCTCCTCAACCTCAACCCCCCTCCTCATCCTCAACCCCCTCCTCTACTTTCACCCTCAACCTCCCTCCTCCACCTCAACCCACCCATCCTTAACCCCTCCTCATACTTCCTCCTCATCCTCAACCTCCCTCCTCATCCTCAACCTCCCTCCTCATCCTCAACCTCCCTCCTCAACCTCCCTCCTCATCCTCAACCTCCCTCCTCAACCTCCCTCCTCAACCTCCCTCGTCATCCTCAGCACCCCTCATTCTAAACCCCCCTCCTCATTCTAAACCCCCCTCCTCATTCTAACCCTCCCTCATTCTACCCCTCTAAATACCCCCCTCTCCCTTTCCCTTCACTTACTTGCATCTGAAGCTCCTCCTCCGGCCTCCGCTCCTTCCGGCTTCTTGACGTTGCACGCATGTGACGTCGCGGCATTAGCATATACCGGGTGCCGGCACCCGGTATATGCTAATGCCGTGGCACGCATGTTGTGTCACGGCATTAGCATATACCGGGTGCCAGCACCCGGTATATGCTAATGCCGTGACGTCACATGCTTGCCACGTCAAGAAGCCGGAGGAGGAGCTTCAGATGCAAGTAAGTGAGGGGAAAGGGAGAGGGGGGTATTTAGAGGGGTAGAATGAGGGGGGGGGGGGGGTTAGAATGAGGAGGGGGGGTTGAGAATGAGGAGGGGGGTTGAGGATGAGGAGGGGGGAGGGAAAGAGACACGGGGGTTAGAGAGACGCGGGGGGTTAGAGAGACACGGAGGGGAGGTTAGAGAGACACGGTGGGGGTTAGAGAGACACGGGGGTTAGAGTGACTCGAGTATAAGCCGAGGGGACCCTTTTTAGCCTTAAAAAAAGGGCTGAAAAACTCGGCTTATACTCGAGTATATACCGTAAATATTAATAAAAGTTACAGGCTGCTTTACGGGCTCCTGTAACTGAATTTGCTCACTTAAATACGGGCCTTAGCATGCTCAGGAAAAGAGGGTTTGATTTTAATGGGTCATGCACTGGGCAGCTACAAGCAGGTTACAATAGAGCTGTTACTCATATGTAGACAGTGGGGGGCGGATCTAATGATGTGATGGGCAGGGCCAATGACATCATAGTTCAGCCTGCTTCCAAGCTCCATAATGGTCCGGACCCCAGACAGAGATGACAACATTGCCTAAAAAGGCAGAAAAAGAACGGCAGCTCTGCTTAGGGGGAGACATCTTTTATTTATCTTAAACTGCATATGTTTTTTCTCTCTGGCAAACAAGCAAACATATGAGCTTTACTTGTAAATGCATTACAGTTGTCCTTTTAGTCAAGCTCCTCAAAAGAGCACACTATAAATATGTTTTCATTTAAAGTGATGTAACAGAGGTTTTAGTTATTGCAGAAATGAAAAGTAGACATTTTATTAATAGAACTGTATTTCTCTGTTATAATTTTTTGGGGAATTGTTTGATAATTGAGGTTGAAGGTTAAAGGACCAAGGCAACCACTTTTCAGATTAAATCTGTTTTTTAGTTAATATTTAATCAATGTGAAAATATACATGTGCAAACAGAAGCAGAGAAAGGCTCGAGCAAGAAAATATAATTTAAAAACACAGTCGTCCTTAATAATGACTGTTGCTTATTTGTATTTTTTTTCGCTGCTGCAGTTTTATTTCTGCAATAACTTAGACCGTGGCAGAGCTGGTAAATGGAGGACCTCAGTCCAAAAAAAAAAAAGGTTTACTTTACTTCTTAGACACAGCCAATAGTAAATGAGACCGGAAGTTAAACGTAATCTGCAATCAGAGGCTAAGGACTATTTAGTGCCAATAAGTAATATTTGCTGATTGGGCTCGCAATCAAGCAATCTATAAAATGCATTAGATCCTCCGTTCTAGTCCATGTCGGTTGCATGATATGTATTAACCCCTTGAGTCCTGGGATCGATATTACTCAGAAATAACATTTAAAAATAATAATTTTTAATAGCATATTTGTGGGTTTGAGGCTGTTCTGCAATTAATTCTAATGTCTTTCCATGCCTTCCCATGCTTTTAAAGTACAGTATTGTGTGTTTGATTGCTGTTACAGCTCTAATAAGTATTTGAAAAAGCCCTTGCGAGTCCTATTTAGTACTCGTAATATTTTTGACGAAAACCTGATAATTTTTTCACTTGCAGGTCAGACTTTATTTGCAAGTTAGAGCTACGGGTCTAATAGAATATCCATTTTGTGTAGCTTTAATTATTTAGACTTCGTAATATTTGAGCTGGACTAAAACCAATGGAGTTCTAAGGCTGATTTTTAATCTTTGGCTGGCTCGTAGTGATTGTGGACGGGGAACTCGTAATCAGATCGCGAGTAGCTAATAGAATATGTGGCAATATTAAGAGTGATTTTAAGTGTGTATAATTTTACGAACTGTTCAATAGAATAGGGCCTATAGTTATTGTACTGCACTCTGGGGAAATGGGCAGGGACAAGTTCACAATGTATTTTCACTCTTTAATTCAAATACCACTTTATGCATGGTCCCTTTTAGGCATATGCCTGCTGTATTACACAACTATATATATATATATATATATATATATATATATATATATATATATATACATATATATATATATAATTTATTTATTTATTTTTTGCTTCTGGGGAACTACAACCCAGGCCTCTCCTGATTTCCACCACCCCACCTCCTCATGGGTCCCCTCAGCCTCACCAGCTCTTGGGATGCTATGCCATCCCTTACCAGAGCATCGTCTCTTGATAATATTTAAGCAAGCCCGTCCCCTTTACTTCTTAGACACAGCCAATAGTAAATGAGATTGTCATCAAGATGTCAGTAAAACATGGAAGTTAGATGTAATCTGCAATCAGAGGCTAAGAATTATTTAGTGGCAGTAAGTAACATTTGCTGATTGGGCTCCCAATCTAGCACTCTATAAAATGCATTAGATTATCAGTTCTAGTCCATGTGGATTTCCTGATATGCATTAACCCCTTGAGTCCCGAAATCGATATTACTCAGAAATAACATTTAAAAATAATAATTTTTAATTACATATTTGTGGGTTTGAGACTGTTCTGCAATTAATTCTATAATGCAGCACTGACACCCCCAGAGGAGGGCCCTGGTGCATTGCACGCTTGAACCAGCAGTAGTTCCACAACTAAAATGAGCCCTTTGTCACTTTGAATACGGAGAGCAGCTTCCTTTTATAAATGGCATTTAATGTATTGTGTGTTTCAAAGGATTTCATGAACACTAAAATCAAATAGGAAATGATCACATTTTGATCAATACCGTGTTCAGGGGTATTTGTTCTGAATACGCAAAGGAAGAAAACACAGGGGAGCGAGGGACTTTTAAACAGGCCAGACATATACATTGCGGTTATGGCTTACAAAGCCAAGGCTGAAACATTAGTGCTCTCCAAGAGAGAGCTGTATGGATTTTAACTGACTCAGTGTATTGATGTTTTTTAGCAGGTTGTCATAAATTATTATAAGAATATTCGAGTGAAAACTTCTGGGGGGGAAATGTTGAGTAGATTTTTTTTAAACCATAGATAATGTTAAAACGAAAAACCATTTTTGTGCAGATAAGCAATAAATTCTAATTATTGCTGAAAAGCAAGGTCAAATCTTGATGCACCAGAAGGATCCATCTTATAAGCATTAGTTTGTCTATATATTTAGTGTTCTCATCAAAGATGACTTATATATATTTACAGCAATACTTATAAGTATATATGAAAATATATAGCAGCTCACAATACTCTAGGCTGAGGCCTAGGACATCAGGAAAAATAGGGAGGCGGTAAAAGTTTTTTTTTACTATTATTTATCTCCTCCTTTCCAAAACGTCCCTATCTTATCTCTGTTCCCCTTATTAATAGTTTCCTACATCATTTGCACTCTCTAGCCCACCCTCTGCTTTTCTTGCACTCTCTTTTGTGCTTTTACTCTTGTTTACTCCAACTTTCCTTTCACTCTTTGAGTCCATTTCTATGGAGAAATCTAACTACCCGTAGTTTATTGTCGCCAGTTTTCTACCTTGTTTGGTTAGGAAATCTGAGGACAATCCACCTCAAACCCAAGTAAAGATGCAACTAATTATCATATTTTGTTTAATCCACCTTACGTAATGATTCGCAGTTCCACTTTTGGCCAAGACCCGAAAGCGTCATGATTGTGCGGCTATTTACCACCACTTTGGTGCTGTGTTCGGCCCAAATAAAATCTCTATCCTGTGGCTATGCAAATGTGCGCTCTGCTTGGTTACCCATTGTTGACCATTACTTGCCAATTAGACTTGGATACTTTGTCTGAAATTGGTTCCATAACCTTGAGCATTCTCAGTCTCCAGTCTACCATGACTATTGGAGTACTGACCAAAGCTATCCCAAATATTACCCAGCCTCAATCTTTAATTATGACCACCTCTTGCTTCTCAAGCTTATTTCCCCTTGCTTCCAGCTACTGATATTCCAGCCAAACACTTCCCAACCCATAAAGAGGCCAATGTGGGATGTGAATATACACACAGTATGTATTAGTGTTACCTTAAAGTGGCAGTATAGGCTGTAGGTAAAGGACTGCAACTAGTTTACCACTTCTTAGTTTAAAAAATTTATTTATATAAAGTCAGCAATAAAGCCATGTGTAAATTAAATGGTTTTAAGTCAATATCAGTTGCCTGGCGTGCTGGATCTGTCTCCACCTCCAGCCCGTCACATGACTCACATTGTGTGGAAACCATTGACATTATCTACCAGATGTTTAATTACCTTGGAGTTGTGAATTAGGTGTTACTTTCATCTGGTAAGATTGTTTTTTGACTAATTTTCCAAACAATAGCTAATTAACAAACAAAACACTGACATCACTAACAACAACAAATGGGGCCTGAACACATATGCATTCAGCACAGGGAAAAGGGGTGATATGTCTCAGCTTGTGAATAAACAGCTTCAATGGCAATGGCTTCCGGGTAAGCAACATGAGTCACAGAATGGGAGAAAGGTGGAGACAGACCCAGCACATTAGGCAGGCAACATTCATTTTAAACCCATTTTCATTACAGATGGCTTTATTGCTGACTTTATAAACACACATTTCTTGAAGTAACAAGTGGTGAAGAAGACTCTCAGTCCTTCGGCTTATACTAGCCCTGGAAATCACGCTAAATTTTAAGCCACATTCAACTTCAAACCCGCAACTCGATCGTTGTAGGCGTATGTCTGCGGATGTGTTGCGCAACTCGATCGCTGTAGGCGTATGTCTGCGGGTGTGTGGCGCAACTCGATCGTTGTAGGCCGTATGTCTGCGGATGTGTTGCGCAACTCGATCGCTGTAGGCGTATGTCTGCGGGTGTGTTGCGCAACTCGATCGTTGTAGGCCGTATGTCTGCGGATGTGTTTGGCAACTCGATCGCTGTAGGCGTATGTCTGCAGGTGTGTTGCGCAGAAATTGAGCAATTGAATAGCGATTTGTGATTGTGCTCTTGCAAAAGTGAAAGATCAAAGACTTTGGGAGGCTGTAAGATACGGGTTTAACAATCGCATTTTTTTCAAGGCCGTAACTTGTAAGCCGTTTGGAGCCTGCAAAAAGACTCCAATTGAATAGCAAATACATTTTGAACCTCACTTACGGTCAACTGGATCGCCCGAAACCTCCATTGAATGGTGGTCATATTCTGCAGTATAGACACATTCTGAAATTTTACAGTGGAGGCCTGTGGCCCAAGGGGTCATGAGTTGAAAATCACTGAACAACTAAAAATAACAACAATATTACCCTTATGGCTTAAAGGCTTTTTTTCAGAAACTGAACGATGAACAAACATTCCTTGATCTTTCCACAGGGATTTAAAAAGTGATAGAGATAGCTGTCAAAATCTACGGATTTGGGACCATCAACATGAGAAAGATTTGCTATGTCACTCCAATCATGTTGAGACATAAAGCCATGCAAATAGGTTGTGTAATGTGACTGCCAGAGATAGAGCCTAGAAGACTTTTTCTAGGATTTTAACTTTAATGTGGGTTCAAAGGCCATCTAACGTATCTGCTTACCCCAATGAGCCAGAAACTCCATGTTACAGATTGATCGAATTTAAGTTTCATTCTTCTCCAAAGAGACCTACCATGACTCTTTTCCTGGTGCTTGTTTAGTAAAAATATGTTTTTGTTCTGGACACTGTCTCTTTAAGAACTGAATGGTACCAAACAACCACACCACATCCAGAGGGAGCCCTACAGTTTATCACTTAACCAACAGGAACTAAGTTGAAATGTAGCTAAAGCAAGAGTCTGTCTCCAGCATCTACGGTGGGAAAGCAGCTTTTCCTCAATAGGACCAAATAAGTAATTATCATGTGGTTATAACTGCAATCCTGCAACAAAGAAAACCACAACAATACTTCTGAGGGAGCAAGTGAAGTACCACTTAAACCCATTTGACTCTGGAACCCACATGAATGGGGTCTCAGAATTTTTCAATTGACCTAGTTCCCACAGCTGTAAAGCAATAATTCCTCACATGACAATTCCTACAGCAACATTAAATTCCCTGAACGTGTAAAACCGTAGCGCGAAATGTAGCCAGCAAGACTTGTGGCTATTAAATTGGCCTCTTAAAGCAACACGTCAACCACTTGCGGGTTAAGGCAAAAAAAAGCTACAGGGCGTTGAAATTTTAACTGCCCGCCCGCAAATCCTTTGTTCTGTCAAGCCCGTAACTGCTACGTTCCAATTTAGCTATTAAATTGCAACAAATCCACTGACGTTTGTAACGGAGCTGGAACACGCAGTCCAATATCTCCGCTGGTATACAGTAAAATACCCAAGAGGCACTGCAGTTTCACCATTCCCGACCTCCCATATTGGACGACACACAATTTGGGAGTCAAATGAGTACTGACTTTATTTTGTTATGTGCAGAAATATTTATACCCATCTCTTCCCACAGGCAATACACATGCCCATATTTGGCCGCACAATACACATAAAGAGAACAATAGGTGGGTCACACCTCCCCGAGGCTCCCTGGCAACTTTGATACAATCAGACATTGATTCAATTACACTTCTTTGTTCTTATCTGAGAATGAAAACACTGTATACAATAGACTTCCTTTATCTTATGCGGAGTCTCTGTAACAGGATTATCTCCCATGCCAAGTAGCTGCAAATGTCTGGGACAATATTCTGCAGAGCATAAACCAACATACATGCAGTATAATAGTAGGATCACATTTTAACCATAATAATCATAAAACAGGGTAAAACAGTGATGGGTTCCGTTACACACCTCCCCCGTGACCATAAGCCGGCATACACGGTCTGATCCCAACGGATCGGCCTGGGGATGTCCGGACAAAAGTATTTGTTGGTCAATTCTCTAGTTTGACAACCCATCAGCATTACTAAAATTCACATTGACTCACATTTCACATATCCCCAGATAGCTGGTATCTGAGCGCACAAAACTACTGAATATCGCTCAGATCCTATTCACACAGTTCAATTGCCATGTAACTAAAGTCTTTCCCATAGTCTTTCATCATATGAATGGGCTCCATGGCATAGTTATCTGGGGTATCACCGCTCCCACAGGGCAAGTATTGAATGACCCCCCTGTATGTAAAGGGCCAGAATGAGTGACATACACTCTGGTATGGCCGAATACTGTGTTTGAAGGGCAATATGTCCCAGGGCCATAGTCGCAGGGCAGGAGGCTGGCAATAAGTCCTCTCCAGGACAAAGTGGCGATGGGCACTTTGTCACACATCTCCCCTTTGGGGGAAAGTCTAACCAGGCAACTGGATATTTCGCTGTGGTGATGGGGCAACACGCTGAGGGGACTTGAGGGGCAGAGGCCAGCGGCACTCTGCCCTGATGCCAGCTCTTCTGCTGGTATATCCTGCAGGACATCCTGCTCTGTACAAGGGACAAAGGGAGGGCAGAGGCCGACTGCACTCTGCCCCGCTGTCAGCTCTTCTGCTGGGGTACTTGGGACGTATTCCGGCTCAGTAGCCAGGGAAAGGTGGGGGTCAGTGGAGGTTAACATTTCCTCTGTTAACCCTGGAGCCACCTTAGTAGTTAGCTTGGGAGTGGAATTTGTACTTACCCCCTCCTCCGGTTGTCCCAGTGAGAGTAGTTGGGGATCTGGACAGGCTGTCCAGCATCCCGGTAGGTCAGGCACAGAGACCCTGGTCCCATCTGCGCCATCTGGGGGATTGGTGTCTCCCCTTGTTAGGGTAAGCTGTCGCTGGGGGGAGGGGGCGACATCTTCAGCTCCCTGGGGTACACACTGCCGCTGGGTGGGAAGGACGACACCTTCTGCCCCCTGGGGTTCACACTGCCGCTGGGGAGGAAGGACGACACCTTCTGCCCCCTGGGGTTCACACGGCCGCTGGGGGGGAAGGACGACACCTTCTGCCCCCTGTGGTTCACACTGCTGCTGGGGGGGAAGGACGACACCTTCGGCCCCCTGGGGTTCACACTGCCACTGGGGAGGAAGGACGACACCTTCGGCCCCCTGGGGTACACACTGCCGCTAGGGAGAAAGGACGGCACCTTCTGCTCCCTGGGGTACACACTGCCGCTGGGGAGGAAGGACGACACCTTCAGCTCCCTGTGGTTCACACTGCCGCTGGGGGGGAAGGACGACACCTTCGGCCCCCTGGGGTACACACTGTCGCTGGGGAGGGGAATTAGTTGGAGTATTCCACGTGGAGCGGTTTCTGTTTCTGGGACAGTCTCTCTGCATGTGGCCCTGCTGGTTACACGTGTGGCACCTGATGTACCGTGGAGGGGTTTGGTAGTTCCCACCACCCGGACGCAGTGCTGGGGGGGGGGGGGTTAATGGTGGGAGGTGGGTTAGCAGCTCCCAAGATGGACCGCTCCCGTGCCCGCTGCTTTTCCATTATGAATTTGTGGACATCTGTCATTAACCATTCCAAGGTTTTTATGGGAAGCGTATCTGGGAAAAAGGCCAGTCTGCTTTGGAGTTCTCTTTCAAACTCAGTCTGTGGGGTAATAAGAGGTACTGTAACCATGAGTTCCTTTCTGTCTGCATCCCTGTAGTCCGCGGCCGCCTCCTCCTCCTCATGATGGAACACTGTCTGAAAACTAGCCGGTTCCCTCCTGCTAGTAGTCAGGGGCGCTGTACTGAAACTAGCGTTGCCCTCAATTTGTACTCCACGGAATGGTGTCTCCTGTAGCTGTCCTTCTGACCGTGGGAACAATCCCGCCACTTGCCAACAAATGTAACGGAGCAGGAACACGCAGTCCAAAATCTCCGCTGGTATACGATAAAATACCCAAGAGGCACTACAGTTTCACCATTCCCGACCTCCCATATTGGACGACACACAATTTGGGAGTCAAATGAGTACTGACTTTATTTTGTTATGTGCAGAAATATTTATACCCATCTCTTCCCACAGGCAATACACATGCCCATATTTGGCCGCACAATACACATAAAGAGAACAATAGGTGGGTCACACCTCCCCGAGGCTCCCTGGCAACTTTGATACAATCAGACATTGATTCAATTACACTTCTTTGTTCTTATCTGAGAATGAAAACACTGTATACAATAGACTTCCTTTATCTTATGCGGAGTCTCTGTAACAGGATTATCTCCCATGCCAAGTAGCTGCAAATGTCTGGGACAATATTCTGCAGAGCATAAACCAACATACATGCAGTATAATAGTAGGATCATATTTTAACCATAATAATCATAAAACAGGGTAAAACAGTGATGGGTTCCGTTACAACGTTCAACCCCGTAACCTGCAAATGGAGCCAAAAAGCCAACGGGTACTAGAGAGGGTAAGAGGGGTAAAGTCCTATCCGTAACACTGTAAATGCAAATATACACACCCTACTGAAGTAATAATGAAAGGGAAAGTGATGTTAGGTATTAAAATTAATAGCACAACCTTCTCAAGCTTGCAAATCTGCAATATAAAAATACTTTATTTTCACTTTAATTTCCCTGTTATATCGATCCTGGCAATCAATGTGTTAATACATATAATGGCACTCGCATTGACTAGAATATCATATTTACGGCTTTATCAATATTGCATTATTTCTGGAATGTGGGTCCGATCGAAACTCGTAATTGAACCCCGTAAGACTTTGATATCCCTCCTCCATTTTTCAGTGACGTAATTCTGATGATCTCTGTTGCCATTGGCTCCACCTAAACCCGTAACTACGAGTTTGACTAATTGATCACGTTCACGACCGCACATCCGAGTGAAAAATGTTTTACGGGTTTGCCTCTCAAGTCCGTAACTCGCAGCATGTTCTAATTTTTAATAGCTCCGGCAAAATTTCAAGCTCGCAGTTGTGGAATTTAATATGGCTATTAGTGTTGGCGACATTTGATGAAGTCATTAAGCTTTTATATAGTCAACAGTCTCCTTCAATTAAAGGGGTGTTAGTTCACTTGGGATGTTGAAATATAATATTTTATACTAAATTCCTAAAAAAGTAATTTTATCTTTTTCACTTTGTTCAGTGCATGACTAGAAGATTGGTGAAAGGTAGAGGTCATAAACTACCACTGGTTCATGTTTACAACACTCTCCTGAGAAAACACGGAATAAAGTATCTAACAACATTTTGGTAGCCAAAGCAAACCCATAAGGCTTTGAAATCTAACCTCCATTTTTCAGTGATGTAATGATGACAATCTCATTTGCCATTGGCTCCGTCTAAAGCCGTAACTATGGGTTTGACTAATTGATCATGTTCACGGCCGCATGGCCAACCGGCGCAATAATGGTTTAAGGGCTTGCGTCTATGGCCCGTAACTTGAGACATGGTTCAATTTAATAGCTCTGCAATGCAGCCGAATTTCAAGGTGTGCCAATGCCGATACGGGCTACGAATTTAATGCGGTTGCTAGTGTATATTGAGTTTTGTTATAACATGGACGACTTATGGATGTGAATCGTAACCCCCTGGCCTGGGCAATTGGTAGAGGGACCCTTTGGTTCAGGATTGGCATAGTGTACAATTGCCAACAGTAATAAAGATCAAGCCCAACAATTGAACACTCTAGCAGGTGCTGCAAATGGGTTTCCAGGATGCCAGACACCAGATACAGATAACGTTACAGTACATCAAATGGATGGGTCTCAGACACTCAAGGCATCAAAGGGGTTTAAGTGTATTTGACTGATCATGTTTAGCTCTTGAGGTTACTAAGGTCAGGCATGGCCAGACATATAATTGCCAACCCCAAAGGACTACCAGCACAACTGCTAATGGATAATTCTGATTTTTTTTGGGTTGTTGGCATATTGCTGATTGGCTGAACAATTGTTAGCTGGAAACCAATGGAAAAAGCATGACATTTCCACACCAGCTATTGGGCATTGGCCAGACGGACATGATTACATACATTTCCCCTTCTCTGGAAAAGACTCAGTAGCTGGCATGGAAGTGTTATGGCTTTTTCCTTGGTTTGCAGCTCCCAAATGTTTAGTGAAACCAGCAACACACCAACAACCCAAGAAATTCTGAATTACTCATTAGCAGTCGTGGTGACAGTTTATGGGAAATTGCATGGGGCTGGGATGCCATGTTAGAAGGGGCATGCATTATTGTTTTCATGATGCATTATTGTATTCTGCACATACTTCAATCTTCTGTATTTAGGAAAAAGGGATTATTCGTTATTATTTGAGTCAGGGTTTCTCCTCCCTCTAACTTCTCAAAACTTCCTCTTTGTTACAGAGTGAAAAAAGAAGACATTGCTGCTTCAATGAATAAGTGATTGAAAGAACATTGAATCCCACATATTTAACTGCGCAATTGCAGGAAAGAGATGTCAGGTATGTACCAAATTAACATTAACAGTTGTGAAAGCCTAAAACTTGGTAGTTTTGGGAAAATTAAAGTTTTTGAAAATCAAGATTATGAGTACAGGAATCTATTTTGTGTTTGTTACATCTCATCCTGAGAGCTGAATGGTGAGGATTTATGTTTGTAGTTATCAGTGGAGGGAGGGTGGGGGAGGAGTGAACAGGCAGAAGCCAACAATCTTTGTTTGATATCTGGATAAGACTGAAATTGACTCCACAACCCTTCCCCTCGCTGGACCAGAAGCAGGATGTTGTGTTACACTTAATTATGCTCTTAGTCAGACTCAGAGTTTTGAAACTATTTTTTTCCAGTGTGCAGTGGCCCTTTAAATCACCCCCCCCAATATTACCCCCTTAAATACAATCAGTGCCAATAAAACTAAAAACACTCAACTCATTTAATTAACTTGCATGCCTAAAGAAATATTGAACAAGACTATTGTTCACATGATTTCTTAAAGTGTTTGAGGTTATCTTAGATTAGACATTTGCCTCCCTTCTTGTTTTTGTTAGAGCAGATGTTGACAGTCTCTGGCTTTTGGGCTTGGGAAGAAGTCTGGAGAGAGCCATACAGCCATTTGTTCACATGTCCAAAGGTTGGAGAACCTGTTGCTTACATTGCCCTCTTCAGATACAATGGTGGTTGCCAAAGAGAAGGCGGATTCATGGAATAAAAATAGAGAGAATCAACCAATCCTTGAACTGAGCTCAAAGTCAAGTTAGCAGAGAGTTTTCAGTATCAAATAAAGTGGCAGGTACCATACTAAGGCATACATTATCCTAGATGTCAGGGCAAAGTGGCACTAGGGTAGGGTATCTTTAAGACAGACAAGAGATCAGGGCTGGCGATGGGCTGGAGAGACCTAAGGTCCATAAATCAAGTTTTAAAATTATCAATCAAGGAGAGTATCACATGGAAAGTACTCCCACGGACTAAGTCCTTGCACTTATTTAGTTGCAGTGACCCTGCAAAGATGGATACTATCTGCGTCAGTCTGGAGTGCCCTCGTTTCCATTGCCTCCACCTCTTGAAATATGGCTCACCAATCGTGATTGACACATATTGCTATTGCAAAGGAGATGCCACCCATGATCAGTCACAAAACACAAACTCCAAGAATCACACATGTAAATAAATATCCAACATGTTTCCTTGTCAAAATTAGACGTATAAAGTAAGATGTTTAGTGAAACAAGTGATTGAAAACCAACAGTTTGGTGGGAACAATTTATTATGTTTATAATTATGTGTCCTCAAATTTCCTTATAATTCCTTGTGGTTGGCTTTATTTAGTCATGCTAGATACCTTATATCAACCTACTTGCACTTACTCACTTTTATAACCTTTCTGCAAACCAAATTTCTATTACTTTTACAGCACATTGTGCACTTGAAGGAGACTCGTCTCAGCAGCCTAACATATAACCAATTTATCTGTATTTTTATTACTCAAAATGTATTGTAGATTTAAAGTACATTTCTTAGTATTATCCTGCCTCGAAAATGTGCCTGTAAATCATTCACCATCTCTGCAGCCTGGATATGTATATCCTGAGAAAAAGAACCCAGTTCCTTTCTTTTCAAAGGAATATTCTACTGTCCTGTTTCATGATGACAGAAGATAAACGGTGAGGGATTGGCGCCAAAGCTCGAATGACAGCCAGAAGTTATTTTTGTACTTATCTGGATAATGCTCTGTAAGAGAGAGCAATTCTTTCTTGGGCTTCAGACCAACTGAACGCAGTTTCTATTAGGAGTCACATAGACAAACTGCTAATAGATTCAGATGGCGGTACCTAACTTATAAATTAAGCTGAATTTAACAGAACTGCTCATTCTTAAGAAGGGTAATAATTTAAAAGCGAATTAGCTCAGGCGTTTCTCTAGATGAGGGTCTCATTGCTTTCAGTCAAGATTGTCTCTTTAACAGTTTGTTGTGTAGCCATAAAACAGTGGGGTCTGTTTGTATCTGTAGCATTCTCTGCGTGTTACCCTCCAAATGTGCCCTTTATTGTTTTCTCTCTGATTCCTGAGATCTGTCTTCTCGGTGCTGTGAATTCTGCTAACTCGTAAGTTTTTAACTTGCATTGTTAAAGGGACAGTTACGTCTAAAACACTTCATTGTGCACTTAGAATAATGTTTCATTTGATTATTTAGATGCTGATTAGCAATCAAATCATCATTTTAAGAAAATAGCTCAGTGTAGCTGTTAAAAATTACATGTGAAGCTTAATGTTTTGGATTTCCGCAAAATCTGTTGCTTTTCACTCAGGGGTTGGGAGAGATCTACCCAGATGGATTGTCCTGATAGGACTCCTTATCTGTTGTCCTTATAAGATTGCTTATTTGAATAAACAAAAACAAAATCAGAAGTGCTCAATCCAAGACAGAACTAACCTTGACCCAGCAAGATCCATTGGGTGCCACTATTACCATATAATAACCAGACAGAACACTTGGTGGGAGTACAACGGGCCACGAAGTTTATTGAGTATAACAAATTAGAACAGTAATAACCAATCAGTAATAACCAAAAGTGTGAGGAGCCCGGCCAGCAGCAGCAACCCCACACCTTGAGCCCACGCCCAGGGCCCCAGTACTTGTCACTAAGACACACCCATGAGGTAGGGACAACTCCTTTTTACCACTTGCCCGGGCAACTCCCCTACCCGCCGCTGCGACAATAACAAAAGAATACAGTAAATAAATATACAACACTTGCCAGACATTATAGACAATATTATACCTTTGACCACCCGCTGCAGTTACATTTATATATATATATATATATATATATATATATATATATATATATATCCAAATGTCTAAAAGAAGTAAAAAAAATGGTTTCAGCTCAGAATTCTGAGAAAAACAGTTATTACACTGCATTCTGGGAAGCTGAGCTGGGACATGCAAATGTGCCCACAAATGATTGGCTCTTCAATCCATAGCCATTTTCAAACATGGCTTCCTTTGAGCTTATGCTTGCTGTATTACACAGCTTTTATGCAAAGCCAAGGCTGGATTAAACACAAGCTGAGAATCCTATACATGTACAGCTGTTTCAAGCTTACTGGCTATCATCAGCATGGAGCTGGATCTCAACCTGTATTGTGGAAATTATGAGTAGGTAGTTCACCACAACAATCATTTATAATATGGTGGGCAAAACAGTGATAGAAGCCTCCACCGTAAAGTAAATAAATAGTACATCTGTGTTCACATTTGAATGTCTAAAGCAAGTTAAAAAAACTGTTTCCAGCTCAGAATTCTGAGAAAAACAGTTTTTACACTGCATTCTGGGAAGCTGATATATATACAGTATATATCTTCACTATTATTAGTATTCTTTTTTTGTTATCAATTCCTTCTTTTTTAAGATATACATATATATATATATTTTTTTTTTTCATAATTTACAACTGAATGCAAACATATACAACAGCATAACATAATATTAACATTTTAAAACTAGGGAGGGAGGGAGAGGAGCACCACGCTGGCCATCTGTGGAGTGACAAGATGGAGCCCCTGCACGCCGGACAGGGAGCCTAAGCCCCTCCTGCGGCTGGCCGCCAACCAATCGGCACTCAGGCTCCGCTAGGTTTAAGGGGCACTGCAGCCGAGCCCAAGGAGTCTGGGGCCGCCCTCCGCACCCTACATAATAACACGTTCTGAGGGCAGTCTCTTTTAGCTCACTTGTGCCATTCAGAGGAAGAAATAGCTTGTATTATACCAGTCTGGTCTTACCCGATAGAGTGATCCAGCCTTGATTGGGCCTCATCAGTGAGGTGCAGCTGATGACTCCCTAAGGCACAGTGAGCAAGGTGCAAGGAGTCCACGACTGGAGCTCCCTATCACCCTTAGTGAAACTAGGTCAGATTGTTAATTTGCCTACTTCTCTGCAGTGGATGTTCAGAAAATAATGAGGACAGCTTTGGGTGGTTTCTTTTTACACCTCCAGGGGGTGCAGAGAAGAAACATGCTGAAGCTACAATGCTACTTTCAAATGTAAGTTTTAAAAACTATATTTTTTTCTTCAAATGTTATCATATTGCCAATCAATTACTAAATAAACAAATTAAACCCTATCTATCTATCTATCTATCTATCTATCTATCTATCTATCTATCTATCTATCTATCTGTCTGTCTGTCTGTCTGTCTGTCTGTCTGTCTGTCTGTCTGTCTATCCATCTATCTATCTCTATATCTATCTCTCTATATATATATATATATATATATATATATATATATATATATTTATATATATATATATATATATATATATATATATATATATATATATATATATATATATACAGCGGATATATATATACAGTGCACCCCTGTTAAAATGTCAGGTTTCTGTGCTGTAAAAAAATTTGACAAATATAAATAATTTCAGAACTTTTTCCACTTTTAATGTGACCTATAAACTGTACAACTCAATTACAAAAACAAACTGAAATCTTTTAGGTGAAGGGAAGAAAAAATAATAATAATAATGTGGTTGCATAAGTCTGCACACCCTCTTATAACTAGGGATGTAGCTGTGTTCAGAATTAAGCAATCACATTCCAAATCATGTTAAATAGGAGTCAGCATACACCTGCCATCATTTAAAGTGCCTCTGATTAACCCCAAATAAAATTCAGCTGCTCTAGTTGGTCTTTCCTGAAATGTTCTTAGTTGCATCCCACAGCAAACGCCATGGTCCACAGAGAGCTTCCAAAGCATTAAAGGGATCTCATTGTTAAAAGGTATCAGTCAGGAGAAGGGTACAAAAGAATTTCCTAGGCATTAGATATACCATGGAACACAGTGAAGACAGTCATCATCAAGTGGAGAAAATATGGCACAACAGTGACATTACCAAGAACTGGAGCTCCCTCCAAAATTGATGAAAAGACGAGAAGAAAACTGGTCTGGGAAGCTAACAAGAGGCCTACAGCAACATTAAAGGAGCTGCAGGAATATCTGGCAAGTAATGGCTGTGTGGTACATGTGACAACAATCTCCCGTATTCTTCATATGTCTGGGCTATGGGGGTAGAGTGGCAAGACGAAAGCCTTTTCTTACGAAGAAAAACATCCACTGCACATCACCAAAAGAACACCATACCCACAATGAAACATGGTGGTGGCAGCATCATGCTTTGGGGCTGTTTTTCTTCAGCTGGAACTGGGGCCTTAGTTAAGATAGAGGGAATTATGAACAGTTCCAAATACCAGTCAATATTGGCACAAAACCTTCAGGCTTCTGCTAGAAACCTGAACATGAAGAGGAACTTCATCTTTCAGCATGACAACGACCCAAAGCATACATCCAAATCAACAAAGGAATGGCTTCACCAGAAGAAGATTAAAGTTTTGGAATGGCCCAGCCAGAGCCCAGACCTGAATCCGATTGAAAATCTGTGGGGTGATCTGAAGAGGGCTGTGCACAGGAGATGCCCTCGCAATCTGACAGATTTGGAGTGTTTTTGCAAAGAAGAGTGGGCAAATCTTGCCAAGTCAAAATGTGCCATGCTGATAGACTCATACCCAAAAAGACTGAGTGCTGTAATAAAATCAAAAGATGCTTCAACAAAGTATTAGTTTAAGGGTGTGCATACTTATGCAACCATATTATTTTATTTTTATGTTTTTTTCTTCCCTCTACCTAAAAGAGTTCAGTTTGTTTTTCAATTGAGTTGTACAGTTTATAGGTCACATTAAAGGTGGAAAAAGTTCTGAAATGATTTATCTTTGTCTCATTTTTTTACAGCATAGAAACCTAACATTGTAACAGGGGTGTGTAGACTTTTGATATCCACTGTACATACACATCGGCATATACCATGTGGGAATAAAAGTAAAAGGAGTAAATCCCATGCAATGTGGCTTAACAATGATTTAAAAATCAAGATACGGAGTAAAAAACAGGCATTTAAATTATACAAACAAGGGGGGACAGAGACTGCTTTACGGGAGTATAAGGAAATCAACAAGGCTTGCAAAAGCGCTATTAGACTGGTTAAAATAGAAAATGAAAAATTTATTGTAAAAAGAGAATAAGACTAACCCTAAAATATTTTTTACGTATATTAATGTGAATAAGGCGAGGAAGGAAGCTATAGGAACATTACAATGTGACACAGGTCATCTGAAAATTAGTGACCATGAAAAGGCAGATGAGCTAAATAGGTAATTTTCTTCTGTATACACAAGGGAGGTACCAGTGGTTGGGACACAGCAACATAATGAGGCTACACTACCATTGCCAAATAATTGGTTAACACAGGAAGTAATCCAAAAGCGGTTGGAAAAAATAAATGTTAATAAAGCCCCGGGTCCTGATGGAATACATCCACGGGTACTGAGGGAACTGGGTTCTGTAATAGCCAAACCATTATATTTAATTTTTCAAGATTCACTCAACACAGGGTCTCTACCAGATGACTGGAGAAAAGCAGATGTGATACCTATATTTAAAAAGGGAGCAAGAGCAAATCCTGGGAATTATAGACCAGTGAGCCTCACTTCTGTAGTGGGGAAGCTTTTAGAAGGGTTAATAAGGCATAATATACA
The DNA here is from genome assembly GCA_027410445.1 of Discoglossus pictus. Lineage (NCBI taxonomy): Eukaryota > Metazoa > Chordata > Amphibia > Anura > Alytidae > Discoglossus > Discoglossus pictus. The sequence continues at coordinate 29,943,319 of CM050176.1, read as the reverse complement.
AGACTATGTCTATTTGAAAACAGGGTTATAAGTAGGAGTCAACATGGATTTATGAGGGATAGGTCATGTCAAACAAATCTAATTCGTTTCTATGAGGAGGTTAGTAGGAACCTGGATCAAGGCAACTCAGTGTATGTAATCTTTTTGGATTTTGCAAAGGCTTTTGATACAGTGCCACATGGGAGACTATTGTGCAAACTAAGAGATACAGGAATTGCAGTAAATATCTGCTCATGGATTGAGAGCTGGCTAAAAGACAGGAAGCAAAGGGTTGTTGTAAATGGAAAATACTCCGATTGGACTAATGTGATAAGTGGGGTTCCTCGGGGTTCAGTATTAGGTCCTCTACTTTTTAACATATTTATTAATGACTTAAAGGTGGGATTGGAGTGTGGTGATGACACAGAGTTGTGCAAGGTAATTAAATCAGATAATGATGTGCTTTCCCAACCAAAGGGATTTACATAAAATTGAGGAATGGACATCTAAATGGCATCTAAATGGCAGATGAGATTTAATACGAATAAATTATTATTATTATTATTATTATCGTTTATTTGTAATGCGCCAACATATTCCGTAGCACTATACATAAGTTAAGTTACAGGCAATGACAAGTTCAAGATTCACACATTGCAAAGAGTGGATGGTCCTGTCTTTGAGCTTGGAATCCGGTGTCCATAGCGCTTTCCCAAAAGCACGCGCAGGATTGAAACTCGCAGACTTACAATCTAAAGGTTGAAGTGTGTATGTGGTACAGTAGGGAGAGAGTAGTGCTGAGCATGTTAGGGAGGAAGGTTATAGGCTTCTTTAAAGAGGTGCGTTTTTATTGATGTTTTGAAGGATTTAAGGAAGGAGGATAGTCTGGTGAAGCAAGGTAAAGTTATGCATCTGGGAAGGAAAAATAGCCATGCAATTTACAATCTTAATGGAGAAAATCTAGGTGTATCAGATATTGAAAGGGATTTGGGAGTGCTTGTGGACAACCACCTAGGTAACAGTGCTCAATGCCAAGCAGCAGCTGCAAAGGCAAATAAAATATTAGCATGTATTAAGAAGGGTGTAGAAGCAAGGGAAGCAAATATAATTCTGCAACTATACAAATCTCTTTGTATGCCCTCATTTGGAATATGGAGTACAATTTTGGGCACTACTTCATAAAAAGGACATTTTAGAGCTGGAAAAGGTACAGAGGAGGGCAACAAAACTAATAAAGGGACTGGAGGGGCTAAGTTATGAAGAAAGACTAACCAAATTAAACTTATTTTCTCTAGAAAAAAGGTGTCTAAGAGGAGATATGATTACCTTATATAAATACATTCAGCGTCAGTATAAAGATTTGTCAAGGGAGCTTTTTGTGTCAAGAAGTTTTCAACTGACAAGAGGACATCCCTTCAGGTTAGAAGTAAAAAGATTCCACCTTAAAGAAGGAAAAGGGTTCTTCACAGTAAGGGTGGTTAATCTGTGGAATTCTCTACCAGAGGAGGCGGTGACAGCGGATTTTATAGATAACTTTAAAAGGGGACTGGATTTATTTCTAATTAAAAAAGGGAATTCAGGGTTATCATGGATAATTAGAGAGACAGTATTGATCCAGGGAGAAATCCGATCGCCAGTATCTGGGGTCAGGAAGGAATTATTTTTTTTTTTCCTTTGAGACGATTGGCTAAGTCTCACTTGTTTTTTTTTTTCTGTTTGTCTTCCTCTGGATTAATTAATAATTAAAAATAAAATAATAACAAATTAAATAATTGATTAATAATTAATTAACAACTAATTAATTAATATTTAATCCGCATATTGCAGATCAGAGGAGATCTTAAAAGGTTGAACTTGATGGACTGAAAGTCTTTTTTCAAGCTTAATTACTATGGCCCTCATTCTATTATCGGCCGTAAATCGGCCGTAAGGCTGCGATTCCTTGCGGGGGTTCAGTTACCTCGCGATTCTATTATACGGCCCCGCAAGGATCTCCCCTTACGGCCGGCCGCATATCTTGAAACCGGCCGTAAGCTCAGAAATCTTTAAACGTAAAAATAAATTCAAGCCTGCACTGTACAGCTCTGTAAATGCTAGGGATCATATTGGGGGACATGAGGATTAAAAGGAACCCCCTCTCAAGCTTGCACATCAGCCCAAACCCGAGTTCAAATTAACTGTTTATTTTCCAGCTGCAGCACTCTGGACTTTTTACATGGATATTTTACGTATATTCAAAATAAAATATTTTACGGATTTGAGTATAGGGTAATTATGTGCTATTTTTTCTAACACCGAATATCACTTTATAGTCTTCTCAAAGTGCAGGATGGCTTTATTTGAGCTATTTTATGTGCTTAATTGGTGCTAGCGAGACCTGTTTGCTGCAAGTAAGCTGCGGCTCGTTTTTAGCTTTGCAGACAGGGTTCCCGGAGCAATAGAATCGCAACCAGGCTTTTCTTACGGCCGATTTCCTTGCGGCCATTTTAGATCAAAGGCTTTCCTCCGGCGAGATCGGCCGCAAGAGATAGCAAGGCGCCGTCCGCAAGCCTGCCGGAGTCCCCGGCCTGGAGGGGAATAAAATAGCCGTAAAGCTTGCGGCCGGTCCTTGCGGCCCCACAGCGGCTGCGGCCGTAATAGAATGAGGCCCTATGTAACTATGTAAATGCTTCTGGGGGACTTGGCAAGGGTTTAAAAACTACTTGCGTAGTAAAAATTAAAAAGATTAATCTGCCTACTAGAAGCCCTCTGGGAAAGCCCTCCACACAATCTCTCCCCCTGAGGAATCCGGCTTTGGGACGGGTAACGCGCGTTGGGCAGCAGCAGAGGAGGATGCACCGGTGTGCTTAGAACAGAGTGAGCTACCCACTGGAACCTACGGAGTCCCTCTCCCTTACCGCGGGAGTAGATAGAGTAAGATTTTGGCCCTGTCACAGGGCTGTCCCAGAGGGCTTCTAGTAAGCTGATAAATCTTTTTAATTTTTACCCCATACTGTCACTCCAGATTTGCGGCATTAAGGAGCCTAGTTGGACTGTTTATTTTACTTTGTGCATACTTGTATGTTAACTGATTATTACTGTTGCACCCCTTCAGAGCTATTTCCAGAGATATCTGTGTCTAGCCACTACTGAGCAAGGCATATATATATTCACATTATACATCAGATCACTTCAGCTCTTGATCTCATGATCCAGTCACCTATACCATCTACTTATTTAGTATCACTGAATTTATGTGGAGCTACTAGGACCTAGTGTATATTTTCCAATTTGGAAAAAAAAATCCAATTTTTTCCACTCATTACTACTTGCATGTCTGCTTTTAAACTAGACACCATAGCTATACCAAGGGAATATCGCTGTTTCCTTGCGTCTAAGAGTCTATAGCCACAGACTCTTGGGTTTGTAGCTTATACTCTTTACTTCAGCCAAGATACCTAATACAGCCTATTTAAACACAACCTCTCTCTTGCTTATCACCAGGCATCCGCCCTCTGAGGCTGATTTTATCATTACATTTTATGTGAATCACACCTTCAAGTTAGGTGTGGATATTATTATATTGCTAATAAAAGTTATGTAGGATTTACTGTGCTACTACAGCACTTGTAATGGATTCTACGGAGATTACTATGGCGGACGTTTGCATTTTCTATTGGTTCCTAGGACTGTCTCCTCAATAATTTACGTAAATGCTGGGTTTGGTGTAGTAATATTACACGTGAAAGCAATTGAATACATGTGTAACATTACTGAAAAACGCTCCCACTGTTGAAAACACCTAACTTCCGAATTGAATGACAAATCACTTAGGAATTGAATGAGACCCCACTAACGAATTGAATGAGACCCCACTTCCGAATTGAATGAGACCCTAACTATTTCATTTTCATGTTATCTATTATTGACAAATGTTATCACTCTCTGGGGGAAGAATTGAGGCTACAAAATCGTCACATTTTCTTATGGATTCATAGACCGGTACATTCTCAGCTTCTAGGCAATTGTCTAAATCACTATGAGCATGTGCTAGCCTTGTACCCCTCAAGGGACCAATAGAATTTATCAGCAAACGATAACATGACTCCTTTTTTTTATTTATACTCCTTAATTGTCTCCTCAGCTGCTAATGTTTTTGTGTGTGTGCTTATTACTCTTCCTTCAACAATCTCATACTTATTTCACACTTTTTAGAACTATTTGACCATTAATCTTCTAAGACTTTTTATATATATATTTTTATAGCTCCCCAAGTATTTCTGTCTTTTTTTTACTGCTTTGTATATTTATAATAGCTCCTAATTATATACAGGAACCTGTGTGTCCCTGAAAACTCTATCGCGAGTATGGAAATAGTACAACAATTTAAATTAATAAAACGTGATACAAATGCATTCAAAGGCAAAACTTTATTTTATGTGTTTCCAGAATGAGTGAAGATCGCCAATAACACATAAATTAGTGATCTAAGCTTTGTGTGCAGCGCCTCTTGCCAACACACTGGTGAGACACACTAGAGAGATTTGAAATTACTTTTACGAAATGCCTCATTACATTTAGTAGTGGAAGCAGGAAGTTTCTCATAAAAAAATCATTTTCGTATTTCAGATTCTTTTTTGGCCTTTGTTAAAATAAACTGGAAAGATTGCACTTAATGGCAGATAAGAACGATTCTTTTTATCAATCGCGTTTCTCTCCGATTTAGGACAGTTTTCTTACCACTTCTGATTAGTGGCTATTTCTTGAATCCACCACATTTTCATTTCTAGATAACATTATAAGACGCTGTATGCATTCAGGGGGAGTTATTAGTTATTATATATATATATAGTACATAAATAGTACATTTGTGTTCACATTTAAATGTCTAAAACAAGTTAAAAAAAAAAATGTCATGCTCAGAATTCCAAGAAAAACAGTTATTCCACTGCATTCTGGGAACCTGGGCAGGGACATGCAAATGTACCCACAGAAGTTTCACTCTTTAATCCAAATACCATTTCAAACATGGTTTCTTTTAACTAATGCCTGCTGTATTACACAGCTTTAAGCAAAGCCCAGGATGGATTAGGTACAAGCCAGGAAATCTACCCACAGACAGCACTGTTTTGCGGTTACTGCCTCTCAGTGTGGGGACTGTTTCTAGCTTGTGTAGTAGATTTTTGTACCACAACAATCATTTAATTCATGGTGGGCAAAAGAGCAATGGAAGCCCTATATATGTTTTAGACGTTCAAATGTGGACACAAATGTACTATTTATTTACTGTACTACTGCACGGTGGAGGCTTCTATCGCTCTTTTGCCCACCATAAATTAAATAATTGTTGTGGTAAACTACCTCCTCGCAAAATCTACTACACAAGCTAAGGAACCGGCCCCACGTAGATGAGAGGCAGTAACTTCGAAACATCGGTCTATGAGTGGGTTTCCTGGCTTGTGCATAATCCATCCTAGGTTTTCAATAGAGAATTATTTTAAATGAAACATGGAAGCATAGGTGTGATGGCAGTCAAGCCAAAAAAGCCAATCAGGTTTGACCATTTTATCTACCTAGAAGCTTAGCTTAATGCTTATCAGAGGCATGTTAGAATTCCTTAACTATGTGTGCCCCTCTGGAAGGCCGTGCCACTTCTCTACTACCCTGTAAAGTAGTACTTTCAAATAATAATATTTTTTTTATCTTTTCTTTACATGCACTTTAGATTAATAAAATACAGAGATCAAGTTAGAACGATTTGTATACATTAGATTCTTAGTTATTTTGCTAGAAAGAGCTCCAAAAAAACTCTTTCTTGACTCGCTCACGCTCTCAAGAGCAAATTTCTGGTGTAGAACCACACATCCCCTTCCCGGGTTCTCCCAGGCATGCTGTGTTCTTTTTATGCAAACATGTACTTAGAAGAGAAAAAAATAGCCTGGCAAACTGTTTTCTTCAAGCTCTGGCCATTGTTTTTTTGTGGGCATAGTGCCAGCCAATCAGTTTTGTTCATATCTGTGACATGGAACAGCTCCACTGTGGGTTCATGCATCGAAATAGGAAGTCAGTGGATGGAGCTTGAAACCAATGGTGTGCCAGTCTATCAGTTACTTATGCAATAAAAAAAAAAAAATCCTTTTTTTAAGCTATATATTAACTATAAGTTTATATTATTTTATCTGCTTAGAATAAAATACCTCAATCAATCCTCTTTAGGTCGCTTAGAAGAAAATCATCACATGCGTGCATCATAAAGCAACGCATGAGCCGGCCTCCCAAAATATATGAGAATATGACTATGCCTTCAAGACGAATGATGGCTTGCTGTTCACGTCCTCTTGTACTGGTTGCCCTTAGTGTCAGATTCTTCATAATGTGACACACATTAAATTATTAACATTGAAAGTCACTAAGTGAGGGGAAAAAATGGATTGCGAATAGCAGAGCGAGCCGAGCAGCAAAGAGAGAGGTGAACGCTCGCATCCTGCGCCTAATTTATCAAGGAGTGCTTGAAGGCGCATTAACTAGTGTCCATGAGTAGTCATCTTGTTAAACTCTAGTGAGGAGAGAGGCTATTAACTGCAGCTTAATCAGTAAGTGATCCCATGATAGAGGCACAGCCAGGGGGGCCCTTAGCTTAGTCAATACTTGACTTTGGGGAGTATTTATAAAGCCCTAATGGAGACGCACAATGAAAGGAAGAAGATATTGCCTAGAAATGCCTAGATTGCATTTATAGTTAAATAAATATGCAACTAACAAGTTATCATCATCATATATTTAAAGGGACTCTAGCACAATTACGTTTCTGTGAAGGAGCAGGTTTCTTTGAGCTTTAATAAATGGCCACTTAATTCAGCCGAATTTGGGCCACATCACAGTAAAAATCTCCTAAAAGCATGTTGAAATATTTCTCATTTTTTTCAAATATCTGTATTTTTCACTGTGAAGTGAATACATTAAATCTGTGTTTACATGAGTAATTGACACGTTTTACCACAAAATACTGCGAAAACTTAGTGACTCGTGTATAAGCCGAGGGTGGGAAATGTGCTGCCCCCTGTGTCCCTCTTGTGTCCTCTGTGTCCCACGCTTGTCTACCCTCTGTGCCCCTTCCTTGTGCCCCCCCTCGCTCTCCCCTGTGTCTCTTTTCCCCCTCTCCCTCCCCTGTGTCTGTTCCCCTCCTTTCCCTCCCCGGTGTCTCTCCCCCTCATCCTCCCCTGTGTCTCTTCCCCTCCTCTCCCTCCCCTGTGTCTCTCCCCTCTCCCTCCCTCCCCTGTGTCTCTTTCCCCCTCTCCCTCCCCTGTGTCTCTTTCCCCCTCTCCCTCCCCTGTGTCGCTTTCCCCCTCTCCCTTCCCTGTGTCTCTTCCCCCCTCTCCCTTCCCTGTGTCTCTTTCCTTCCCCTCCCTTATCATCCTCCCCATCCTCCCTACTCAACCCCCTCCTCATCCTCACTCCCTCCTCCTCCTACTTCCTCATCCTCTTTCCTCAACCCCTTCCTCAACCCACCTCATCATCCTCAACTCCCCTCCTCATCCCCCCTCCTCAACCCCCCTCCTCGACCCCCTCCTCATCCTCAACCCCCCTCCTCATCCTCAATCCCCCTCCTCAAACTCTCTCCTCAACCCCCATCCTCAACCCCCCTCCTCATCCTCAACCCCCCTCCTCATCCTCAACCCCCCTCCTCAACCTCTCTCCTCAACCCACCTCCTCATCCTCAACCCCCCTCCCCAACCTCTCTCTTCAACCCCCCTCCTCATCCTCTCTCTTTAACCCCCCTCCTCAACCCACCTCCTCATCCTCCCTCCTCAACCCCCCTCCTCCTCATCCTCAACCCTCATCCTCAACCCCCTCCTCAACTGCCCTCCTCATACTCCCTTCTCATCCTCAACCCCCCTCCTCAACCCCCCCTCCTCAATCTCCCTCCTCAACCCCCCTCCTCATCCTCAACCCCCTCCTTATCCTCAACCCCCTCCTCAACCTCTCTTCTCAACTCCCATCCTCATTCTCCCTCATCAACCCCCCTCCTCAACCCCCCTTCTCATCCTCTCTCCTCAACCCCCCTCCTCCTCATCCTCAACCCTCATCCTCAACCCCCCTACTCATTATCAACCCCCCTCCTCAACCCCCCTCCTCATCCTCAACCCCCCTCCTCATCCCCAACCCCCCTCCTCCCTCATCCTCCCTCCTCAACCCCCCTCCTCACTTTACCCCTCTAATTACCTCCCCCTTTCCCCTCACTTACCTTCCATCAGCAGCTGCTCCTCGGCTCCTCCGCTGGTCTTCCGGCTGTGTCGGGACCCGTCCAATGCTAATGATGTGACGCTCATGTTGATGAGGGAGAATGAGGAGGGGGGTTGAGTAGGGGGGGTTGAAGACGGGGTTGAGGAGGGGGGTTGAGGATGAGGAGGGGGATTGCGGAGGGAGATTGAGGAGGGGGGTTGAGGAGGGAGGATGAGGAGAGGGTTTTTGGAGGGAGGATGAGGAGGGGGGTTGAGGAGGGGGGTTAAGGATGAGGAGGGGGGTTGAGTATGAGGAGGGGGTTGAGGTGGGGGGTTGAGGAGGAAGAATTAGGAGAATGATAAGGGAGGGGGAGGGAAAGAGACACAAGGGAGAGGGGGTGAAAGAGACACAGGGGAGGGAGAGGGGGGAAGAGACACGGGGATGCCCAGACTCGGGGGGGGGGGGGGGGGGGAACAGGGTGACTCGAGTATAAGCCGAGGGGCCCTGTTTGAGCCTTACAAAAAGAGCGGAAAAACTCGGCTTATACTCGAGTATATACGGTACTTTTTGTTTTGTGTATTTTGTACTTATTCTTTTATTTTCTGCATTTAGTTTAAGGTAGGTAGTTTAGGGGGTTAGTGTTATGGACAAAGGGGTTCATATAGACCTCTATTGTGGTATGGATCCATAGAGGTCTATAAGAATCCCTATGGCAAGGGTTAGTATGACATACTGTATGTGTCCATAAGGAGTTCTGTGGTAGGGGTTAGGATACCATTGAGGCTCCAAAGGGACCGCCATGGTAGAGGTTTTATGTTAGATGCCATGGGGGTCTATTGAGAGCCCCCATGGTTATCTGTTAGAATACCATGGATATCCATTGTAAAGAGTTAATGTTAGCTGCCATAGGGTGCCATGTCGAGTGGTAGCTTATGCATTGAGGGCATGGAATGCTATAATGACTTCCATGATAGTTATCAACTGACTCTGGGGGTCTACATTGGCCCCCATAGGGGATAGTGACTACAGGGGTCCATTGGGGTAGTTCTTAATTTATTGTGGATGGATGTACTTAGGGGGTTAATGTGGGGGTTAATGTTCCCTATGGCCCGCTTGAGTGTTGAAGGGATCATGGGGGACACCCGTGCTCAAATGGGGAAGGAGAGTATAGGAGGAGAAGTTGTTAGCCCGGCCCATTGACAATTTTTTTATTAACCCTGTCCCTGCCATGGGAGGGGGTTTATATAAATAGATACATAGATAGATGGATAGATGGGTTAGAGGATGTGAGGGCTAGTGTAGTGTTAGATAGAAGGTAACATTGAGTAGCATTGCTATGGAGTGTACCGAGTTTCAGACTCTGTGTCTTCTCTGGGTATACATAAAGCAGGTTGTGACCACACATTACAGCTAGAGAGTTACATGCAATACCCCTGGGTGCGAGTCAGTAACTTTTACGTGCAATCTTTTTCTATAACTGCACAAATTCTCTCTTATGAATCCCCTTACCTGTGTATGAGCCTTACGGAGATCCTACAGGAGACATGTAATCAAGCTCCTAGTTAGTTCCTATTATAGAGTATTGGACATGCCTTTAAATGCACTGTACACTAGACTTTAATTTGTGAACAGCTTTTATGTTTGACCGTTAAAAGGACATCGTGTTCCCAATTCATGTTGTAGAATTGAAGATATACATTATTAAATCTTTTGTAGAATTTAATGCATTTTTAATTCAATGACTATTATGTAGAAAATGTGAACTTTTTCATCAGTTTTCTGAGCCAGGATTCCTGAGCTATTGTGTTGACCCGGCCCCTACCACTTCTGCAGTCTCGGAAAGGGTTCTAACGTTTTGCAAAATGATACCCATTCTGCATTCTATTTAGGTTTAAACTATAACAAAAATGGGTCTTGGTTTTAAGTATTTTACCCAATGTCCATCTGCTACATTTAGAAATTTGAGAACTAAAAACTCCAGTGCTTTCAATAAGAAAAAAGCAGCTCATTAAAAGGAAAAGGAACAATGGAACAACAAGGATATATATATATATATATATATATATATATATATATATATATATATATATATATATATATATATATACAGTATCTCACAAAAGTGAGTATACCCATCACATTTTTTTAAATATTTTATTATATTTATTCATGTGACAACACTGAAGACATGACCCTCTGCTGTATAACAGTGTAAATTTGCTGTCCCCTCAACTTAACTCAACACACAGCCATTAATGTCTAAACCGTTGTTAACAAAAGTGAGTACACTCTTAAGTGGAAAAGTCCAAATTGGGCCCAAAGTGTCAATATTTTGTGTGGCCACCATTATTTTCCAGCACTGCCTTAACCCTCATGGGCATGGAGTTCACCAGAGCTTCACAGGTTGCCACTGGAGTCCTCTTCCACTCCTCCATGATGACATCACTGAGCTGGTGGATGTTAGAGACCTTGCACTCCCCCACTTTCCGTTTGAGGATATCCCACAGATACTCAATAGGGTTTAGGTCTGGTGACATGCTTGGCTAGTCTATTACCTTTACCTTCAGCTCCTTTAGCAAGGCAGTGGTCGTCTTGGAGGTGTGTTTGGGGTCGTTATCATGTTGGAATACTGTCCTGTGGCCCAGTCTCCGAAGGGAGGGGATCATGCTCTGCTTCAGTATTTCACAGTACATGTTGGCATTCATGGTTCCCTCAATGAACTGTAGCTCCCCAGTGCCGGCAGCACTCGGCAGACTGAGCTACATAGGTAAATAAAATGTCCAAATCGGTAAATAAAATGTCAACACAGTGTAAGCCCATGTATCAACTTAGATATTTTAATGTATATTACAATAAAATGTTTTCTATATTTATCTGTATATATTTTATTTTCAGTAATTGTTGTACATGGAGAGGTGTGTACATATGTATTTATTGATATGTAGTAAATGTATATATGTTTATATTAATGGATTTTCCATTTAATAGCTTATACGTGAATATATATTATATATATCTTTTTACAGAGTGTTCTATCACTGATGAAGCTGCAGAATTGGCAGCAAAACGCGTTAAGATTTTATACTTTTTGGATTCAACAAATATCTGATTGTATCAGTATTATTGGACTAATACAATTATATTTTGCTTATAGATTGCACAGTGTGCAGTGGCATATGTACAGACGTATATATAGGCTCAGCCGCTCAGCGTATTGATCAGAAACAGAAATTCAGAAGTCTGGAACATTGATCCACAAGAGGTCCAAGTGATGAAATAGCTTATGATACCTCATTCCTTTGAGGTATATCAAGGTGAGGGCATAATAGATAAGTGTGAGTGGGTGTGTCCTTATTAAACAAAGGGATTCTACACCAGGAGATTTTGCGCTGTCTCTCCCCTCCCCTCTTATACATGTCATAATGGCTTAACATTTTATTGGACTGAATGACATTTTTGAAAAAAAGGTTTTTAATTGGTATATTTTATGAAAACAATACTGAAAACTGTTCTCCATTGAATTCTAAGTACTATTTATACTATTATAAAGAAGGCGTCATAACTTTTATTATTATTAAACGTGTAATTATATATATATATATATATATATATATATATATATATATATATATATATATGTATATATATATATATATGTATATATATATATATATATATATATATATATATATATATATATATATATATATATATATATATATATGTATATATATATGTGTTGAATAGGTAGAAGCAGGGGTACAGGAACCAGAATAAATTTGGGTGTTGATACAGCATATTCTATACACAGGCTGTAATATAGCTTATATATTCATACATACTAACATACACAAATCTGGTGGGGATTAGTCCCCCACATTCCCCCCAGTATGAGTAATATTACAAAAGAAGTGACATGAAGAGGCAAATCAGGAATGTAGAGTGGAGAGGAGGGGTAGAGGGGCTAACAATTTAAAATGTAAAGCCAAGAGGACAGTAGGGGTAACAAAATAGTATAGGAGGGCAAGAAAGATTATATCATAGTGTAAATATAGTGTAGAGATGCAACGGTGGGAAGAATAGAGACAGATTAAGTAGAGTAGGGATAGAGTATGAGAGGCAAAGCAGATAGCGAAGGGCAGAATAGAGTGGAGAGGGGATTTACAGGTAGGATAGGATAGGGAGATAGTGGCAGAGTAGTTTAGACCCAATATAGAATAGATCAGTTTTATACAATTCGGAGCAGAACAGTATCTGCCTCTCAGTCTGTATCAGCTGCCCCTATATATCTAATAATTCCCCTTTTTCTTATAACTAACGCACCGCTACCTATATCATGACTCAGCTAATTGTGGGCAGTCTCTATAAATGTTTCTTATTTCAGTTACCTCCAACCCAGTTCTATTCTCGACCTATTTATTTTCATAGTAAACTAATCACATGGATATTAGACATAACTATTGTACTGCTGTACAAATGCCATTGTAATATGCGATTATTTCTTTTTTCTTGATGGGCGCCGATACTGTTATTACGGGATCAGGAAATGAATACGTAGTTAAAGCTAATGATAGACCACACTGGGTCTTAACAATCAAACCCACACATGGACACCACTTATCACTGCTTCAACTGGTTTGTGATTGATTTATTAGAAATTATTAGAAAAATGATGATAGGGTTTCCATTTCAAATCTGCTAAGAATTGTTATTCATGAACAGGTTATGAAATTGATGCGGAAAGCTAAATCAGGATATGGTAAAATAAAGCAAGTGATCAAATCTGTCCCAATTTCAACTGCTTATGTATATCTTCATTTTTTACCACTATTCTGGTATTTAAAAAAAACACAGTATTTCCAAATGCAGTGACCTCAGAAGTGCATTTAACATAAAGACAATAAATGGGCTACATAGTCCCTGTCCTGAAGAACTTACAATTTACTTACATGCGGGAAAAGCCAAATACAATCATATTAAGGTAAAGGGTAAGGTTTTTTAAACAGGGTAATGCAACTTAGCCAGGCTATATCAGTTCATTTTATCATCTCTCCTAACTGTGGTGGTAACCTTTAACCATATATGTTTAAAGCTGCTCCAGCAAGATATGATCATTTTTACATTTTTCAAGTTTTTAGCATGGCATTCGTGGTAAATAACAAAATATACAAAATATTGCGGGAAATGAAGCCATTTGTCACTGTAATGCAGTAAAACAAAACTACACATTTTTTTTATATATTTTCTCAGTTTAAACAAATTGTATCATATAGAATCTAAAATTTCAGTGGAGAAAAAATTCTACTGTCAACATTAATCTAAGGACAAAAGTCCAATGAAATAATCATAATATATTATTCTGATTCAGTGTTCCGATATAGAGCCCTATGCTTATCTGGTGCTCTAGCAGTAAAAAGTCTGCGGGAGCTTTTGCCCCTAAATTCTGCACTAATTCAAATCATTCACTGCCCCAAATTACAGCAGTCAGCTCGGATCCGTAAATCCTGACTTAGTCTCAACAGATTTCTGTACAGGGAGCAGCCAAAACAAACGTTACGGATGAGACGGCCCTAGAAACCAATAGGAATTGTGAACGTCATAAATCTTATAATGAGTGGGAAGTGCATGAAAAACTGTCCGTAACTAGCTACAGCAAGGGGAACAGATTATTTATATATATATATATATATATATATATATATATATATATATAAGTAATTGTTTTTTATTTATTAAAGGGATGTGTAAGTGAGCTGGATTATGAATGCATCTGATAGAGTGGAGTTAGAAGTGTATTAAAAATGTGTTATATAAAAATGTTCAGTTTACTTACAAAGTTATTCACACAAAAGTCAAATCCATCTGTTCACACCCACAGGACACTTACGTGAGGAGGGTACACACTGGAAATACAGCAGGGTACATATTTTGACCTTTTTGGTTCAGAGCACAGGAAGTAACTGTTGCAGTTCTTGCACTGAGCACATGCCAGAAGCCACTGGGGTGAAGAATGATACAATGTATTAGCATGATTTTGAATTTTAATGTTATGCTAAATCAGGTGAGATTTTCTATTGGCGTACACGATCAAATGCAAATGCCAAAAAGTGTCAAGGTGTCAGGGAGTAACTCGTAATTTATTGTCAGTGCAAAACTCAATGGAGATTTTGTCCTTGCTTTTCGTCTGTGTCGTGAAGTTCACTGGTAGCAGTGACCCGTAGGAGTTCTCTCTCAATGGTTTAGGTTAAGGGTGATTAGCATAGCTAGGTAGGGTTTACTCTGCATAAGTGCTTTTTCACGAATTAGCATAGGACCCATACTTAGGTGTGAAACTTGGAGAACTATAGGAGAAACTTTCTAGTTTCACATAGTTTTCTATAGACATGAAGCCTCATACCTTTTTATAGCTGGCCCAAAATCTCTATTTTTAAACATGACACTTTATCATAGTATTTTCATAAATCATTCATATTATAACAGAGGGATGATGTGCATCATCATTTTTTTCTCAAAAGGTTTTTATTAGGTAACAGAATAAAAAGAAATCGACATAAAAGCCAAATAACAGCTTTGGCATAATTGGAGTACAATATCACCATATTAGAAAGAACACAGTAAGACTAAAATTATATTGTAAAATATAATAGTACAGTATTAAAGTTGAAATAAATACAAATAAAAAGGCCTATCCCCACCAGTGGGAAAGTCTAAGTGGATCCAAGTTACCTACGTTTTTCGGATTTTCTAGGGAAAAATACTACCATAAATAAAACGGATTAAAAGGCTCAATGTAAAAAACATCAAGAGCCTAAATAAATTCTATGCTGTAAGAATATAATATAACTCTAAATGAGTTAAAGCATTTCAATAAAACACTGTTGAATACACAACAACAAAATTAAATTCAAAATCTATTTTTTGTCCCCAAGGTGTCCAAGTTCAAGTCTTGTAGGTTATTGATTTGGATCCATTACCTGTCCTGTCCTGCTGCCTCCAGCCCCTGGTCCGCATCTCCATTGTAGAGATCAGCAAAAAAAAAAAAGTGTAGTGTTAAACAAGAAGGTTTCATATTATAGGGGGACTATAAGGGGAATTAATCCAAAGATTCCAGATCTGGAAGAATTTAGGCATTAAATGGGTTAGCCTTTCATTTACAGTGATGTAATTCATCTTACTGATAACCGATTGTAGAGCAAGAATGGGAGATTTCCATTGCCTGGCTATGTGGCTCTTTGTAGCTAGCATTAAGTACTGGAGGATTCTATTCTGACATTTTGATATTGAAGGAACGAAGTACCCTAAAAGGCCTATGTCTGCTTTAGCCATGATAGGCGTGTCAAATATAGCTGAGGCTAGATGGAAAACTTTGTTCAAAAGGAGTTGTACCTGGGGGCAGCACCACCAAATGTGGAAAAAGGTTCCAGGGACCTAGCACGCTCTAAAGCAATTAGCATCAGGGGAGCGTTTCCATCTAAATAGTTTATCCGGGGTGATATACGTACTATGAAGGACTTTAATGGAGGTCTCCAAAATATTGCTATAGAGAGATCCTCTGGTTAGGTTTCGCCAGGTCTCTGTATCCCAGCTGCAACTTAGATCTTCTTCCCATTTCTGAATATATTTTGGGGGTGAGGTGGAGGGAAAATAATTGAAAGTGTCACATATTATAATTGTCGAACTGCGAGAAGTCGTCACACTTTGTGTGGTGAGTACGATTTAGGCGATGAGTGCCAAAGGCGCTCATCACTTGCGAGCCTCGTGAAGCGAGGCAATCCGTTCATTTGCAGCACTTAGAGCCATTAAGGCACTAAAACTCACAGCACAGCACTTAGGCGATGAGCACCGAAGGCGCTCATTGCCTGACTTATTAAATTGCCATTCGCCAAATTGAATAGGGCTCTATATAATCATATAGCATCTTTTAAAAAAAAAAGTTTTTACTTTATGAAGAGATTGCTTTTGCACACAAGTTCACTAACTAAATACTTCAGTAAAAAAAAAATGCTATTTGCTTATATAGCGCCATAATCAATTGCCCCATTCTCAATTCAATAAGGCTGTTAGGCTCAAAGCAGTTGACGAATGCGCAACTTAGAAAAAAAAACATTATGAGATGCGGGACTTAGAAAAAAGAAAATACGAGACGCGGAAAATTACGAGGTAGGAAAAATACGATGTTAACGGATGAACTCAAAAATCAAAATACACGAAAAACACAAAGAAAATAAAACAAAAAACAACAAAAACATCACACACAGCACGGGGAACAGCCAGGACGTTTGGAAGTGAGGTGGAACGCAAATTTAAGTTGATTTGAAAGAGTTTCGGCACTCGAAAATTGGCTAAGCGAGAGAAAAAATGTTGGCAAAAAAAAAATGAAAACAAGGATACACGACCCTGGACAGCGCAACGAACCGCCAACTGGGTACCACTTTCACACAGGAATGTACCAGATACAAAATACACTACTACAAAGGACGCCAAATACTCGCAAACCGCATAGCACATAGACAAATGACGCTACTTTACACTGGTAACTTGCAAATCACAACAGTATATATCTACAGTAGCGTTTACACAAATACACCAACGGTTTGCCCTCGCGCACGCAGCCATTTCTAATGCACAGTTTGGACATTCATAAAAATATCTCCACAGGCCAGCAACAGTCCCACTGGACATTATATGCTGCGGGAAAATGAAAAAAAGATTGTTAGCTCTTCAGCCTATTGATTGATGGATATATTCATTACAAATAGGTAAAGTATATTAATTCATTAAGTAATTAATTATTATTTACAAAAATATAGACATATGTATCTGTCTTTGTGATGAGCGCAGAGGCTGCTCAGAGGAGCAAAAGTACACTAGAGGAGAGGCTTGCAATGAGCGCCAAAGGTCCTCAGAGTACAAAAACATTGTGTGGCAAACAGCATTGCCATGGCTTTAATTTTATTGACTGTCATTTTTTGACGGGCAAGTCGCTAGTCATATAGAATAACCCAAATACCTTTTGTAAGAGGGGCAAAGAGGCATAATCTGGTAAACCAATTTGATGAAGGTTTCCCTAGAGTGTGTTCTAAAGAGGAGGATATTGAATTCTTCTTTTAATTGCTTGAATGTTGAGGTAGAGTTATCTCTATACCAGGAGTATTTCTAACATATTCTTAAACTTAATTCTTAACCAAAACAGATTTGAAAACCACTGAATTGTTTATATTTGTAATAATTTCTACTTTTATTTTATTTGTTGTAGATTGAGTATTACTATACGGGTTTATGTTCTCATAGAATTATATATAGATCAGATTGTATCTCACTCTCCTCCTCACAATATAAGTACTTTCAAGTCACTATAGATGGTTGTGACCTCGTAAAACTGCTAATCAAAATAAAAAAAATGGTAGAATCGTTTTTTTTTAGAAGTTGGTTGCTTTGTATAGTCATGAGTTTGTGTGACAGTGGTGTGTTTCTGTCGTTTGGTCATTTAGTCATGTCCGACTGTCCGTGATCCTATGGATGGAGAATGCCAGGAACATATTGTGTCTGGTTGTACTTATCCACAAGGATGGCAAGGATACTGGATTGAGTTGCCAGTTCCTTCTCCAGTGGACAGAGATTTGCCTGACCTCTCTTTTGCAACTTGGGTGACCCTACATTGTATAGCTCAGAGCTTCATTGAAGTACACAGGCCCCTTCACCACAACGATAAAGGCATGTTTTATTAATTCAACTTTATTTGTGTATGGTTTTACATAGGCAACTGTCAGTGTCCTCTTAAAGGGGATGTTATGTATTTGTATCTCCATGCAAAAAAACTAAAATTGCAATTAGTATACTAAAGTAAAACATATTTTTAAGATGTGCCATAAGCTTATATGCTCAAATGGCTCCTCCACCCCAATAGTTCTCCTTTACATCAAGAAGCCCCACCAATCTTGGTCACATGAATATCCAGAGATTTAATTATGGAGGAATGGCAACACTGGATTGTTAATATAAAAGAGAAATGGTACACTTTGTTTAGGATACTTTTAGGAAATTACATTTTAAAGATTTTATTTTTATTTTAGTACAATGACTTATTTTTACGAATACACAACTATTGATGCAAAAACGAATTACAAAAACAATCCCTGTGTTAGGTATAAGGGCCCAGGATGACTTGGACCTTGAAAAGCAGATTCTCTGATAATGCTTAGAAACCGTGACATGTAAAGAGCCATCATCACGTGGGGAGAGGCCACAGCTGTTATGTGCTTGATATGATCAGCAGTCCAGACACAGACATTAACATGATGTACATATAGATGTACAGCACCTCTGGTATTGTCACACACAGCCCAGGGGACACAGGTGCGTCCTTATCAAATCCACTTTAATCCACTTTGTCACTAAACAATACAAAAGATCTGAAATGCAAAGAATTATCCATGCTGGCAGCTTGCAAGGATGGCATTTTACCATGTGTTGGCATATTACAATAACCGATACACATATACACGGGACTGTATGGCATCACAGAGTTACAATTTAGCTGTCACTGTTTTGCACTAATTTGGGCATACAGAGTTAGGAATAATTACATGTGCATCACTACGGGAATCTGGAGTCAAGTTTCTTTAAAGCACAACATATGTTAAAAACAAACACAAAGTACACCCACTTTATGTCATATGAGAGAGAAGAGAATATGCAAAACTAATTGTAAGAAAGGAAGATTTTACATTAAAATTAATTTGCCTTCATCTCACTGTTTCTCATGCAATCTCTCTCTTATTTACCTTCATCTCACCCTTTCTCATGCAGTCTCTCTCTTATTTATCTTCATCTCACCCTTTCTCATGCAGTCTCTCTCTTATTTGCCTTCATCTCACCCTTTCTCATGCAGTCTGTCTCTTCTTTGCCTTCATCTCACCATTTCTCATGCAGTCTATCTCTTCTTTGCCATCTCACCGTAATGTAGTCTCCCTTATGCCTTCTCCATTTATCTTCCACTCTCTCACATTCCTACATCCCATTCAGTCTCTCTCATGCCTTCTCTCTGTATCTTACACTATATCATACTCTCTGGTCTCATCCAGTCACTCTTTTTCTCTTTCATGTTATATACTGAGCTCTCTTTCTTTGTTTCTCTTTCAAAGTTAGAAAAAGACTTTCTAACTTTGCATACCTTCCTACATAAGCAAACTTTCAATACCTCCTGACCCTTGCTATTCCTTATCTTTTCTGCCTCTTTTGCAAAAAAGCATGTGCTACAAAGATTTTAAGCTCAAAACAGAGCCCTCCATTTTCTTGAGTTGTTTAATATTGTATTTTTTTGTTGTTCTTATCCCCTGTACTTCGCTACAGAATATGTTGGCGCGTTACAAATAAAATGTAATCATAATAATAAAAATAGTGGTCATCAAGTCTAATTAGTATTTCATGTTTTTGCTGTCTCTCATTATGTCTCTTGTTTTGTCTATTCTCTGTCTCTGATACACTCACTCTCCCAGATATTGCTGTCTCACATTCACGGTATTTCTAATTTTGTTGATTAAACAAGAGAATAATGCAGACCTCTACTAAATGTATACATCAATTAGCTGGCTTCTGTGTATTTCTAAATGTATTACTGATTTATCAGAGATTGATCACATAAGTAATTTTTTGCTCTCTTGTAATTATAATTGTAATTATATATATATATATATATATATATATATATATACAATTTATATACAGTATATATACATACATTATATGGGGGGGGGGCTAAAAGTCCAATACGTAGCACTTCAAATGTAAATAAAAACACACTACTGTACTAATATTAAAAGGGAACGTGATGTTAGGTCTTAGAATGAATAGCACAACATTCTCAAGCCCACAAATCAGCCCAGAAAAATTATTTATTTCATGTATAATTTTTGTGTTATATCGATCCCGGCAATCAATGTGTTAATACATATAATGTAACTAGGATGTGATAGAATATCATATTTGCAGCTTTATTAATATTGCACTATAACTGGAATGTGGGTCCAATCGAAAATCGCAATTATCGTTTATTAATGAAAAAAAAAAAAAAGTAGTATGTTAGATGCATTATCTAATCTGATCTAGCAAGAACATACTGAAGAAAGTACAAATGTCAATGTGGAGGACATGTTCTTACATTTTTCCCAACATTTTCCATTTTTTTTATTTTTTTTATTGTTTGTTTGTGAACATTATGATCCTTTAATGTAAGAAACGATATAGTATGCTATATCCAATTAGCCCTACAGAGAAGAGAGATAAATTAGAAATACATAAAATAACTAGATCGAGAGACAGATAGAAAGAGAGAGAAGAAAAAAAAAAAAAAGACGAGGTGGGTAGGAGGGGTGCGGGGGGGAATCTTTAGTATACCTCTTGCTCGTTAGCATTAGTATCTGCTGATTGTTAATCCCATCCAATTTGAAGCTCCCACATATCCCAGCATGGAGCCCATTTTTTGAATCAGGTGGGAGTATTGATGCTGTGGTTAGGGCGTCTTGAGTCAACACCTTCATCTCAAGATTCAGGTTGACTGGTGTTTGGTTTCCACATTGCAAGCCAGTTTAACAATTGATCCAGCCGTGTATTGTATGATCTTAAGTGGATATCTCTTGTAGAGTGGCTTTAGCTGACTGGTATCTAAGAGAGAATGATGTGAGAGAGGGAAAGACAGACAACAAGGGATGGACGGCATAGAGACATTGGCATAGAGACATAACCAATTTGAATTATAGACGAATTATGAGAGGAATAGAAAGACAAACAAAAACAGATGCATAGGTAGAAAACTTTATCTCACTGAAATTGTGGGAATGGATGAAAAAGAGAGAGAACGTAATTAAAAAGAGACGGACAGAAGGAAATAATAGACAGATATTTATAGTGAAACAGCGAGTAAGTCAGAAGGGACATGAAAAGAAGAGGGATATATTTATGTAAGTGGGATTTAAACAATACAGTTAAATGTCACCAAATATGTTTTCTAAGAAGACATTTTGTCAAATTACATTAAAATTAACCAGCTTAATAAAATAATTTCAATAGAAAACATAGGATGTGAGCATCAGTGGTGGATCTAGAAAATGGACGGCTCTGGTGCACTGCACCACCTGCACCGCTGGTAGATCCGCCCCTGGCAAGTATATATATATAATTCCCTCTTAATAGTTTGAAATCAGATTAAGAACACGATTAGGCAAGACAATGGCATAAAGCTTATTTTTAATTAGAAAAAATATGTTAATGTCTCCAATCCACCCCATTAAATATTAGTGAGTGTTGCATATATGAGAGGTGAATTTACATTTCTGCAGGAGCAGGTTTGAAGTTAACCTTGCAAGCTGCCTGCTTCTGATCATAAGCAACGAAAGGGAGAGGTGTCAAATTCTAACAATCTCCAATAATATAACAAACCTCCTCCACAACCATCCTACCATTATTTGGTAGATAGGTACTTGCCCTTGGGCTCCAAGTTTCTATACAGAAACCGAGTATGCAAAATGTACTATATTTTGTATATTTTTTCCATGGTTTATGTTAGTCTCAGCATATTAATTGCAGTTTATTTTAGTCTCTTCTGAACATTATTTACTTTGCACAAGAAAATTCTCCAGAATTAATACTATTCAAATTTTAAATAAAATATTGTGCAGGCTACATGGTAATGAAAGGGTTATAGACAAGGCTCTAACTGCTGACATTATCCAGAGTAACCCCCAAGTAATTAAAATACAAGAATTTCCTTCATTAGGCTGTGTGATTACTTATATTAGCATTTATATAAAGTTTCATGTGGCCGTGTAAAAATTCTCATATTGTAAAACAAAAGGTCTGATTCATAAAGTATTTTACACAGGAATTCAAGGTCATTAAAAGGCAGAGAGAATTATAGGCGTGAGTCTTCCTGCTAAAATCAATCCATCAATCAATATAGTTTATTGCACTATTGCTTCTGCTTTAAGATTATCCACAACATGGTACATGCAGTCAGATTATATCCGTCTAACACTGTTCAGTCACTGGCACCGAGATATATTATGTAGCTTCATAAATGCACATGGGTGCTACATTTGCAACTTGTCCTCTAAGAACAAGTGATATAGAACATAGATTAGTCTTATATATTGATTATTCTGGAAAAAAACAGTATGTTAAATATAATTTTGTATACACTTTATGTGTCCTCTGCTTTGCAGTATATAGTGACATATTTGCAATATGGTAAAACACAATAAGACATAACTTGTACATTAGTTGCAAGAGGATCATGTTAAAATATTATCACAAACTAGTCTGTCTCAGCTTGAAAATGTGGTTAATATGTAGGGAGAGTATATTTTATAAATTAAGAGGCATTGCTACCTAAAAATAATGAACATATAGAGGTATATGTATTAAGCATGGATAAAATAGGGGATAATATATACATTATGGAACACACACACACATATATATATATACATACAGTAGACTCTCCATTAACAGGAACTCAAGCAACCAGAAAAATAATTGAATACTGTACTTTAAATAAAAATTACAGTTTCAGAGCTCAACAAATGCCAGGAGCCAGATTGCCATGCCACAAAATGCTTACAGGCCCCTAGATATCATCCACTGTGCGTCTCTGCAATTCAATGTTACCTGGAAGCAGACAGGCATGAGTGACTCAGCCAGGGCAGTGTTGGGGTTACATTCCCCGGGCATGAGTGACGGAGCCAGGGCAGTGTTGGGGTTACATTCCCCGGGCATGAGTGACTGAGCCAGGGCAGTGTTGGGGTTACATTCCCTGGGCATAAGTGACTGAGCCAGTGCAGTGTTGGGGATACATTCCCCGGGCATGAGTGACTGAGCCAGTGCAGTGTTGGGGATACATTCCCCGGGCATGAGTGACTGAGCCAGTGCAGTGTTGGGGTTACATTCCCCGGGGCATGAGTGACTGAGCCAGGGCAGTGTTGGGGTTACATTCCCAGGGCATGGGTGACTGAGCCAGGGCAGTGTTGAGGTCACATTCCCCGGGCATGAGTGACTGAGCCAGGGCAGTGTTGGGGTTACATTCCCCGGGCATGAGTGACTGAGCCAGGGCAGTGTTGGGGTTACATTCCCCGGGCATGAGTGATTGAGCCAGGGCAGTGTTGGGGTTACATTCCCCGGACATGAGTGACTGAGCCAGGGCAGTGTTGGCATTACATTCCCCCGGGCATGAGTGACTGAGCCAGGGCAGTGTTGGGGATACATTCCCCGGACATGAGTGACTGAGCCAGTGCAGTGTTGGGGTTACATTCCCTGGGGCATGAGTGACTGAGCCAGGGCAGTGTTGGGGCTACATTCCCCGGGCATGAGTGACTGAGCCAGGGCAGTGTTGGGGTTACATTCCCCAGGCATGAGTGACTGAGCCAGGGCAGTGTTGGTGTTACATTCCCCGGGCATGAGTGACTGAGCCAGTGCAGTGTTGGGGTTACATTCCCCGGGCATGAGTGACTGAGCCAGGGCAATGTTGGCGTTACATTTCCCGGGCTTGAGTGACTGAGCCAGGGCAGTGATGGGGTTACATTCCCCCGGGGCATGAGTGACTGATCCAGTGCAGTGTTGGGGTTACATTCCCCGGGGCATGAGAGACTGAGCCAGGGCAGTGTTGGGGTTACATTCCCCGGGGCATGAGAGACTGAGCCAGGGCAGTGTTGGGGTTACATTCCCCGGGGCATGAGTGACTGAGTAAGGGCAGTGTTTGGGCTACATTCCCCGGGCATGAGTGACTGAGCCAGGGCAGTGTTGGGGTTACATTCCCCGGGCATGAGTGACTGAGCCAGGGCAGTGTAGGGGTTACATTCCCCGAGGCATGAGTGACTGAGCCAGGGCAATGTTGGCGTTACATTCCCCCGGGCATGAGTGACTGAGCCAGGGCAGTGATGGGGTTACATTCCCCCGGGGCCTGAGTGACTGAGCCAGTGCAGTGTTGGGGTTACATTCCCCGGGGCATGAGAGACTGAGCCAGGGCAGTGTTGGGGTTACATTCCCCGGGGCATGAGTGACTGAGCCAGGGCAGTGTTGGGGTTACATTCCCCGGGCATGAGTGACTGAGCCAGGGCAGTGTTGGGGCTACATTCCCCGGGCATGACGGACTGAGCCAGGGCAGTGTTGGGGTTACATTGCCCCGGGCATGAGTGACTGAGCCAGGGCAGTGTTGGGGTTATATTCCCCGGGGCATGAGAGACTGAGCCAGGGCAGTGTTGGGGTTACATTCCCCGGGCATGAGTGACTGAGCCAGGGCAGTGTTGGTGTTACATTCCCCGGGCATGAGTGACTGAGCCAGTGCAGTGTTGGGGTTACATTCCCCGGGCATGAGTGACTGAGCCAGGGCAGTGTTGGCGTTACATTTCCCGGGCATGAGTGACTGAGCCAGGGCAGTGTTGTGGTTACATTCCGCGGGCATGAGTGACTGAGCCAGGGCAGTGTTGGGGTTACATTCCTGGGCATGAGAGACTGAGCCAGTGCAGTGTTGGGGTTACATTCCCCGGGGCATGAGAGACTGAGCCAGGGCAGTGTTGGGGTTACATTCCCCGGGCATGAGTGACTGAGCCAGGGCAGTGTTGGGGTTACATTCCCCGGGGCATGAGCAACTGAGCCAGGGCAGTGTTGGCGTTACATTCCCCGGGCATAAGTGACTGAGCCAGGGCAGTGTTGGCATTACATTCCCTGGGGCATGAGAGACTGAGCCAGGGCAGTGTTGGGGTTACATTCCCCGGGGCATGAGTGACTGAGCCAGGGCAGTGTTGGGGTTACATTCCCCGGGCATGAGTGACTGAGCCAGGGCAGTGTTGGGGTTACATTCCCCGGGGCATGAGTGACTGAGCCAGGGCAGTGTAGGGGTTACATTCCCCGAGGCATGAGTGACTGAGCCAGGGCAGTGTTGGCGTTACATTCCCCGGGCATGAGTGACTGAGCCAGTGCAGTGTTGGGGTTATATTCCCCGGGCATGAGTGACTGAGCCAGGGCAGTGATGGGGTTACATTCCCCCGGGGCATGAGAGACTGAGCCAGGGCAGTGTTGGGGTTACATTCCCCGGGCATGACTGACTGAGCCAGGGCAGTGTTGGGGTTACATTTCCCGGGCATGAGTGACTGAGCCAGGGCAGTGATGGGGTTACATTCCCCGGGGCATGAGAGACTGAGCCAGGGCAGTGTTGGGGTTACATTCCCTGGGGCATGAGTGACTGAGCCAGGGCAGTGTTGGCGTTACATTCCCCGGGCATGAGTGACTGAGCCAGGGCAGTGTTGGAATTACATTCCCCGGGCACGAGAGACTGAGCCAGGGCAGTGTAGGGGTTACATTCCCCGAGGCATGAGTGACTGAGCCAGGGCAATGTTGGCGTTACATTCCCCCGGGCATGAGTGACTGAGCCAGGGCAGTGATGGGGTTACATTCCCCCGGGGCCTGAGTGACTGAGCCAGTGCAGTGTTGGGGTTACATTCCCCGGGGCATGAGAGACTGAGCCAGGGCAGTGTTGGGGTTACATTCCCCGGGGCATGAGTGACTGAGCCAGGGCAGTGTTGGGGTTACATTCCCCGGGCATGAGTGACTGAGCCAGGGCAGTGTTGGGGCTACATTCCCCGGGCATGACGGACTGAGCCAGGGCAGTGTTGGGGTTACATTGCCCCGGGCATGAGTGACTGAGCCAGGGCAGTGTTGGGGTTATATTCCCCGGGGCATGAGTGACTGAGCCAGGGCAGTGTTGGGGTTACATTCCCCGGGCATGAGTGACTGAGCCAGGGCAGTGTTGGTGTTACATTCCCCGGGCATGAGTGACTGAGCCAGTGCAGTGTTGGGGTTACATTCCCCGGGCATGAGTGACTGAGCCAGGGCAGTGTTGGCGTTACATTTCCCGGGCATGAGTGACTGAGCCAGGGCAGTGATGGGGTTACATTCCCCCGGGGCATGAGTGACTGAGCCAGGGCAGTGTTGGGGTTACATTCCCCAGGGCATGAGAGACTGAGCCAGTGCAGTGTTGGGGTTACATTCCCCGGGGCATGAGAGACTGAGCCAGGGCAGTGTTGGGGTTACATTCCCCGGGGCATGAGTGACTGAGCCAGGGCAGTGTTGGGGTTACATTCCCCGGGGCATGAGCAACTGAGCCAGGGCAGTGTTGGGGTTACATTCCCCGGGCATGAGGGACTGAGCCAGGGCAGTGTTGGGGTTACATTCCCCGGGGCATGAGAGACTGAGCCAGGGCAGTGTTGGGGTTACATTCCCCGGGGCATGAGTGACTGAGCCAGGGCAGTGTTGGGGCTACATTCCCCGGGCATGAGTGACTGAGCCAGGGCAGTGTTGGGGTTACATTCCCCGGGGCATGAGTGACTGAGCCAGGGCAGTGTAGGGGTTACATTCCCCGAGGCATGAGTGACTGAGCCAGGGCAGTGTTGGCGTTACATTCCCCGGGCATGAGTGACTGAGCCAGTGCAGTGTTGGGGTTATATTCCCCAGGCATGAGTGACTGAG
Organism: Discoglossus pictus; assembly: GCA_027410445.1. NCBI lineage: Eukaryota > Metazoa > Chordata > Amphibia > Anura > Alytidae > Discoglossus > Discoglossus pictus. The sequence continues at coordinate 29,916,622 of CM050176.1, read as the reverse complement.
CCAGGGCAGTGATGGGGTTACATTCCCCCGGGGCATGAGAGACTGAGCCAGGGCAGTGTTGGGGTTACATTCCCCGGGCATGACTGACTGAGCCAGGGCAGTGTTGGGGTTACATTTCCCGGGCATGAGTGACTGAGCCAGGGCAGTGATGGGGTTACATTCCCCGGGGCATGAGAGACTGAGCCAGGGCAGTGTTGGGGTTACATTCCCTGGGGCATGAGTGACTGAGCCAGGGCAGTGTTGGCGTTACATTCCCCGGGCATGAGTGACTGAGCCAGGGCAGTGTTGGAATTACATTCCCCGGGCACGAGAGACTGAGCCAGGGCAGTGTTGGGGTTACATTCCCTGGGCATGAGTGACTGAGCCAGGGCAGTGTTGGGGTTACATTTCCCGGGGCATGAGTGACTGAGCCAGTGCAGTGTTGGGTTTACATTCCCCGGTCATGAGTGACTGAGCCAGGGCAGTGTTGGGGTTACATTCCCCGGGCATGAGTGACTGAGCCAGTGCAGTGTTGGGTTTACATTCCCCGGGCATGAGTGACTGAGCCAGTGCAGTGTTGGGGTTACATTCCCCGGGGCATGAGAGACTGAGCCAGGGCAGTGTTGGGGTTACATTCCCCGGGGCATGAGTGACTGAGCCAGGGCAGTGTTGGGGCTACATTCCCCGGGCATGAGTGACTGAGCCAGGGCAGTGTTGGGGTTACATTCCCCGGGGCATGAGTGACTGAGCCAGGGCAGTGTAGGGGTTACATTCCCCGAGGCATGAGTGACTGAGCCAGGGCAGTGTTGGCGTTACATTCCCCGGGCATGAGTGACTGAGCCAGGGCAGTGTTGGGGTTACATTTCCCGGGTTAAGCACTGCAACCTCCAGCCGATCGTACCTGTGTTTAAGTGAGAAGTGAAAGCTGCTGCTGCTAGAACAACACTCACCAACCCTCAATGAGCATAGCATACTATGTGCAGCTAATCTAGGCTTCTTTTAATAGCAACTCTCAAGTAACCAGAAACTACATTTATCCGGCATCTACCAATCCCCATGGGTGCCGGATAACCGAGAGTCTACATTATGTATATATATATATATATATATATATATATATATATATATATATAGTAAATAAAAATTACATCTGTGTTCACATTTGAATGTCTAAAGCAATTTAAAAAAACTGCTTCCAGCTCAGAGTTCCGAGAAAAACAGTTATTACACTGCATTCTGGGAAGTTGAGCTGTATATATATATATATATATATATATATATATATATATATATATATATATATATATATATATATATATATATAATACTTACTGCCTCTTACGAGAACATGTCGGCACTAAACAAATAAAAAATTATAATAATATTTATTCAAAGATATGTTATATTGTAAATATGGAACTCCAGTGGCCCTTTTATAATCAGTATTGTGTGTGTTGTGTTGCTCAGTCGTGTTTGACTCTCTGTGGCCTCATGGATCAGAAAACACCATGCTCACTCACTTGGTATTCATGACAAAGATACCGGATTGGGCTGCCAGTTCTTTCTCCAGTGGGCCCCAGCATACAGCTCCTGGTATTCCTAGGTGGTCTCCCATCCAAGTACTGACCATGCCTAACCCTTTTTGGCTTCAGAGTGGTGTGATCTCTTGGTTCCCTAACTGGAATCGAACCCAGGATGCAGCAGAGAAAGCACTGAATCCTAACCACTGGACCACCAAGGAACCCAATCAGTATTGAGCCTCTTTCAAATATGGTTTTGGACTTATCTATGATCTTCCTTAACATTATCCTACATGCCATCTGAATCCCTTATTCTATTGAAGACCTTCATCTGCTCATCCTAACCTGAAGAGCTTACAATCGAATGTGAATGAGATGATTTACTAACTAAGATAATACACTAATAAAATCCATTTGCAGGCTTTGTGTATTTATCTTCATATACCCAACACTTATCTCCATATACAAAACACTTATCTATGATCTTTCTTAACATTATCCTAATGCCATCTGGATCCCTTATTCTATGGACGACCTTCATCTGTCCACCCTAACCTGAAGAGCTTACAATCAAATATTGTAAGCTCTTCAGGTTACACTAATACAGGCTTTGCATATTTATCTACATATACCCAACACTTATCTCCATATACCCAACACTTACAATTGTGCTCAAAAGTTTGCATACTCTTGGTGAATTGGTAATATATGTACCATTTTTAAAGAAAACATGAGTGAGCAGCAATGCACATTTATTTTATTTCTTATGGGATTCATATTCAACTGTAAGTTATAACAGAATGGCACAATCATAAAACAAAACATGGCAACAAAGACAAAATGAAATTACCCTGTTCAAAAGTTTGCATACCCTTAGTTCTTATTACTGTGTATTGTCGACTTTAGCATCAGTGACAGCGTGCAGTCTTTTGTAATAGTTGTCTATGAGGCCCCTAATTCTTGCAGGTGGTATAGCTGCCCATTCGTCTTGGCAAAATGCCTCCAGGTCATGCAAAGTCTTTGGTCGTCTTGCATGAACCGCATGTTTGAGATCTCCCCAGAGTGGCTTGATGATATTAAGGTCAATAGACTGTGATGGCCACTCCACAACCTTCACCTTTTTCTGCTGTAATCACTGGAGGGTCAACTTGGCCTTTTGCTTAGGGTCATTGTCATGCTAGAAAGTCCTAGAGCGACCCATGTGCAGCCTTCGTGCAGAAAAATGCTAATTGTCTGCCAGTATTTTCTGATAATATGCTGCATTCATCTTGCCATCAATTTTCACAAGATTCCCCGTGCATTTAGAGCTCACCCCCCAAAAAAAACATCAGTGAGCCACCACCATGCTTCACAGTGGGGATGGTATTCTTTTCACTATAGGCCTTGTTGACCCTTCTCCAAACATAGCGCTTATGGCTGTGGTCATAAAGCTTTCTTTTGGTCTCGTCACTCCAGATTACAGTGTGCCAGAAGCTGTGAGGCATGTCAAATTGTTGTTGGGCATATTGTAACCAGGCTTTTTTGTGGCATTGACGTAGTAAATGCTTCTTTCTGGCAACTCGACCATGTAGCTCATTTTTATTCAAGTATCGGCGTATTGTGCTCATTGAAACAACCACACCGTCTTTTTCCAGAGCAGCCTGTAATTCTCCTGAGGTTACCTGTGGGTTTTTCTTTGTATTCTGAACAATTCTTCTGGCATTTGTGGCTGAAATCTTTCTTGGTCTACCAGACCTTGGCTTGGTATCAAGAGATCTCCGAATTCTCCACTTCTTAGTAATTGATTGAACAGTACTGACTGGCATCTTTATGACGTTCCATTACCGTGTTACACAGATCTTTTGACAGTTCTTTTCTGTTCCCCGTGGCTCAGTATCTAGCCTGCTCAGTGCATCCACGTGAGAGCTAATAAACTAATTGACTATTTATACACAGACACTAGTTGCAATTTAAAAAGCCACAGGTGTGGGAAATTAACCTTTAATTGCCATTTTAACCTGTGTGTGTCACATTGTGCGTCTGTAACAAGGCCAAACATTCAAGGGTATGTAAACTTTTGATCAGGGCCATTTGGGTGATTTCTGTTATCATTATGATTTAAAAAGGCGCCAAACAACTATTTGATAATAAATGGATTCATATGATCACTATCCTTCAATAAAAAACATTTATTTTTGCATGATCAGTCATATTTTTAAAATAAATGCCAACATTTCACAATTTTTGCCAGGGTATCAGGGGCATAGGAACTGGGAGGATGGGAGGGGGACAAATGCCCCCAGATCAAATTAATCTGGGACATAAAAATAGCAAAATTAAACTGAATCATGCATTACCAGATTTGGCTATGGAGCAGTTTGTCTTTCTCATGAAAGCTATGACCAATAATATATCTTATATGATATATATATACTAGTACAAACAATGAATAGTACTTTAGTGATTCCATTTAAATGTCTAAAAAATAAGTTAATATACTTACTTCCTGCTCAAAGTTTTCAGAAATACAGTTGATGCACTGCACTCTGGGAAAACTAGGCGGGGATATGCAAATGAGACCACAATGCACGCTCACTCTTATTAATCCAATAACCCTTTTATACATGGCTCCTTTTAAGCTTATATATATATATATATATATATATATATATATATATATATATATATATATATATATTGTATTTGTATAATATACAGTATATGTTAGATATATGTTTAAATAAAAAAAGATAATAAATAAATATATATATTTATATATACACATTTTTTTTATTATATTGGTGCAAGGGGCATTGAGAATTTAAACAAAAAAATGTAAAACATTTTTATAAGGCAACGCAGCAATGGGGTTCCCACACGAGCGGGGTAGATCCGCCCTTCTTCCCATTCTGGGAGTAGAGTTATCCCCCCTCAGATTTTTTTGGTCTCCTATGCCCATGCAGGGTATGCAAACTTTTGAGCACAACTGCATTTATGATCTTCCTTAACATTATCCCACATGCCATCCTAATCCCTTATTCTATGGAAGACCTTCATCTGCCCATCCTAACCTGAAGAGCTTCCAATGAAATATTGTAAGCTCTTCAGGTTACACTAATAAAATCCATTTACAGGCTTGGTGTATTTATCTCCATACACCCCACATAAATTCTCATTCCATAAACAGCCCTTGCCCCTAGACCTACAAGCAAATGCATCTGACTTACACATAGATTTTCCTTTTATTGGCTTAATACTCGCTCTAACTAGATATCGCAGATTGTCTTAGCCACCTGCCTCCTCTCGAGCTCCATCTCTTGCATAAAAATAGGGAACGAAAAAAAAAAAAAACCCTGATCATATCTTATTGTACCTGAAACACTCTGTGATATGTACTAAATATTATGACTGCTGCGAGCCCTGGTATAATTGATTCACCCACACAGGCATTTAGTCTGTGAGCTGTTCGTTTTACAAATTCTATAATTCTTTGAGAAATTCTTTCAGTGGAGAAGATTGTTGCCTGGCCTTAGATTCATTATGGTGATTGAATCCTCTTCAATAGAGGGCTGTTTAAAGAGAGAACATCCCTGCGTGTCTCACTCAGAGTTAAGGTACATAGGTTAAAAGCCTGTCTAGGCAGCATAATTCACTACTGCTGTGCCAAACAATCACATCTTATTCTGACCTTCATATGATACAAAAAGACGGGAGTGGGAAGATACAAGTCATTTTTTTTAACGGCAGTACAATTTAACCCAATATCACAAGCTGCAAGAATTCCTAATTAACTAACCAATTAATAATGCAGAATATTAAAAAAAAAAAACGGAAAAGCAATTTTTTTTTTTTTTTTTCAAAGACTAAATTATAATTAGACTAAGAAAAGCCTGGCTGGCTTTATATCAGTGCATTATAAAGAAGATATTTAAATATTCCAGAATACCTTGCCTATCAGTCATTGTTATGACTTAAAACATCTTGGGCTAAATTAGCTTTTGTTTGTGTGGATTGAGGAGTCGGATGGTTTGAATGACAAAATTAGAATACATCCAAATGACTGAAACAGCCCCTGCTGAAAGAAATATGTATTAGTAATGTGATGGAAAAATCTGCCTTTTCAAATATGTTTGCCTAGTAATGATTTCTGAGCAGAGTATATATTGAAGCACGGCTCTACTAATATTTTATATACCTCTTGCCGCACAGATACACATTGACAGAAAGGCAAAATTAGATTGCGTTCTTGTAATGCTCAGGCAGAAGACTAATATATTAACCATTTTAGCAGAAGGAAACACACATCTTAATAACGAGTATAGCTACAGGTCTTAGAAGAAATAGAGAACCTCATAATCCAAGTCTTCATACAGTGGTGGAGCAGGTGCAACAGGGTAAGGGGTCTCTGGTTCTCTTAGCATATGTGTGTGTTTAGTCGTTCAGTTGTATCCAACTCTCCATGACCCTATGGACTGCAGCACACCAGGCACATCTTGTGTTTGGTTGTGCTTATCCATAAGATTCCTTGGCAAAGATGCATGAATGGGTTTCCAGTTTCTTCACCCGTTGACCTCTCTGCTATGACCTGCCCATCTTGGGTGGCCCTACTTGGTATAGCTCACATTAAGGTGCACAAGCCGTTTCACCAAGACAAGGTAGCAATCCAGAAGTGGGTTACTCTCGTAGCAGCCTTGGGTAAAGGGGGCTCTTAGTTTATTAAGTAAGATGGACAAATAACTATTTTTATACAAAGGTGATCTGTTCAATCAGAGGTGATCTCACCATTTACACATGTTTTTTTTAATTTTTTTATAGATCCCTTCAGGCACTTACCATGTATAGATAAGGGATCTTTCCGGTTATGAGTACTTCAGCAGTTGCAGCAAAGAGCTAGTAGATGGCGTTGCCAAAATGATACACAGTTTGTAAGCGCTGCTGAGTACGTACACAATCTCAAAGCTTAAACCGTCACCCAAACCCTTGCCCTAACCCTCATGCTATGACATCGGCAGCAAAATCTTGGCAGCGACATTTAGTGGATGCCGGAGTACTCATAACTGGAAAGGACCTAGAGAAGTTGCCAGGGGGTACCAAATGATTTTGCACCAAGGCCCTCCATTCTCTAGCGCTGCCACTGGTGATTCCCAAACAATTGTTTTTTTGAGCTACAACAAAAACGTTTCCCAGCTAAAGCCCCCCTGAAATGCTGCAGTTCATAGACTGGCTACTAGGGGGTAACCACCTAGAACAAAGGAGTTACAACAGGAAAGGGAACTTACACATACCAAAAAGGCAAAAATGGGTGCGTGCATATCTTGCATACTCACTCGCAGGGGCTCCTCCACTTCACTGCCTAGGGGCTCCAAAATGGTAGATCCAGCCTTGTTCATAGCATTAATATGTATGGAGAAGAGGAGAAATTGGCGTCATGTGGTAGAAACCAATATATACGGTAATAGATTTTAGGTTCAGGAGGAGAGATATGTGTTCAGAAAAAAAGGAGTGAAAGAACCAGAATGTAAGAATACCTGATAAGAATAATGCTTGGAAATTAAAGTTAGTAGTTTGATAAAATGGTCAACATAAATGCACCTGAAGTTTCTCAACTGCTAAATCTATGTCTTTAAATTCCTGCTTAGTACATATATGATAATGCAGTTGAACGATCTTTAAGGGAATATGCATATGAGAAACAAGGCAAGGGCTACTGCAGGTTCAGCAGGTGCATAGCACCAGAAACCAGTACAGAGTATACTGCGATTAACAGCCAGGTTTAAATGGGAATATTAATTATGGAAAGAAAGAGGTGTAGAAAATAGTAGTTTTATTTGTTTGTTTTTTATTGAGAACTATGGGCACCTACCATGTGTGTCTATATATATATATATATATATATATATATATATATATATATATATATATATATATATACAGAGAGAAAGAGGTTGTTTCTGTGACACCCAAATTATTAGCACCAGGGGCCCTCCATTCATTAGCTCAACCACTGATGAGAAACCCATATTGGTATCAATCTTAAATTTGGCTTCCTGGTTTCAATCCTTAGTCATGATTAATGTAAACTGTGGGATCATGAACCCATAAGATGATTTGTGTGATTATAAGTGATCAGGGGTGAGTATTAGGGGGATTATAGATCACAGAAGAACGCTCAAGGGCTTGAGTGGTCTCTGCAGATAACTATATGTGACTGCCCGCCAGAATAAAGGACCTAATGCTCTAACAGAAGTAGCTAGGCATTGATTACTAATAAGATTCACATTCAATGAGTTAAAAATAACAACATCGAGCATTAAAACTTACTTCCAGAGTTCAGGGGAAAGTAGGATGGGGAATGTAGCTTTGTCTTGCAGGCTGATAAATTTTCAGGCACAATATATCAAAAATGGTATCTACTGTCTGAGATTTTCTGTGTGAAAGTGGCTTCCATTTAATTCCATGGTTTTGTAGTAGTGGCAGTCTATGAATGCTTGACTGGCCTCTCACCTAGTCAAATTGTTCTTACAACCCTTTATGTGTACGCACATACAGTATATTTAAACATGATGTGATTACAATGTGGTCTGGGTATGGCTCCAGAGGGCTAACATTAGCCCTGTCTATCCCTGCCTTTAATATCAGTGAAATAATATTTTACATTTTATACATTAATATTTACAGTTGAATTCCCTGTGTGACAGTGCCCTGGTCGGCATATCACCGTTTAACGGATAACCCCCTAAATATCCAATTGTGAGTTAGATTTGTGCAGACAGGGATAAGGTCATTTTGTGGTTGGTTTTGCAATAGTTTTTTTCTCTCTAATGTGAGTTGCCTTGGTTAGCAAATCAATGGCGCTGCTTCTTAGTAAAATATTAGATTATTGATTTGAATTCCTCGCAGTTAAATGGTTATTCAGAAGCGGCTGCCTTCATACTATTCTCAATCTTTGATTAAAATAAATAGCACATCCTGGAGTATTTTACTGCAGTGCTTTTAAGACAGCAGGTATTGAGAAATTACATTGTGTGGAGAGCTCTTTGGGGCTGGTGGACCATAATATAGGAATATCAGGAGACCATATAAATGAACCTCTTGAAAGCATGTAGATAAGATTTATTAAAAATAAGAATCGGCTACTGAGGTGAGAATTCATTTTAACATTACAAAAAGGTTGACACACAGAACAATATATATATATATATATATATATATATATATATACACACACACACATGGGTAAACAGAATATATAAAACCTAGAAGCCATGAAGAGTTTATAGGAGCCAGACAGGCACAGAGCGCGATACTTCCACCCTTGTGTGTGTGTGTGTGTATATATATATATATATATATATATATATACTGTATATATTATATATATTATATATAAAATCAGCGCTTAATTAAACAAACTAAATACAGTGATCCTATAAATGACTGTCATAGTTCCATTTTATTCTATATGTTCTGGCTACATGTTTTAGATATCCAAAATACATAATTTAGACCATTGGTAGTCAACCTGGTTCCCTACTGCCCACTAGTAAGCAATTCATGCTTTCATTGTGGGCGGTGGTATAATCGCTAGGTGGTGTCACTGGTCAGTGATGTCACACACCTGGGACACCCAGCACCAAGCTTGACTGGTTGGAGAGCTGGTGAGAGAGCCCAGGGACAGCAGTCAGCACCGGGTCACTATCTAGTAAGTACAGGGTGATACATAGCTAGGGACAGCAGTCAGGACCGGATCACTATCTAGTAAGTATAGGGTGATACATAGCTAGGGACAGCAGTCAGGATCGGATCACTATCTAGTAAGTACAGGGCAATACATAGCTAGGGACAGCAGTCAGGACCGGATCACTATCTAGTAAGTACAGGGTGATACATAGCTAGGGTTAGCAAACAGGACCGGATCACTATCTAGTAAGTACAGGGTGATACATAGCTAGGGACAGCAGTCAGGACCAGGTCACTATTTAGTAAGTACAGGTGATACACAGCTAGGGACAGCAGTCAGGTCTGGATCACTATCTAGTAAGTACAGGGTGATACATAGCTAGGGACAGCAGTCAGGACCGGGTCACTATCTAGTAAGTACAGGGCGATACATAGCTAGGGACAGCAGTCAGGACAGGATCACTATCTAGTAAGTACAGGGTGATACATAGCTAGGGACAGCAGTCAGGTCTGGATCACTATCTAGTAAGTACAGGGCGATACATAGCTAGGGACAGCAGTCAGGACCGGGTCACTATCTAGTAAGTACAGGGTGATACATAGCTAGGGACAGCAGTCAGGACCGGATCACTATCTAGTAAGTATAGGGTGATACTTAGCTAGGGACAGCAGTCAGGATCGGATCTCTATCTAGTAAGTACAGGGCAATACATAGCTAGGGACAGCAGTCAGGACTGGATCACTATCTAGTAAGTACAGGGTGATACATAGCTAGGGTTAGCAAACAGGACCGGATCACTATCTAGTAAGCACAGGGTGATACATAGCTAGAGACAGCAGTCAGGAGCGGGTCACTATCTAGTAAGTACAGGGCGATACATAGCTAGGGACAGCAGTCAGGACCGGATCACTATCTAGTAAGTACAGGGCAATACATAGCTAGGGACAGCTGTAAGGACCGGGTCACTATCTAGTAAGTACAGGGTGATACATACCTAGGGACAGCAGTCAGGTCTGGATCACTATCTAGTAAGTAGAGGGTGATACATAGCTAGGGACAGCAGTCAGGACCGGGTCACTATCTAGTAAGTACAGGGTGATACATAGCTAGGGACAGCAGTCAGGACAGGATCACTATCTAGTAAGTACAGGGTGATACATAGCTAGGGACAGCAGTCAGGTCTGGATCACTATCTAGTAAGTACAGGGTGATACATACCTAGGGACAGCAGTCAGGACTGGGTCACTATCTAGTAAGTACAGGGTGATACATAGCTAGGGACAGCAGTCAGGACCGGGTCACTATCTAGTAAGGACAGGGTGATACATAGCTAGGGACAGCAGTCAGGTCTGGATCACTATTTAGTAAGTACAGGGTGATACATAGCTAGGGACAGCAGTCAGGACCGGGTCACTATCTAGTAAGTACAGGGCGATACATAGCTGGGGATAGCAGTCAGGACAGAATCACTATCTAGTAAGTACAGGGTGATACATAGCTAGGGACAGCAGTCAGGACAGGATCACTAACTAGTAAGTACAGGGTGATACATAGCTAGGGACAGCAGTCAGGTCTGGATCACTATCTAGTAAGTACAGGGTGATACATACCTAGGGACAGCAGTCAGGACCGGGTCACTATCTAGTAAGTACAGGGTGATACATAGCTAGGGACAGCAGTCAGGACCGGGTCACTATCTAGTAAGGACAGGGTGATACATAGCTAGGGACAGCAGTCAGGTCTGGATCACTATTTAGTAAGTACAGGGTGATACATAGCTAGGGACAGCAGTCAGGACCGGGTCACTATCTAGTAAGTACAGGGCGATACATAGCTGGGGATAGCAGTCAGGACAGAATCACTATCTAGTAAGTACAAGGTGATACATAGCTAGGAACAGCAGACAGGACTGGATCACTATCTAGTAAGTACAGTGTGATACATAGCTAGGGTCATATGATTTATGTAACCAGAAATGAGAGAGGGTAGACTGAGTTACTGGGGCACCGGTGGGCGGTAAGGAAATTCTACTATTGAAAATGGGAGTGGGTATTAAAAAGTTTAGGACCTCTGATCTAGACCTTCAAACAGTGCCAGAGGTACTGCTAGTGCAACAGGTGCAATGACCATCTACATATATACAATATTTATCAAATCTAATGCTCACCTTTTTCATAGAAAATCGTGTCCTAAATTTGGAGTGCGCATTAGACTCAATGGTGCACTAGATTCAATGGAAACAAGGGAAGCACAGGAAGTGGCACCCAGATAACCCCAGCACAGTGGCACAAAGAGCCTGACAACCAGAGAGCCCCAGCACAGTGGCACACAGAGCCTGGCACCCAGTGAACCCCAGCACAGTGGCACACAGAGCCTGGCACCCAGAGAATCCCAGCAAAGTGGCACACAGAGCCTAGCACCTAGAGAGCCCCAGCACAGTGGCACACAGAGCCTGGCACCCAGAGAGCCCCAGCACAGTGGCACATAGAGCCTGGCACCCAGAGAGCCCCAGCACAGTGGCACACAGAGACTAGCACCCAGAGAGCCCCAGCACAGTGGCACACAGAGCCTGGCACCCAGAGAGCCCCAGCCCCGTGGCACACAGAGCCTAGCACCCAAAGAGCCACAGCACAGTGGCACACAGAGCATGGCACCCAGAGAGCCCCAGCACAGTGGCACACAGAGCATGGCACCCAGAGAGCCCCAGCACAGATGCACACAGGGCCTGGCACCCAGAGAGCCCCAGCACAGTGGCACACAGAGCCTGGCACCCAGAGAGCCCCAGCACAGGGGCACACAGAGCCTGGCACCCAGAGAGCCCCAGCACAGTGGCACACAGAGCCTAGCACACAGAGAGCCACAGCACAGTGGCACACAGAGTATGGCACCCAGAGAGCCCCAGCACAGTGGCACACAGAGCATGGCACCCAGAGAGCCACAGCACAGTGGCACACAGTGCATGGCACCCAGAGAGCACCAGCACAGTGGCACACAGAGCATGGCACCCAGAGAGCCCCAGCACAGATGCACACAGGGCCTGGCACCCAGAGAGCCCCAGCACAGTGGCACACAGAGCCTGGCACCCAGAGAGCCCCAGCACAGTGGCACACATAGCCTGGCACCCAGAGAGCCCCAGCACAGTGGCACACAGAGCCTGGCACCCAGAGAGCCCCAGCACAGTGGCACACAGAGCCTATCACCCAGAGAGCCACAGCACAGTGGCACACATAGCCTGGCACCCAGAGAGCCCCAGCACAGTGGCACACAGAGCCTGGCACCCAGAGAGCCCCAGCACAGATGCACACAGGGCCTGGCACCCAGAGAGCCCCAGCACAGTGGCACACAGAGCCTGGCACCCAGAGAGCCCCAGCACAGTGGCACACAGAGACTAGCACCCAGAGAGCCCCAGCACAGTGGCACCCAGTACCTGGCACCCAGAGATCCCCAGCACAGTGGCACACAGAGCCTGGCACCCAGAGAGCCCCAGCAGAGTGGCACACATAGCCTGGAACCCAGAGAGCCCCAGCACAGTGGCACAAAGAGTCTGGCACCCAGAGAGCCCCAGCACAGTGGCATACGTTGGTAACATAACATAAGTTGGTAACATAAACTCACTGTTCAGTACTTCTTGGACAAATGCGCATTACATTTGCCAGCAAAAACGTTTTTTTTGATTCATGGGTTCCAAATTTGAAGTGCGCATTAGATTCGATGGTGCACTAGATAAATACAGTATTTTTGGCTTTTTTCTTGACCCCTATGGGCACCGGGCACTCCATTTACTAGCTCCATAACTGCCTTGAAATATTTTCTTCCGGCTTCCATTTACTTTACTGAGTTACCTCTTTAAGACAATATTCAGGAGTTTGTGTACTCGTAAACTAAAGAGATCCACATTAGTTCTGTTGTACCCAAATTTTCCTCCAACCTGTAGAGGTGGATCTGCAGAAACCAAAATGGCAGCTTCCACAGCAGCATAATTACATGTAAAATGTAACATATTTGTAACGGAACCCATCACTGTTTTACCCTGTTTTATGGTTATTTAATTATTATGGTTAAAATATGATCACATTGCTGTACTGTAGATATGTTGTTTTATGTTCTACAGAATATATTGGCTCAGAATATTACAGCTACTAGGCTAATAGATAATCCTATTACAGAGACTCCTCATAAGATAAGGAAGTCTATTGTATAAAGTGTTTTCATTATGAGACATAAGAACAAAGAGAAGTATAATCTGATCAATGTCTGATTGTATCAAAGTAGCCAGGTAGCCTCCGCTGGTGGGACCACACCTATTGTCCCTCTATGTGTATTGTGTGGCCAAATAGGGGGGATGTGTATTGCCTGTGGAAAGAGATGTATATATATATTTCTGCATAACAAAATAAAGACAGTATTCTTTGACTCCCAATTGAGTTTCGTCCAATATGGGTGGTCTGGCTTGTGAGACTGCAGTGCTTCTTGGATATTTTACCGTATACCAGCGGAGATATTGGACTTTGTGTTCCAACTCCGTTACAATATTAAAGGGATATTATTTTTTTTTCTTCCTAAAAACAGTTTTCCTAATATCGCATGTAGGTCTTCAAGAGTATAGTTTGAATATAGGACAACAGTGGCCCTTTAATAGAATCAATAGAGCAGGTTCTTGGAGATCTTTGAGACATTGTATAATGTTTAAGAGATCAATCAGAATGCCTGGAAATATTAACCCCATGTTTGCCTGATATTTTTTTCATTTTGCCTTGACTGCTTGTATTCCATACATGTGTATTTACCCCGGTATTTAAACTAAAACTGATACAACATTGTGGGAAATATAGTCCTGTTTCCTTGCAGTTCAGCAAAAGCAAAATGTTTTCATAAAATACTAAATAGTTTAACAGCAAATAAAAAAAAGTATTTTTTCTACTGGCTGCTTTTAAAAATTGTTCTGGTACAACAAATTCAGGAAACCAAGTACATGCCGCCATATTAGTGAAGAATCTCCGTTGCGATTAAAGTTTCATAACCACAATATATTTGTAACTAGTATATAACAAATTTAAACTTGAAGGAGCCATATATACTAAACGGTACACACACACACATCACCCCCACCCAGCAGCCACCCCTCTTAGCCTCCATCCCTGCACAGCACCCAACCCCTCTCAGCACCCACCTCTATCTCTTTTGCTCCCCCCTCACAGCACCAATCCCCCCTGTACTTTGCTGCCATATTGCAGCCCTTGCTCTATTACTTTCTCCCCTGATACATATCCCCAGCAGTTAACTGCTCCACACTGCCACCTCTTGGAGCTTCAGTAGCATACACCAATTTCAGCCCTGGGGCAGAGGCTGAGGGGAGAGGCAAAGGAGGGGTATTCAGAGGGGACCCAGGTGGGGCTATGGTGGGTTGGGTCGGGTGGATGGCCTCTACACTACAGGAAAAAAAAAAAGCAAAAATTATTTTTAATAAAAATTTCACAGCACTGGGCACCTATAGACAATGGCCTTGGTGCACTACTCCACTGGTAGATCCGCCCCTGAATATTCCTCTGTATTATTGCTGAAAAGATCTATTGGATTTAGGAATGTTCTCATGTTATCCATGAACTAATACATAGTTGTAGTAGGGACCCTCTCCCCTGGCAGCTGGGATGTGGCCAAAAACGACATCATCTTGGCCTGAAAAGAGGGCCAAGGCATAGAAGGAATGTTGTGAAAAAGGGGAGAGGTGGGTGGGTTGACTGGCAGCGTGCCTGATTAAGACAGGTGAGTAGGGTTTAAATAGGTGGCGAGGGGAGAGGGACCCTCCCACAATTTCAGGTGTTTATTATTTGTATTAGGGACCCTCTCCCCTGGTAGCTGGGGTGTGGCCAAAAGCTACTTCACCTTGGCCTGAAAAGAGGGCCAAAAATTGACTAGACATTATAGAGTAAGCTGCTTGACAGCTTCTCTTAGCTCTAGTTTCGTGTCGGTATATATCTGGAATAGCGGTTGGTTTTCCACAATTCTAGGGTTTTTGGACGGGATTTTGTATGCGTGAAGCTGATGAGGCTGCTCCGGTTCTGCATGAGTGGCATGAGTAGTTAAATGGTTATGGCCTAGACGGGCGAGGACTAGACTGATGTAGTGGATGAGTGTGGGTGTAAATGGTGGTTGGCTTGAGGTGCTTGGTAATGGGTGTATGTTTGGTTTGAGGTGTAATGCCGAATAGAGATGGTGAAGAGTGGTAGTATGTTACGGTTACTGGAGTGGGCTGGTTTTGGAAAATGATAGGGTTATACGGCATGTGCCTTTGATGAATTAGTTGTCCAGTTTAGTAAGATATACGGATTGAGATTGGGATGTGGTGAATTCGCTTGTACGTAGGAATCAAAAAAGGCAATTTTTGTGGCGGCTGAGGTAGGGGATATGACTGCCGCATGGTTTTGAAGAAAGCTCGGTAATGATGTGCTTGAAAAGGGAGCTATCAATAGGGAGATGTGAAGGTTCAGAGGTTTTAGTGAGGCCTAGAAAAAGAGTTTGACTGAGGAAAAGGATAGGAGAGAATGGTGGAGGAGGAGAGATTGGGCGAGGTTGAATTGGACTGTTGTGAGATAGGTTTTAATTTTAGATGGGTGACGATGTAGGTTGTGCAGTTAGCTGCAAAGGCCAAAAAGGTGGTTAAGGCATGAGCGACTGATGTGAGAGCAACTGAGCAGAGCGACTGTTGTGGAGCGACTGAGCAGAGCGACTGGTGCGAGAGCAACCGAGTAGATCGACTGGTGTGAGAGTGACTGAGTAGAGCGCTGAAATGGGCGCCGAGAATGAGCACCTGGGTAGGGCACTGAGAGTGAGCGACTGGTTAGGGCGACTGGGTAGGGTGCCGAAACAGAGTATAGAGACTGAGCTTCTGGTTACAGCGACTGAGTAGGGTGTCTGGTTAGAGCGTCTGGTTGGAGCGACTGGTTAAAACGACTAGGTAGGGCACCGAGATGGAGCGCTGAGACTGAGCGCCTGGTTAGGGCGACTGGGTAGATGCCGAGACTGGGCATCTGTTAGAGCAACTGGTAAGGTGCCGAGCCTGGCCTGGTTAGAGCGTCTGGTTGGACCAACTGGGTAGAGCGCCGAGACAGAGTACCGAGACTGAGCTTCTGGTTAAAGCGACTGGGTAGAGCGACTGGGTAGAGCGACGAGACTGAGCGCCGAGACTGAGCATCTGGTTAGAGAGACTGGTTAGAGCGACTGGGTAGGACACCGAGACTGCGTGTGGAGACTGAGCGCCTGGGTAGGGTGATGAGACAGAGCGCTGAGACTGAGCATCTGGTTAAAGCGACTAGGTAGGTGCTGAGACTGGGTGTCTGTTAGAGTGACTAGTAGGGCGCAGAGACGGAGTGCCTGGTTAGAGCGTCAGGTTGTAGCGACTGGGTAGAGCGGCGAGACTGAGCATCAGGTTAGAGCGACTGGGTAGGGTGTCAAGACTGAGCAGCGAGCCTGAGCGACTGGTTAGAGCATCTGGTTGGAGCGACAGGGTAGGGCACTGAGACAGGGCATCAGGTTGGAGTGACAGGGTAGAACGCTGAGACAGAGCATCAGGTTAGAGCGACTGGGTGGGGTGTCGAGACTGAGCCCCTGGTTAGAGCGACTAGTTGGGGCGCCGAGACAGAGCGATGAGACTGAGAATCTGGTTATAACGACCGGGTATGGTACAGACACTGGAGCAGAGACTGAGCACTTGTTTAGAGCGTCTGGTTAGAGCGTTTGGGTAGGGGGCCAAGACAGAGCGCCAAGACCGAGCATCTGGTTAGAGCGACTGGGTAGGGTACTAAGACTGAGCATCTGGTTAGTGTAGGGCGATGAGACTGTGCACCTGTTCGGAGTGTCTGGGTAGGGCGCCGAGACTGAGTGCCTGGTTAGGGCATTTGGTTAGAGCGACTGGTTGAGATGCCGAGACAGAGCACTGAGACAGAGCATCTGGTTATAGCGCCGAGACTGCCGCAGAGACTGAACATCTTGTTAGAGCAACTAGGTAGGGCGCCGAGAATGAGCATCTGGTTAGGTTAGTGCGCCGTTGAAGTGCACGGGGGGGGGGGATGTCTGCGCACCTGATGGAGGACAGTGGCAACGAGCGGGGAACGGGGAATAGTGAGAAGTGGGCGGCTAGTGAAGGGCAGCGGGCGAGAAACCTTCGGGTTTAGTGGGCAAAGGGGGAAAAGGAGGGAGGATCCGCAGACCTCTGGGGAAGGCGGAGAGGAGTCGGGTGGCCGGAGAGAGGTAGGCGGGCTATGACATGGGAGCAAGTAGAAGAGCCGGAGCGAAAAATGGTGCAGGCATGGCGGCGCATTGGAGCGGAAGGGAAGGAGGAGAGTTTGGGCCAGCCATGGCTGAGTGCGAGTGGCGTAGCCGGCACTAAGAGGAACGGAGAAGAGTGAGAGAGAGAGGGGAAAGTTTATTTGAGCACGTGCAACGGTCTGGGCCCTTTCACCTGCTCACATTGGAAGGTAATGCAGAAGTATGTAAGGGAAGTGCAGTGCTCATAACCCATAGAGGGGAAGTGGTGAGACGCTGTGAGTCAGGAGGCGCAGGGACTGATAACACCAAGTCCGGGAGTGATTGATGTGCTTGGCGGGGAGCGGCAGATTATTATATGGTGTATACACCAGGGATGAACATGAAAGGGCTCTATATGTCCGGGGGAGGACATGGAGGGGGAGCAAACATCAGGTGTGACAGGTGGTAATGGGAGAGTGTGGAGGGGAAATACGCCATGGGGGAGGGAGGTGAGCAGGGGGAGCCCGAGGCTTGGGAGAGAGGGGTAGGGAGAAAATAGGAGCAACGAGCTTGGCCGGCACGAGGAGGCAAGGAGGAGAGCAGGTGGGTGGGAGAGCACGTGGCTAGGGAGAGAGGGGCAGGGAGAAAAATTGAGCAACGGGCGGCAGAGGGCGAGAAGAGGTGTGAGGACAGGGACAGTGAAAGGAGCGGGGGGCACCCGGCGAGGTAGACAGGGAACAGGTGGAGGGTAGTAGTGGCGTATAGAAGCTCTCAGCGGGAGAGAAACAGGCAACAATCTGCCAAGGGACGCAGCAGGTAGCGGGGGGGGGGGGGGGGGGGGGAGTGAAGAGGGAAAGGCAGGATTAAGGGGGCGACTTACAATGCAGGGACTCCCGAGCTTCACGGCATATGGTGAAGGAGTAGAGCAGCAGGGATCCTCCTAGGAGGTTGACTGGCAGCGTGCTTGATGAAGACAGGTGAGTGGGGTTTAGATAGGTGTCGTGGAGAGAGGGACCCTCCCACGATTTCAGGGGTTCACCTGATTATTTGGCAAAAAATCCCTATAAAGCCCACTAAAATAGCTCTTCAGAACAGCTTTTGTTGCTATAAAAAGTTAATGTAAGTAATGTATTTATATTATATCTTTGTTTGCCAGATTAAACAAGCCAATGGAGCAGAGCACTGATCCCAAAAGAGTGCGATTTGGACCAGCAGAAGATCCAGGAGGAGTTTTTCCCCTATATTGAGAGGAAGGAGTGGACAGAAGAAGCCCTTCTCTGGATCTTGGTTATAGTTCCCATATAAAAGAAACTCAAGTTAATTTTTTTCCTTAATTTCTAGCATTTACACACAGTGGCGTAGTTAGAGCTTTTGCCACCCGTGGCCATGCCAGAATTTGACGACCCCCCCCCCCCCCCCCCTGGCATACTCCGGCGGGAGCCACAGGTGGCAAAATGACATACACAGACTTACACATACACTCACAAACACAGAGGCACACATTCACAGAGACGCACTCATACAACCAAACACACACAGTTTTTCACTCACACTCACACACACAGACTTTCACATACACTCACAGACACACTCATGGACACACACAAACACAAACAGACTTACACACACATTTACACACAGACGGACACACACAAAGACACAAATTCACACAGATACAAGCACTCACACAGACACATGCACTCGCACAGACACACTCACACAGACACTCACACAGACACTCACACTTACAGACACACTCATGGACACACACACTCACACAGACACACAAAGACTTACACACACATTTACACAAAGATACAGACACATACACTCACAAAGACACACACATTTACAAAGACACACACGCTCACAAAGACACACACACTCACACAGACACTCACACTGACACACGCTCTCACACAGACACACACACTCACAGCAGCTGGTGCCGTCACAAGAAGGTTAAGCCAGGGGTGGTCCACCCATCTTGCTCCCCCCTTCCTACGCCAGTGTTTACACAATATATTCCAGGGGAGTAGAAAATTATAAAACTAAATGAATATGAAGATATATATATATATATATATATATATATACACACACATTTATTCAAAGAAAGCTAGGCAAGTAACATCAGTTAAATGTCAATGAGACATTAAAGGGGCATGGATGGAATACATCAATAACACTCTATATCATCAGAGCACTTGAAAACATTTATTATGAGTTTTTATATCACCAAGTTCTTCAGCTCTGCAGGTTTTGCAAGGACCAAAAATCACAATCATCTTGTGAAAGGTGATAAATTCTCTTTGCAGCAACAAATAATATCAGCTTAATCCTTTGAATTCGCTATACTATTTATTCTCAAAAGAAACTAAATAGGATTTATTGCAATGCAGACAATATATATTGCATTTAAAAGGAGCTTGCAATTTATGGTCATTTCAGGAACTGTGAGATTACTCACATAAACTCAGTAAATTGTGCGGTGCAAGCCAGACTTCTATCCACTCAATGGAAAACAAAGAAGTTGAGCACTACTATTACTTACAGGCAGGGTTACCCATTAGGCAAACTAGGCATAGAGGGTGCTTCCCTGTGAGGGGCGCCTGTTTTTTACCTTACAAAACCCCCAAAATTAGTTTACTGTGTTTCTTGCGTAGTGTAGACAAATGGCAGAAATTGCACCAGTTAAACAGAAGCAGCATAAGTAAGTGTTTATAATGTTTTTTTTCCACTAAAATGCTTTTTTTTTGTAAGGAAATATTAATAGAAAGTAGGTAGGTGATTTTCTTGCTGCCCTCCCATAGAAAATATAAATAATACAGCCCACTGTCAAATGCATTTAATAAGCAAGTAATATCTTGATGTGTGTAGGAGTGGCAATGTCATAAAAATTGAGAAATATCTGTGATTTTCTATCACAGCAAGAGAGTGATGTACATGCACAGAAATGGGAAGAATGGCTGCATGCATACCCTGCGCATGCACCCACAGGGACTCCTCCACTTCACTGCCCAGGCACTCCAAAAAGGTAGATCGGCCACTGCTTATAGGACAGAATTTTAATACAATTATAAAACAAAGCTTCCAATTATATTATGTATGATATTATATATTAGATTATTTACACAATTTCTACATAATTCTGAACGCTGTACATGATTGAGCAGTTTTAATGACTTCAGTGGCCCTTTAGCAGGGTTTAGTGAACCTACTCCATAAACCTTCACCTAAAACATCAGGTGTTAAATGTGATGTGGAGCGCAGTCGCTAATTAAACCCTAGGTGCATGTACCTCTCAATGTCACAACCGCGGTTAATTACTCAAGGGATACTGTTAAACAATAGACTGTATACATTTACATTGTATCTTAAACAATAGACAATATCCGTTTAAAGTTTGATTTTCAATAAATAACTAAAAGAGCCGCCTTTCCCTCGGTATGAGGTGAAGCTTCTCGCCTACTATAACTCTAGTGATTGAATACTATATAAAGTACAATGATAATAAAAAATTAAAGTGTTCTTACACGTCTGCTGTTGAAGGGCAAAATGCGGCACAAATTACAATTGGAAAGTAAGCAAGTGCATAAAGTCTCATTACATGTTAATCTGTGTTCTAGATGTCAGAATCCCCAATACTCTCCGCTCCTGGTATTTAGAGGTCGTTCATGACTATGAAGCAGCCTGTGCGCATAAAGCAAAAAAGATCACTTTTGGGAACAGTTATATGTCATAGTTTAGGCTTGTTAAAGTAAAACTTTAGCAGGAATGGACAGTAGAAGCGAATGTGCACATACCTTGTGTGTTAAGTCATTTTTTTCTGCATTTATGCTATTAAAGGGATTCTGGCATGTTGTTTTTTCTGAAAGAATATGAAAATTAGCTATTTTATTCATAAAGTAAATTAATCCTGAGATATTCAGCATTGCAAATGCACATATCCAAAATACTAGTTGGCTGTTTGTTTCTGTGGTAGCAAAAACATTGTGCCCTAATATTATCATGCAATCAGATGCCCTCCCCCAATAATTATTTACTTTGCATAGATGTTCCCTTGGCTGAGCTGTCGATTAGTCTTATTAAAAGCAATGGGGTTTGGAGTTGTACCTTATCCAATGTAACAGGAGGATGATTCATATGTATTGAATGTCTCCTCCATCTATAGGAGCAAGACCATCAGAAACCAGAATGGTGGCTTCCACTTCAGAAACTGGGGGAAAAAAGGAATAGGGGACTAAAAAAATAGCAATTATAATTTACGGGCTTGCTTTATTGATCATGATCATACCCTGAAATGCTACATATGGTTTCATGGTTTGCATGTTGGGGCTGTGAGCCTGTAATTACGGGCTTGACTCAATTGAATACATCTAGATATGTAAAAGATTTGTAAACTGCAGTAAAAAAGTTCAGTTTGAAGGTAGTTACAGGTTTGCAAATGAATGGAGCCCTTTGAATGCTACTATCTGCATGAGAATGTGGCCGCCATAGCTGCCAGTGCTTTGTACAGGACTAATGAAAAGCTGATTGGTTTACAAGTATACACCATCAGAGAGAATCAAAACTGAAACAATGGATCCATGTAGTAAAGAATAATTGCATATAACAATTATTTTTGCCCAATATCAGATTTAGTTCTTCAAAACTGACCATGGTGGTTGTTTGAACATCTGTATGTGGGAAAATCTGCAAGTCTTCCTGCTGCAAAGGGAGACTGATTATATAGATAAATGTGAGACTCTAGGTAGCTGGGAGCTGTGCCAGACGTGCAGTCATAAAGCAGTAAAAGAATTTTAAAATCAATACGCTGCTGCACTAAAGTCAATAAAGATTATGCAGGAGCAGACTAATATGGCCAAACGTATAGGGACGGAGCACAGAGAGACATTGGCATTCTGAACTGGAGAGGCGCACGGGGTAAGTAAGTGATCAGAGCTGAGTTATGGCAGGGTAAGTCTGCAAAGTAATACTAGCCAATCTGGCTAACGGATCGCTGTAGTGCTATTTTTTCAAATGTACTTGTTACAAACAGAGAACATATACTTAGGGTGCAAAAAAGATAAAGTTTCTGATTATTACCTTATATTTGCAGTTAAGTGCAGTGGAATCTATTATTCTCGTTTCTGCTGAACAACTTTCCAAAATAGGAAGAGGCTTTGAATGAAAAGGAAGGTTCTGTTTGCAGAATGGGAATGTGGCAGCTAACAATGCCAGTGATATTAACAGGACAAATAGAAGTTTTATTAGTTTGAAAGGACAACAGTTGTATTGTTTGCCTCAAAACAAACTCAACTCATTTTGAGGGCCACCATTAGAAATATTGGGCCAAGTATAACTGTAATAGGTTCCTTCGTAGTCCAGTGGTTAGGATTTGGTGCTTTCACCGCTGCAACCTGGGTTCAATTCCAGTCTGGAAACCAAGAGGTCACACCACCCTAAAACCATGCAGGGCTGGGCCTGGTCAGTACTTGAATGGGAGACCAACTAGGACTACCAGGAGCTGTATGCTTTGATCCACTAGAGAAGGAACTGGCAACCCACTCCAGTATCTTTTCCATGAATACCAAGTGGATCAGCATGGTGTGTTATGGACCATGTGGTTATGAAGGGTCAGACACAACTGAATGATGCAAACACACACAACTGTAATAACCAAGGACTCACAAACCTGGCACACACATATTTTCTCTATTTCCTATAGTCTGTTTTGCTTTAACTGCACGTATAGTGGTGGAATATCTTAATTATTTCCTTTATTAAATAAATACATTTCATAGACTGGGGAATTATTGTTCATCTGTGCACTGCTAACATAACACTAGGAGCCCTCCATAGAGATACATTACACTGGAAAGTATTTAGAAACATAAATATACATTTTAGGACAGCTGGTTCCCAGAAAATGTCAACTCTCTCTCTAATATATACATACACATATATACATGTATGTGCATACACACATTACAATGCATCCGTGCACCATATTAATCAATATACATGTATAAAAATGTTCTTGCTCCCCTGATGACATGCCTCTCATCATATAATATGAATGCGACCAGCATGGGCTCCTTACCAGGGTGGACTCCACACAAAAGTACCCTCATCAATGGCCCCCCTGATTCTGGAACCCATTATTATCTCATTCTGAAAGATCTCCAACTGGGACGGAACCAGTTCAAAGATTAACCATGAACTGCAGGTTGGTCAAGTACTTGTATCATGACGTCAGTAAACATGGAGGTTAAACGTCAATCAATCAGAAATCCGATATGTGATCAGATTCACAATCTGGCAATGTACAAGATAATATAAATGAATGACGATACTGTTCTAGTCCATGTGGGTGGCCTGATATGTATTAATTCCTTGATTCCTGAGATTGATTTAATACGGAAATAAACCATTTAAATTCTTTATTTTTTTTTTTGCAGATTTGCGAGCTTGAGGCCGTTGTGCAATTCATTCTAATGTATTTCTTCGATTTTTCCTGTATTTTTAGTACAGTAGTGTGTGTTTATTTGCTTTTACAGTGTTACGAACAGGTGTTTAGCCCCCTTGCAAGTCCTACCTGGTGCTCGTAGGATTTTGTGGTACATTTGCCATTTACAGGTGTGAAAACATTTGTGGGCTTGAGGAATTGTAGCAATGTAATAGCGAATTGCGATTGTAACATTTACGGGCTTGAAAGATCAAAGGCTTAGCTGGATCAGCGTTACAATTTCAACAACCACAGAGATTTTCATCTTGTAACCCGTATATCGTTTGCGGCTCGCTAAAAGACACCAATTGAATAGCAAATTAGTTTATGGGCTACATTATGGGCTCCAGTAACCAACAATTGCTCATTTGAATAGGGGCCCCAAGTGTCTTTAAAATGAAGCCGAATTGTCTGAAGTATCTGACAAACTTTAATGGAGAAGCATTAATTAATTATCATATTTGCTTGTATTTTCTGTTATTAGTAGCATACATAATTATCACTGAAACTGAGGCTGTGGGCAAATATATAGTTATTTAATGTATATTGTAGTAAAGAGTTTTAAAGGAGAGAGATGGTTATGGCAAATGAGGAGAGAGACAATCTGAGCAACAAGGTAGAAAGATGGCCAGGGCTTGGAAGAGGAGATATATGCAGGACAAGGAAGAGGAAATACATGCAGGACAAGGAAGAGGAGATATATGCAGGACAAGGAAGAGGAAATACATGCAGGACAAGGAAGAGGAGATATATGCAGGACAAGGAAGAGGAAATACATGCAGGACAAGGAAGAGGAGATATATGCAGGACAAGGAAGAGGAGATACATGCAGGACAAGGAAGAGGTTATACATGCAGGACAAGGAAGAGGAGATATATGCAGGACAAGGAAGAGGAGATACATGCAGGACAAGGAAGAGGAGATATATGCAGGACAAGGAAGAGGAGATACATGCAGGACAAGGAAGAGGAGATACATGCAGGACAAGGAAGAGGAGATACATGCAGGACAAGGAAGAGGAGATACATGCAGGACAAGGAAGAGGAGATATATGCAGGACAAGGAAGAGGAGATACATGCAGGACAAGGAAGAGGAGATACAGGAAGGGCAAGGAGAGGGTTGGCCAGGGAATTAAGAGAGCCAGTCAGAATGGTAGGGGATGACAAGGGCAGGGGATGGTTGAGAAACAGCAAGAGCAAGGGAAGAGATCAACAGATGTGTAATTTAAGACAATGCCAAGGTAAGAAAGGAGAGATACCAATGGCAGAGATAAAGACAGAGCAAGATAACAGAGACAGGCAAGACAAGGCAGATCAAAGTCAGTTGGGGGAAATGAGAAGAGAGATAGTCAGGACAATGAAGGTGACGGGCAGCAAGGCCCAAAGAAGGCCACAAGTAAAAGGGAAAAAGAGACACTAAGGTTAAGGAAGATTGGAGCAATCACAAGGGAGGATAGAGAGAGACAGAACATAGAAGAAGAGTGGCAACTTGGTCATTTAAGAAGAAAGCCAGGCCAAGAGAGGAGGGTCAGCCATGAAAAGAGAGATAGGCAGTGAAAGCCATTGAAGGAAGCAGAAAAACAGCCATGACAAGAGACAGCTAGTGAAAGGGGGGAGAGAGACAGACAGGGCAAGAAAACGGAGAGAAAAACCGCGGCAAGAGACAACCGGTAAAATGGAGAAAAAGAAAGTAATTCAAGGAAGGAGAGATACAGCAATGGCAAGGTGGGAGAAAGAGTCTGCAAACCAAAAGAGAAAGATGAACCTCTGACTGCGGTATTATACTAAATTGCCCCAAAACAACATCTTAAATGTATTCAAACCCAGAGATTCAAATCTATCTAATAAAAAATGCTAGTGTTGTTTCGCAGCCAAATACAGGGTTACATTTTCTTTCATCCCTGAGCATTAAATGCTGTATTTTATTCAAACTAGACTAATAATTCAAGCAGCCAAGAAGTGCCCACTCTGTAACACAGAAACATAATTAAAATATCCCATATTTGTTATCAATTATGGGGGGTTCCATACAAATTTCTAATTATACCATTAAAACAGTAATTCATTCAAATTAAATGATTATGACATATAATTATAATGGTGTCATGATGCCTCTGACCTAGGAGGGACCATTTTGTTATGTTAACCAAATATAGACATACAAATAGTTATTTCCAAGGTCCACAACACAGTATCTTTTTGTCTGCTTCTCAGAAGCTCACTCCTCTGGTCCCAAGATAACCCCACCATGCATCATGTAGGAATTGGCACTACCATGATGTGTTTAGGGGTGTTTGAGTAAATGTTTTTTTTGTTCATGTAGTGTTATAAGCTGGCGAGGACAATGTGAAGCTAAACCTCACTAACTTATGATTTATTTTGGTGGCTTAGCTAGTTTGTGCTAGATAGGGGAAACTATGATAAAGAGATGATCTAGTGCAACATGAAGCTTAATTAAGGGGAACAAGGTGCTTAGTAAGGGGGTTAGTTATCCTTACCTAGCTAATGTGAGTGAGCCCAATAATAGTGGGAGTGACAATGAGTTTAAATGAATGAGTTAGTTAATGTGAGAGTGTGAATGAATGTGTTGTGCTGTCTCTTGTACTCTTATCAGGGCTGTATCTACCCTATAGTGTGTGACTGACCAGGACACCACCTTATGAGGGGCACCATCAAAGTAATAACATTTGGCACAGAACTTGTGTCTTAGGTCAAAACTGAGCTCCCTGTCCTGTAGCAAACCTGCATATGTTAGAATAAGTTCTATTTAAAAAAAAATTGTTCCAGCCCTTGGCCAGTATTTTAGTGTCTTTTGTTTTAGTTTCCGTTGTACTACTGTTAATTATTATATACGGTATATATATATATATATATATATATATATATATATACACATATATATACACACACAGTGGGGGGAAAGTATTTGATCATCCTCTGCTGATTTTGAACATTTGTCCACTGACAAAGAAATGATCAGTCTATAATTTTAATGGTCAGTGTATTTTAACAGTGAGAGACAGAATAACAAAAAGAAGTTATAAATTGATTTGCAGGTCAATGAGGGAAATAAGTATTTGACCCCTTTGTCTTAGCACTTGGCTGCAAAACCCTTGTTGGCAATAACAGAGGTCAGCCGTTTCTTGTAGTTGGCCACCAGTTTGCACACATCTCAGGAGGTATTTTGTCCCACTCCTCTTTGCAGATCCTCTCTAAGGGCCTCATTCTATTAGCGGCCGTAAATCGGCCGTAAGGCTGCGATTCCTTGCGGGGGTTCAGTTAACTCGCGATTCTATTATACGGCCCCGCAAGGATCTCCTTTTACGGCCGGCCGCATATCTTGGAACCGGCCGTAATCTCAGAAATATAAAAACTCAAAAATAAATTCAAGCCTGCACTGTACAGCTCTGTAAATGCTAGGGATCATATTGGAGGACATGAGGATTAAAAGTAACCCCCTCTCAAGCTTGCACATCAGCCCAAACCCGAGTTCAAATTAACTGTTTATTTTCCGGCTGCGGCGTGGGCATGTCTGAAGTGCTCCAAGCACTCTGGACTTTTTACATGGATATTTTACGGATATTAAAAATAAAATATTTTACGGATTTGAGTACAGGATAATTATGTGCTATTTTTTCTAACACCTAAAATCCCTTTATAGTCTTCGCAAAGTGCAGGATGGCTTTATTTGAGCTATTTTATGTGCTTAATTGGTGCTAGCGAGACCTCTTTCCTGCAAGTAAGCTGCGGCTCGCTTTTAGCCTTTCAGAGAGGTTTCCCGGAGCAATTGAATTGCAAAACTCTTGCGGCCGTTTTAGATCAAAGGCTTTCCTCCGGCGCGAGCGGCCGCAAGAGATAGCAAGGCACCGGCCGCAAGCCTGCCGGAGCCTCCGGCCGTAAGGGAATAGAATAGCCGAATAGCTTGCAGCCGGTCCTTGCGGCCCCGCAACGGCTGCGGCCGCTAATAGAATGAGGCCCCAAGTCATTAAGGTTTCGAGGCTGATGTTTGTCAACTCGAACCTTCAGCTCCCTCCACAGATTTTCTATGGGATTAAGGTCTGGAGACTAGCTAGGCCACTCCAGGACCTTAATGTGCTTCTTCTTGAGCCACTCCTTTGTTGCCTTGGCTTTTTATTTTGGGTCATTGTCTTGCTGGAATACCCATCCACGACCCATTTCCAATGCCCTGGTTGAGGGAAGGAGGTTCTCACCCAAGATTTGAAGGTACATGGCCCCGTCCATTGTCCCTTTGATGCGGTGCAGTTGACCTGTCCCCTTAGCAGAAAAACACCCCCAAAGCATAAGGTTTACACCTCCATGTTTGACAGTGGGGTTATAGGCAGCATTCCTGTTCTTCCAAACACGGCAAGTTGAGTTGATGCCAAAGAGCTCCATTTTGGTTTCATCTGACCACAACACGTTCACCCAGTTCTCCTCTGAATCATTCAGATGTTCATTAGCAAGCTTCAGACGGGCCTGTACATGTGCTTTCTTGACCTTGCGGACATTGTAGGATTTCAGTCCTTCACGGAGTAGTGTGTTACCAATTGTTTTCTTGGTGACTATGGTCCCAGCTGCCTTGAGATCATTAACAAGATCCTCCCGTGTAGTTCTGGGCTGATTCCTCACGTTCTCATGATCATTGAAACTCCACGAGGTGAGATCTGGCATGGAGCATCAGACCGAGGGAGACTGGCAGTTATTTTGTGTTTCTTCTATTTGCGAATAATGTCAGTAACTGTTGTCACCTTCTCACCAAGCTGCTTGGCGATGGTCTTGTACCCCATTCGAGCCTTGTCCCTGACATCTTTAGACAAGCTCTTTGGTCTTGGCCATGACAGAGAGTTTGGAATCTGCTTGATTGATTGCTTCTGTGGACAGGTGTCTTTTATACAGGTAACAAGCTGAGATTAGGAGCACTATCTTAAAGGGACTGCTCCTAATCTCAGCTTGTTTCCTGTATAAATAAAACCTGGCAGCCAGAAATCTTACTGATTAATAGGGGATCAAATACTTATTTCCCTGACCTTTAAATCAATTTATAACTTTTTTTAAATGCGTTTTTTGTTTTTGTTTTGTTATACTATCTCTCACTGTTAAAATACACCCACCATTAAAATTATAGACTGATTATTCTTTGTCAGTGGACAAACATTCAAAAACAGCAGAATTTAACCCCCCCCCCGCACTGTATATATATATATATATATATACATACATGGGTCGTAGGATCCCAAAGAATCTGGGGGGGTTTAAATTCAACTCATCTCCCAGGACAAAAAGCAGGGGCAGATCTGCTGCTGGTGCACAACGACCCTGCTCTGGTGTAGTGCCACTCAAAAACTTTTTTTTTACATTTCTTTTTTTAATTCTCAATGTCTATATGCCAACTTCTTTTGTATATATAGATATAGATAAATTACGATTCAAAGCTTTCATGGGAAAGACCTACTGCTCTATAGTGGCCAAATCTGGTAATGCATGATCAAGTGTAATTTTGCTATTTTTTGTGTCCCCTATTCATTTAATCCAGAG